>OX457029.1:12774038-13153201 GCA_949752745.1 Protula sp. h YS-2021 | reverse complement strand
CTAGCCTGCTCACCCAGCCCTGCCCCCCCCCCCCTAGTCTGCTCACCCACCCTGCTGCCTACCCAGTCCTGCCCCTAGTCTGCTAACCTTTCCCTGCTACCCACCCAGCCCTGCCCCCTAGCCTGCTCTCCCAGCCCTGCCCCCCCCCTAGTCTGCTCACCCAGCCCTGCTTTCTACCCAGCCCTGCCCCCTTGGTCTGCTCACCCAGCCACGTAGTCGTATTCTACTTATAAAAGGTTTACTTCCCACTCAGCCTTGCCCCACCCAGCTTTGCTCCCTCCATACCCAGCCCTGCTCCCACCTAGTCCTACGCCCTCCTTCACAGACTTGTCCCCTCCCCACCCAGTCCCGCCCCTGCCCCCCATCCAGTCCTGCTCCACCCCGCCTTACCCCCCGCCCCCTCCCCGGCCCTGTGTTTAATTATCATTGAGGAGCGTCGAGAAACAGAAGTCTGGCTGGAAGGTGGTTGTGACGAGCAGGGAATGCAAACACTCTGTGTTGACACTAACTACAACAGATTAACAGCCAGGCCATGATGCGACCCGGATTACAGACACACACACACAAAACTGTTATGCTTCATCCCTAGTGTTGCAGAAAGCTTTTATGGTATGAGTCTTTTCTGGCTTTTGGAACATATTCCGTTGCCAGTGCACTGGGATCAAAACCCGACGATAGGTCTTGTTTGATTTCCTTGGGGGGGGGGGGGAGGGGGGAGGGGGGAGGGAGGGGGACATGTAACAGAGCCTTAACTTAGTCGGGGGCGGGAAGAAGTGTTCTTGAAGGCTGGACCCTAAGTTCAATTATAGCACAAAATCCAGCACCTGCCAAGATCCATTTTTTTAACTGTGGCAAAAAAAAAGCAAGAAACAGGAAGAAAGTGGAAGAATTTTTTTTTTAGTTCAGGTTGATGCGGTCGTTACCCACAAGCTGCACTAGATACATTTGGCTGCTGAGATCAAAATGTTCAGTGCCTTTCTCATGATGTGCGATCGACCGTGTGTCGGTCTGTCATCAATAGCTTGTTAACACGTAACTTAAAAACTGCTGCAAGGTTTTTTAATGAAACTTGGTATGTAGCTTCTATGGGAACAACAGAGATCGGTAAAGTAAATGGGCCAGGTTCGTCCAAGGAAAATGCACCAGCTGGACTTAGAGAATTTCAACGCTTGATTGACTATTGTTAACACGATGTCTCAAGAACAACGGCAGGGATTTTAATAAAACTTGGTGTGTAGCTTCTATTGGTACTTACAAGGATCGGTATTGTAAATGGGCCAGGGTGGCCCAAGGAAAGTGGACGTATTATAGACGGCGTCCCTAGTGTATTGTTCAGTTTGTGCTATGGCTAAGGTTTACATGGGTGACCGTGTTTAATTGATGGGGGCCTGTGGGGAATATGTGAACTATGCACACTGCTCTAGTTTTAGGAAGTCAGACGTACGTTGTTTTTTACCTGAAGGTCGTTTCTTTTAACAGTGACAACAAACGGTTTCTGCTATTATGGTATTTCGTTGTCTGAATATTTAAATATTTATGGCCAGAGATTCCTTGGGCTGCACATTTCTGATGAGTCTTTTCGTTAAGTTTTATTTACTTTGACACCCAATTCTCCAAAATGGCTAACAAATGTGCGACATGGATTTGTTTTTCACGTATGTCTTAAGTTTGTCAGCATTTGCGCGTGTCCGTGTCTGTTTTACGCCTGTTTTAAGCCTTTCTGGCTGAGAAACGAGTTGGAAAGGGAATCGAGTCAGCCCTGCTTCATTGTAATGACGTTAAGTTTCTTGCTTCTTCACTTTGTGTTATTTTCTTTTTCTGACAACCCTCTCTCCCTCCCCCCCCCCCCAAAAAAAAAGAATTCGTTGCTAGGCAACTGTTTCATATCAGCGCTGGCGTTTGTTTTCAGACCTCTGGTTCAGCAGAAGCTGGAGGTTTTAGGGGGGAGCCGGGAGTGGGGTTAGGAGAGGGCGCGGAAATTCGTTGCTAGGCGACCGTTACATATCGTCGCTGACGTATCTCTCCAGGCGTCTGGTACAACAGAAGCTGAAGGTTTGGGGAGGAGCCGGGAGAGAGGTGGGGATAGGGGAGGGGCGGAAATTCGTTGCTAGGCGACCGTTACATATCGTCGCTGACGTATCTCTCCAGGCCTCTGGTTCAGGAGAACCTGGAGGTTGTAAGCGGGAACCGGGAGGGAGAGGTGTTGCCAGACCGTACTTAAAAAAAGTATTGTACCTTTTTGGAGTGTTTCGGAATATCGTACTTTTTTAGACCAGCCGACTATGTCGGGCTGGTCTTATCTTATCAATAGAGGGGTATCCGTCGTCCGTATGTACGTATGTACGTATGTACGTGTGTATGTACGTGTGTAAACTTTTACTTAAAATGCTTCTTCTCCTTCAGTTTTGATCGGATTCCTCTCAAATTTTACACGAATGTTCTCTAGGTAAACCTCTCTTTAAAAATTATTTTTTTTGGCGCTCCGCCAAAAATTGGCCAAATGGGGGGCATTTCAAATTTTTCGGTTGCCAATTTTCAAAATGCTTCTTCTCCTTCAGTTTTGATCGGATTCCTCTCAAATTTTACACGAATATGCCCTAGGTAGACCTCTTTTGAAAAATTACTCATTTTGGCGATCCGCTAAAAATTGGCCAAATGGGGGACATTTTTTAATTTTTTGGTGTCAAATTTTCAAATTGCTTCTCCTCCCACAATTTTGATCGGATTCCTTTCCAATTTTGGATAGTTGTTCTCAAGGTAGACCTGTCTTGAAAAATTACTCTTTTTGGCGATCCGCCAAAAATTGGCCAAATGGGGGACATTTGTAATTTTGTGGTTGCCAATTTTCAAAATGCTTCTTCTCCCACAAATTTTGATCCGATTTTCTTCAAATTTTGCACCCATATTCCCTAGGTAGACCTATTTCGAAAAATTACTTATTTTGGCGATCCGCCAATAATTGGCCAAATGGGGGACATTTTTAAATTTTTTGGTCTGCAATTTTCAAATTGCTTCTTCTCGCACAATTTTGATCGGATTCCTTTCCAATTTTTGATAGTTGTTCTCAAGGTACATCTCTCTTGAAAAATTACTTTTTTTGGCAATCCGCCAAAAATTGGCCAAATGGGGGACATTTGTAATTTTGTGGTTGCCAATTTTCAAAATGCTTCTTCTCCCACAATTTTGATTAGATTTTCACCAAATTTTACACGAATGTTCTCTAGGTATACCTCTCTTAAAAAAAATTATTTTTTTTGGCGCTCCGCAAAAAAATGGCCAAATGGGGGGCATTTCAAATTTTTCTGTTGCCAATTTTCAAAATGCTTCTTCTCCTTCAGTTTTGATCGGATTCCTCTCAAATTTTACCCGAATATGCCCTAGGTAGACCTTTTTTGAAAAATTACTCATTTTGGCGATCCGCCAAAAATTGGCTAAATAGGGGACATTTTTTAATTTTTTGGTGTCAAATTTTCAAATTGCTTCTTCTCCCACAATTTTGATCGATTCCTTTCCAATTTTGGATAGTTGTTCTCAATGTAGACCTGTCGTGAAAAATTATTCTTTTTGGCGATCCGCCAAAAATTGGCCAAATGGGGGACATTTGTAATTTTGAGGTTGCCTATTTTCAAAATGCTTCTTATCCCACATTTTTGATCAGATTTTCTTCAAATTTTGCACGAATATTCCCAAGGTAGGCCTCTTTTCAAAAATTACTCATTTTGACGATCCGCCAAAAATTGGCTAAATGGGGGACATTTTTTAATTTTTTGGTGTCAAATTTTCAAATCCCTTGTTCTCGCACAATTTTCATCGGATTCTTTTCCAATTTTGGATAGTTGTTCTCAAGGTAGACCTGTCTTGAAAATTACTCTTTTTGGCGATCCGCAAAAAATTGGCCAAATGGGGGACATTTGTAATTTTGTGGTTGCCAATTTTCAAAATGCTTCTTCTCCCACAATTTTGATCAGATTTTCTTCAAATTTTGCATCCATATTCCCTAGGTAGACCTATTTTGAAAAATTACTTATTTTGGCGATCCGCCAAAAATTGGCCAAATGGGGGACATTTTTAAATTATTTGGTCTACAATTTTCAAATTGCTTCTTCTCGCACAATTTTGATCGGATTCCTTTCCAATTTTTGATAGTTGTTCTCAAGGTAGATCTCTCTTGAAAAATTACTTATTTTGGCGATCCGCCAAAAATTGGCCAAATGGGGGACATTTTTTAATTTTTTGGTGTCAAATTTTCAAATTGCTTCTTCTCCCACAATTTTGATCGGATTCCTTTCCAATGTTTGATAGTTGTTCTCAAGGTAGACCTCTCTTGAAAAATTGTTTTTTTTTGGCGATCCGCCAAAAATTGGCCAAATGGGGGACATTTGTAATTTTGTGGTTGCCAATTTTCAAAATGCTTCTTCTCTTACAGTTTTGATCAAATTTTCTTCAAATTTTTCACGAATACTCCCTAGGTAGGCTTCTTTTGAAAAATTACTCATTTTGGCGATCCGAAAAAAATTGACCAAATGGGGGACATTTTTTTATTTTTTTTGTGTCTAATTTTCAAATTGCTTCTTCTCATACAATTTTGAGTATGGCCGCTCATTTTGATTTGGTACGCTGTGATGACAACTATCTTGCGTGTGACATTATCGCATTGGCTGAAAGCCGTTTAACAGCCGACGATGATAACAAAAAATTTTTAATAGATGGCTTTCATCCCATACTGAGATGTGACCAGTTCGTTTCAACAGAATGTCGACGACCTCCGCATGGCCTTGCTTTTGATCTAAAAAACATACATGAAGTGTTGTCCAAGGAGTTCATTTCAACTGCACTCTTTGAGTGTTTACACATTAGAGTAATTATCAAAGTAATTTTCTTTGAGTGTTTACACATTAGAGTATTTTCCTTCAACTAATCAGATTGTATGTAATCCCACCACACACTCTAACACGACATTAGATCTTGCATTTGCCTCTTCTACCACTGCTTTTCCCGAAATTATTCCCTGTGTTTGGTCTTTTCACTACACGCTTGGTATTCTTGTCCCCTTATGAAAGAATTGAAAGAATGACTCCTCATCAGCCACAACTACACCGAGCAAGTGAGCGAATATTTTCTCCATTCAGTTACGGTTTTTTTCGTAACCGCTGTCTGCCAATTTGATCATGATTTTGTCTGTGATTCTTGGATATATATTCTGTAGGTCACGGCTGGTCACCATGTCCCTGGACATGCTTGTTATACTTTTTTTAAAGTCAGAGTACCTTTTGTACTTTTTTTCAAGTCAACGCAGGTTTATATACTTTTATCTTTTAATGAGCAATTAAACAGATGTTAAAAGCATGTTTTCACTTAATATTTACTAACTGTTGGCTCAATTTAAACTATTAAAATTGCAGTGTCTGTCTGTCCGTGCGTCTGTCTGTCACGCTAAGTTTGTACGCGCTGCATCTTCCAATCCTTTCATATTGTGCATCGAAAGAGATATATATATATATATATATATATATATATATATATATATATATATATATAATATATATATATATATATATATATTTATTTATATATTTATACATATAAATGTTATATGCATCTTTCTATAAAACAACATTTACTGATATAAAAATACATATGGAAGGGTACTTTTTGTGGTACCTTTTTATAGCCTGGCGTTCTTTTTTAAGCACTTGTCCGTAATTTCATTGGAAAATCTTCACTGACAACACTGAGTGAGGTGAGGAAGGGCGGAAATTCATTGCTAGGCGACTGTTTCACATCGGAGCTGACGTATGTTTCCAAGCCTCTGGTTTAGCAGAAGCTGGAGGTTTTAGGACGAGCCGGGAGTGACGAACCAGGAGAGATGTCCGGGAGGTGGGCGGAAATTCGTTGCTAGGCAACTGTTTCATGTTAGCGCTATCATATGTTTCCAGGCCTCTGGTTCAGCAGAAGTTGCAGGTTTTAGGACGAGCCGGGAGAGAGATGGGGGGGGGGGGTGATTCGTTGCTAGGCGAGTGTTTCATGTTAGCGCTGTCATATGTTTCCAGGCCTCTGGTTCAGCAGAAGTTGCAGGTTTTAGGACGAGCCGGGCTCAGCAAGGATGACTTCTCCCAGGCTGACACCAAAATCATGCAGGTCACATCTCCATTTCTCAATCTGTATGGTCTAATATCTATTTCATTTTTGAATTCAGAAAATGGAGCTCATAAGTCTTGCTACTGTGCAAAAGTGTGCGTTTCTTATAAAAAAAAAAGATTTTGGTTAGGTCGGTTTCCAATTTGATCTTCATCACATAAAAAAAACAAAACAAATCAATCAATGAAATATAAAAAATAAATAAAACAAAATAACAGTAATAAATAAATATATAAAAACAAAATTCCTTACGGCCCTCACCCCCTCCCCCAAAACCCGCCCCCCCCCCCCCTGTCTCGGCTGCTTTTCAGTAATGCATCATGTAAAAAAAGAATGTTGCTTGCGTAGGATCCCAAACAGCGCGAGATAATGGAGTACTTTGAGCGGTCCTTCATCGAAGACTTCGACGAGGAAATGACTGAAGTGACGCAAACGAAGCAGGAAGTGGCGCAAAACAGGCCGGAAGTTCATGTGACAGGTTCCGTTCTTTTCCCTCCTAAACTATCTTATATTAAGGTTTGTATTAATTAGCCACCCATAAAATGTCCAAAAAAAAAAAAAAAGAGTTGATTTGTTTCTTTTTTTATTTCAATTTGCAATTAGTTTACCAGGGATTACAGCAAAACATGCGTTTGATTCGATTTTGGCGCGATTTTGTCCCTTTATCTTTTATTTTAATTGCATCGTTGTCCCAGAAAACGGGGGAAAACGCACAGAGATTTATGCTTGATTTGCTCTGTAATCGTGAGTAAGATAGACATTGAAGTGCCAAAAATGCAACAGATGATTTGGGCCCAGTGACAGACCGGATGCTGCCTCCCCCGCCTCCCCGCCTCCCTCTCCCCTAGTGAGCCAAGCTCAAAATGCGGCCAATTCTGACACGTTTTCTGCGTGACGAATTGCGTCTGGCTTCCTGTCTTAATATAATTGCATGGAGTGATTGTCCTTAAAGAGCAACAAAAACTTTTCAGAGAGGAGAGAGATAGAGGCAGAGAGGGTGACAGACAGGGTGAGAGAGAGAGACGTACTTTCGCAGTAGGCTCACCGCCTTTGGGTCATGGTACTGAACAAAATTGAAAAGCCGTACTTTTATTAACCGATGCCAATAACAAGAACTAAGAATTTTGGCCTTGCAAATTCTCAAAAAGAAAAAAGAAAAGAAAAGGTTTGGTCCTGGCCCTTCCAATATTCTTGAATTAAAAAAAAGAAGAAAGAAAGAAAGATCCCGACCGGTCGGGTCAAATGTAAAAACGAAATTAAGGATGAGAAACAAGAGTGTTTTTCTGGCCTTAGTCCGCACGTGACACCCCCTCGCTCTGCCGCGAAACTTCCACTTTGGAAAGAAATGGTTTTAAGACGTCAAGGAGCTTGCACAACACCCCCTCCCCCCCTCCCCCTCCCCCCTCCTCTATCGCAACCCCTTCCTCAGTATCTTGCCTCAAGCTCATGTACACCTTCCTTCAGTAATGCATTCGAATTGAATGGGCAGTTTTTGCTTTTCAAGTATTCAGGTATAGAACTGTCTGGTAGGTAACAATTTCGAACCCTGGGCAGTGGAACCTATTTTTGGTAGACACCTTATTGTTTTAGTGAACACCACACGAGAACCAGGTAAAAGTTAATTACGCCGAGGTGGCCACCAGAAAATAGGCGAATTTCGAAAGTCCGCACTCAGAGAAAATAAGTGTTCACCAATCAGCGGACGTTCCGGAAGAGATGTAAAGGAGGTTTGTTTTGGTAACAGAACAGTAACAGCGACCTTGATTTCGACCTTGATTTCGTTTTCAGATCCCACAAAGCAGGCGGACCGACAGAACAATTTATTTCACTATTTCCAAGCGCCAACTTCAAAACGTGGAGTCACAAACAATAACAACGAATCACCAAGTGAAAACTATGGTAATGAACCCAGTCATGTGATTGGGGGTGAACGTTCTGCTGATGTGTCTGTTTGTAGCTCAGAGAGTGGACGAAACTTGAAAACCAATGAAAAATTTGACAACAAACAAACTATCCAGTGAGATCTCAGGAGGGCATTTATAAGGAGGACTATGATTGGTTGGATGAACTGGATGAGGAATTCTGGGAAGATGGGGCGGAACAGGAAGCTCCATGGCCACCACGAAATAAGAAAGCAAAGTTGTGTTCATGACGCATTTTACTGCTTATCTCCCTCACCATCCCCCCCCCCCCCCCCGAAAAATGAAAAAAATAATAAAGTTTCATGAAGCAAGTTATGTTTTGCCTTTGCTTTTTATTATTATTATTATTATTATTATTATTATTATTATTATTATTATTATTATTATTATTATTATTATTGACGCTTTTTGACGTTAACGATGTATATCAGGGGATATCAGTGAGCCAGATTTTGCGATTTTGTGATACATTATTGGCGTAGAAGCTTTCTGCTTCACCTGAGATTAATTACTTCGTACCATGTTTTCCGGTGATAGGCTTAAGGAAACTCCTTAATATATATTATATATATATATATATATATATATATATATATATATATATATATATAGAGAGAGAGAGAGAGAGAGAGAGAGAGAGAGAGAGAGAGAGAGAGAGAGAGAGAGATGTGAATGTATATCTCGGCAATTTCGAGAAATTACCACTACAGATAGAATTATCAGTGTTTCTGTAGAAAACAACTACTCTGGTGGTTGTAAGTGTACTGTATACCAAATATGTCACATCTACTGATCTGTAATTGGGATAATACAGGATTGGAACCGGAATTTACTGACAAGTTTGTCTTGTAATAAGGAAGTCACAACAGCTCTCCTTTCATGTATGAACTTCGTAACTCTTTAAACGATTCCTGAAAAATTCAAAGCAGTTCACAACTAAATGCTCGGTGAAATCCATGGATACGAAATTGGTCAGTTTAAAGTTCTTTTTGCGGTGTTGTTTTCTGAGTCACTATAAACTGTTGGCTTTTATCAGCTGTAATGTTTTCGATGTTGTTCCCTTTGGATTAAGCTTTGTTTTGGTTCAATAAAGGGCAACCTTTAGCGACAGAACTAATTGAGGTGCCTTCGTGCGTCATCCGATTGTGATTGGTTGTTTTCCTCGTGTTTACATATTGTCGTATCTCATTTTGAAGTCAGTTTTCATTACACTGTAATTTTGCTGTAAGAAAAGACTTATTATGGGGTTGTTTTCTACCAATGTGTGGGTGGTGGGGGTGGGTGGGGGGGGGGGGGGGAGTGGAGCGGTTGACGCTCTACCGTAGATATTTTAACCCATATGGGGGAACTATATAGAAGCTACCTCCAGGCAATGCGTAATTTTTATATGCACATATAAAACAAACAAACAAATTAAAAAAAAAAAATAAATAGTTTAAACTTTCAAATAAAAATTGAACAAGGGAACGTCAATTTTTTTCTGCAATTGCGCTCTGAAGTCGTCTGTGTTCTTTATGTCTCTCTCTCTCTCCCTCTCTCTCTCTCTCTCTCTCTCTCTCTCTCTCCCTCCCTCCCTCCCTCCCTCCCTCCCTCCCTCCCTCCCTCCCTCCCTCCCTCCCCTCCCCTCCCCTCCCTCCCTCCCTCCCTCCCTCCCTCCCTCCCTCCCTCCCTCCCTCCCTCCCTCCCTCCCTCCCTCCCTCCCTCCCTCCCTCCCTCCCTCCCTCCCTCCCTCCCTCCCTCCCTCCTCCCTCCCTCCCTCCCTCCTCCCTCCCCTCCCTCCCTCCCTCGCCTCCCTCCCTCCCTCCCTCCCTTGTGAACCGATGTCGATTTTACTGATTTTTGACACAGGCTCCGTTTAAATAGTGTAGATTTGACCCGTACTTTTGTCTAAATAGAGGCATTTCTTGTTATTTTTTTGTCATCCAATTTGTATAGTGTTTCTTCTCCCACAATTTTGTGCGAGTGGTTTCATGTTTCGACCAAATTTTTCCTGGGGCTGCCTGATTTCATCTTTTTTTTCATGTTTTGGCCATCCACCAAAAATGGGCCAAATATTAGCATTGTAAAATTTAATGAGCAATTTATCACATCCGTGGAGGGCCTAGCCGTCGTCTTTATGTACGTGTTACGTACATACGCGTGTAAACGTTTACCTAAAATGCTTCTTCTCCCTCAGTTTTGATTGGATTCCTTCCAAAATTTGGTATGAATGTTATCTAGTTTGGCCTCACTTGAAAAATGGGGGCCATTTAAAATATTTTCCTTGCCAATTTTCAAAATGCTTCACTTCTCACAATTTTGATTGGATTGCCTTCAAATTTTGCATCAATGTTCAGAAGGGCGTCCGTTTTTTGAAAAGATACTTTTTTGGCGATCCGCCAAAAAAATGGTTAAATTGGGACCATTTGTAGCCCAGCTTACGTTACACGTAAGCTGGGCTATACCTGTCGGTTTGCAGACGGTGTCCGTTAGTTAATTAGTTGTAAATTAGTAAATTTTTTGTTTCAAAATCTTCTACACTTTTGATCCGATGTCATGTATTTTTGGTATGAGGCATCCCTTGGGGTCTTGCAATCGGCTTGTGTTTTGTTAGTCGATCGGGTGATTTTTGGGGAGCTTTTTAAGAAAAAATTCTGAAATGTATCTCCTCCTACATTTTTGACCCGACGTCATTTAATTTTGGTATGAGGCATACCTAGGTGGGTCGGGCATACGGCTTCTGCTTTTTGACTCGATTTGACAACGTAAGTTAAATTAACATGCGCCGAAGAACCACAGAAGTTGAATAAATATGCGCACTGGTCCAAAATAAGCACCGCGCATCAACGCACATGTAATAAACGTGCGCATTGGTCCGAAAAGAACTACACATCGACGCAAGTTGAATAGAAGTGCGCACTGGCCCAAATGCGTACCGCACATCAAGACAGGTTAAATAAACATGCGCACTGGTCCGAAACGCAAGTAAAACAAGTATGCCAGTAAAACTAAGTCCCCCACAGGCGTGCACTCTCAGGATTTCCATCAACAATTGAGTAGCTTTAACAGTTGCGGCTACATGACGCCGACAAGCAGCCATTGTACAAATCAATACGGTGATATTTTAACGGTCTTTCCATTTTTCCATTTTATAGGAAAATCTCAAAATAATCCCTCGTTGCACAGATCCACTACAAAGTCTTTCTTTGTGCAAGAGAAAAATTGAATTGCTTCAATGGTTACGGAGATACGGCGCCGACAAACATCCATTCCATAGGTCAATTGTGTTGAATTTTCAAAGTGTTCCACTTTTCCAAATTTTGCGAAATTCTCAAAATAACCCATTGTTGCACAGCTCCACTGTATAATCTTTGCATGTGCCAGAGAACAGTTGATTCGCTTCAATGGTTACGGAGATATGGCGCCGACAAACACCCATTCAGTATTTCAGTTGTGTTGAATATTCAGTTTTCCCATTTTCCCAGTTTTTGTGAATATCTCAAAATAACTCCTCGTGTACAGCTCTACTATATAGTCTTTGCATGTGCAAGAGAACAATTGAATCGTTCAGTTGTTACGGAGATACAGCGCCGACAAAAAAAGTCGGCGGACGGACAGACGGACCCGAATCCTATAGTCCCCCGCTTCGCACTACGCGGCGGCGGGGGACTAATAAACATGCGCACTTGTCCGAAATGCGAACCGCGCATCAGCGGAAGTCAAAGTTACATGCGCTGTTGTCTGAAATACCAAGCGCTCATCAACGTAAGTTAAGTTAGCATGCAGCCTAGTTCAGAATATGCACCCCACATCAACGTAAGTTAAAAAAACGTGCGCACTGGTCCGAAATGCGGACCGCGCATTAATGCAAATTAAATAAACATGCGCACTGGTCTAAAATAGGACACTCGCATCATCGCAAGTTATATAAACATCGCAGTGGTCCGAAATGCGAACCGCTCACCGCAGGGTTGCCACTACGTATTTTAAAAAAGATTTGTGCTTTTTTTTTTTTTTTTGGCCTTGTACTTTTTTCTAAAAAAACGTACTTTTTTGACCAGCGTACTTTTTAATACTTTTTTGACATTTTCCTTTTTCTGTTCATTTTTCAAAACGCACAGTTTTAGCTTTGTTATAAGCAAAATTTGCTCGCGTTAGTTACAAGGTTACCAGACCGTACTTTAAAAAAAGATTTATACTTTTTTTTCGCTTTTAATGTTTTCTTCTTGTATTTTTAAAATGTCCCATTTTATAAGACATTTGTCTTTAACCATTTTTTGCCTTTCCCTCTTTTTTTCAAACGCACATTTTAAGCTTTGTTCTAAGCAAAATTTATTGTCACATAGATTGTAACTGTTCAAGAAAAAGTCAAAATAACAAAACCTTTCACGACTGTTACCATATAAAAGAAATAGAAATAGTTCGGCTACGTATCAGGAAGGCGAATCAGACTTTTAGCATGGCAGACCGCATAAAATGTGGGCCGAATAGAAAGAGCGAAACCCAGAGCATCTGACAAAGAGGGGTCGAGCCTGGTAACTTGGCAGGAGGAAGTGAAGGCACGAGCAAGACTTTGTTTTAGTCAAGTATGTTATTATTCTAATTATCACTACAAAAACATTTACCCTCGAAGTACTGATATAATAAAGGACATATCGTGCATTATGTAATGCTGTTTTAACAAGTATTAAAAAATGAATAAGAATAGTTTTGTTTCTAGTGTTAATGAAACAGGCGGTGTTTGAGCAAAAAGTACTGGAAAACTTAATTGTAATTGTCTAATCAATACAAACAAAAATTGAAGGACAGTTGTTGACAATTTAAGGCTTCAGGTAATAGTGAGTGAGAAAGAAAATTCTTAGTCTTGATGCTGTTTATTTCTCAGTGAAAAATATTGTTTTTTTTTCTAAAATAATAGATTAAACTTTTTTTTTTTGGGGGGGGGGGGGGGGGGCGGGGGGGCAGCAACACTGATACAGCAGTTGTTTTTTTTTTTCGATTTCAGACGTGGAAGCAACGAACTCGTCATCATCCCTCATTAAGGTATTTGAACCGATAACCTGTCAAAGTAATATGATTGTTATTCTTATTTCATATCCGCTATGCAGTTGATATTTGAGAATCCTCTGAAAATCTCTGAAAGACCAAAGGTGAAGCTGTGCGACAGTGGGTTTTCATTTTCCCAACAATTGTAAAACACGGAAGCTTCGAATTCGTGTATACTTAACTTGAATAGAAGGAGTTTGTACACGCTATTTCTCCCGACACCGTCAAGTTGTAATTTCTTCTTCAGGGTTATTTCAAAGTCTTTGCAACGCTGTTACAAGGGTCTTGTTTTTATTATTTTGTATGAAATAAATTAGTTCGTGGATATGTCGTTTAGTTAATGAATATCTTATTATATACATGTATTTTTACGATGCTTTTCCTAGCGATCAAGATTCATTTTTAAGCAATTTTGGATACTATTTTCTCAAAGGGTGTGGCAGCAGTGAAACGGTAAGCTATGAATTAAGTTATGAACTAAAGATTTATGTATTATTCAACTGAATTTCGATTTTCACTGTATTTTCAACACTTACCTGTTGCATTGTTTCACCGATATAACTTTGGCTTACTTTTTTCATAAATTTCCGTTGAAAACTTTCTGTGGAATTTAGTTTTGTGTGAAAGGTATGCTTGTTTTTGGGAATACGCGCTGTTTGATTTATTTTCGGTGCTTATCCACCTCTACCTGTGTCTGTGACGCGACAGGTGCTAAATATCATTTTTGCACAGCAAGATATTTTTTCATAATTACAGTTTATCTATTATAGATTTACAGCCTAACCTTGTAATAGTCGGGCCTCGGAAAGGTGTTTTGTGTATCCTCAAGATTCACAAACACCATATAAAGGAATGAACTTATTTTGTTTATCAGATAATTTGGTTTGGGCGTGTTTTGTTTAAGAAGAGTGGAAGTATGTGTGCCCGAAAAGTATAACTTTTATGCTATTTCTGGTCTAGCTTTGTTTTTATTGATAATTTCGTACACGTAGAGAGGGGTTTGTAAAACAGCAACATAAAAAAATCTGCCATATTATCACGCGCGCGTCTGCTTGCGTTGCGTAAGTATTGGTGATGTTGTTTCATCTGGCATTCATCACCAACACTTTTTCAATATAAGGCATTACTTTTGAAATGTTGTGTTTGCTTATGAATACTGACAGAATTTACAAAGAATGTATAATCGAAGTAACTGTTGTTGACTGAATGCAACAGACAGAATGTACGGTATAAGTAAAAATATTATTGCCAAATGAAATGGTCCGGAAGATAAAGAAAATCAGGATTTCAATTATTTGCCTATCGCGTAGGCCTCTGTTAAAAAATGCAAGGATTGTAGAACTTCCTATTGGAACAGTGTTCTCAAAGATAACTACCCAGGCGGTGAACCTAAATTCTCAAGTTTGGGAATAACAGTAAAGATGGCTTTATTTCTTGCCTCCCACGGCAATGCAGACACCGAGCGATCTTTTTCCCGAAAAGCCAGGATCATAACAAAGACACAGAGTTTGCTGAGTGTTCCTACTTTAAACGGGAAGATGTGCTTGGACAAAGTACTTGCGGCGACAAGAGGAAGACAATAGAAAAATTAAGGCAGTAAAAAAGAAGAAGAAGATGTAGAGAAGTTTAATCAAACGCTTCAAAGCAGCATCAATGTCGCTGCGACACGAAACGAATTAGAAGAACGCAAGAATGAAAGTAAAGCCCTGTACAACAAAGTCGACGCCATGCTGAAGGAAACCAGAGAGAGCATAAGAAAAATTTCTAAAACAGACAAAATTCGTTCACAGAAAGAGAAAGAATTAGATGACCTGAAGACATCAAAAGTCAGTGCAAGCAAAAGGAAATACAAACAGGACAGTCAACGACCTGAACCAGAACGTAAATCAAAGCAGGTGAAGCTCGCAAATCTTTTCATGCAAGCCTAAAAAATTAAGTAACAAGGCCAAAGACAGAAAGAAAAGTACCACCAGCTTAAAAAATCACCTTCAACTGGTAGAAAAATTGCCAAGATATCTACAGTGCCGGGTGAAAAAGAAATCAAATCAAAGATTGAGGATGGTATCATCGATCGAATCAAAGGTGGTGGAAATTGCTTTTTCAGGGCGCATGCGAAAGAACTAATGGGAAGTGAAGAATTTCATCTTCAAGTGAGACAAAGTATCGCGCATTTTCTGGAAGAAAAGAAAGATATATTTGAGGTGTTCATGGATAAGGATGCGAATACTCACATCGCCGACCGGATTATCTCTCCGCCTAGTCAGCATAATTGTGGACGAAAGCGTCCGGTTTTAGAAGGTTGAATGGATGACAAGGTGTTTTGAGAAAACACACAAGGGTTCAAGGTAGATGTTCAGAGGATGAAAAACTTTTCTCTTTCAAAAACGTTTTTGCTTGGTATTTTATTCTAGTCTTACTGTGGTTAAAGGGTTATTTTTTAAACTCTTCAGCATAGTTTCTTTGAAACTATTCAACATAGCTAAGAGCAGTATTAGAACATTTACAGTGCTCAGAAAATGAATGCACTAATTGTGTGAGAATAAGTACATCATCACTTATATTTTATTTTCTATTCCAGTGTATATAACCAGTATAATTTGTTTAATTTTAAATCAGTGGTTTTGATTTTTTGTTTGTCCTGTTCTTCGGTTTATTTTTGTTAGTGTACATGGTATATAACCAGGTTTACTTTTTTGTGTGCGCCATACATCAGTTGCCAGTTTGACCGGATTCCTTTATAAATTTGCACGAATTTTCATCAACCGAGTCTAACAATATGACAACCATGTTTTAGTGACCATGCAAGCCTATTGATAGGTGATTTACTAGCTCTCGGCTGGTCACAATGTCCCTGGACATTCTTGTTAATTAGAGTCCTTTCAAATTTTGTACCATTGTTCTCTGTTTTGCAAAATTGCCGTTTGGGAGTTCCACATACACTGGGTGGGGGTGCATTTTTAAATTTATTGGTAGCCACTTTTTAAAATGCGTCTTTTCTCTCATGGATATATGTGTTTGTGTGATCTGATTATATCATACTCTATCTAATGTTCGTATTTTCATTTGCAAATAAAATTGTTCAGGCATATATTTGCTGAACAGGGCGTTAACACTAAAACAAAAAAAGTTTGAAGAACATTGAAATGCGCCTAACGGCAAAGACAGGCGCCGAGTAAATTTTTCAGCGGATAATCTCCTTACCGCTCCTAGGTGTTACTTGAATTTGGTTTACGGTTATCCCGCCAGCGGTTCCTGTTCTAGATAGAGTTACGCAACTACGCAGCATGTCTTTGTTTGATATTAAAGTTGGATTTTGTAGAAAAAACTCCATGATCAGGGAAATATGTTCACAGAATGGCATTAGCAAGTCAGCGCTAGAATTACTTAATGTTGTTTCTGGGCAATCGCGGCCTATTTTGGTCAGTCGGTTACTATTTGGCGTCATTTATTCAGACACAAGCATCATTTTTTTCTACTGCAGTAATTTATCGGTTTAAACTTAAGTATAGGAAGAAAATAATATTGTTTCTTATTCCACTTATACTTACATGTTCTGACACAATGTAACCCGCTAAGGATCGGTTGTGTCGTTAAACAAATCATTTAACTAACTAACTTATTCCACTTATAAAAAAATGATCCGGCTGCCCGACGATCTTTTCTTCTCGAAAAAATTGCTACTCCAACCCCCCCCCCCCCCCCAAAAAAAAAAAAAGAATCCCATTGGAACTGGAAACTGGGAACCAATTTTCAAAATGCCTCATCTCCCACATTTATAATCGGAATGGGCTCAAATTTTTGTATGAATGTTGCCATGGTGAGTGTTATTGGTCAGTTTTTTCGAAAACGTTCTACAGGTTTAATCGGATTAACAAAGACTGACCAAATGCCGGTAACCAAAGTAACCAGTTTTCAAACTGCTTCTGTGACAGTGTGTCGAATTGCTTTGAAATTTTATAAGGATCATCTGTGGTTGGTCCTGTCCAGACAAATTACTTTCGTGGCGATCCTATAAGCTTTTAATACTTTTTAACTAGATCTCGGCTGATCACGATGTCACTGGACATTATTATGTTTTTTTAATCAAAATATATATTTGTTAACGATGCTACATTTTTATTTTTATTTTCTAAAAAGATATCTGGTTTCCCACAAAAGGGAGTTCTTTGGAAACTCCGCGTTTAGAGTCATTTTAAGAGGTCATGGACACGCATTATAACTAGCTGGTACTTGAGCAGCTACCCCCCTCCTTCTCCAGCCTCCGAGGGTTCACTTGGCTTTGACCGCGTGTGTTTTTTTTTTTGCCATGAAGCAATTTATGGGATGTTGATTCACTGAACTTTACAACTGTTTCATTATCTTTTTCATTCACTTTTTTAATCGTATATTTTATTCCCTTTAGCACAGAACAAATTAGCAGAAAAAGGTAAGTGAATGGAAAAATGATGATTGCATAACTTCTTTCCTCAGCTTAAAAACACTGTGCAGAAGACATTTTTGTAAGTTGCTGTTTCTAGATGAATAGGCTTCTGAATGATGTCATTTAATTTTGTTCTGTATTAACTCACGTACACGTGTTTAAACTCTTTTAGAGGAAACTCAAGGATTGGCGGGGCCGGGGTGGGGGGGGGGGGGGGTGTAGGGAGAGTATTCTTGTCACGTATTCAGAGTTTTATAACAAACCGATGTGTTTTGATTTCCATTCTTTAACATGAAAGGTTAGGAAAAGGTCTGGAAAGTCGATTTTTTAACATTTAACGGTTAGACTTGGCATTTTAAGTGCACCGCCAAATAAAATTCACTGCCTGGTAGAGGAATCATCCTAGAAATATAACTTCACAATACTTGAAACTGCGGGTGCCCTCTGGTACATGCACCGTGTGCGGCGTCCGTTTGTGTGTTAGAGATTTTTTAGCCTTTGCTCCTCATGAAGTTATAAGTATTGTGAAGTTGTATTTCTAGGATGATATCTCTACCAGGCAGTGAATTTTATTTAGCGGGGCACTTAGAATGCCAAGTCTAGCTTGTCAAAAGGCTAAGATTGTTGAGAACCCAATAATATTTCGACTGGTCACAATGTCCGTGGACATGCTATGCAGTTTTGACTAGAATACTTTAAAATTTCGACGAAACCATGGCTGGCCTTAAAAATTAATATAAGCAGGATCACAAATTTGTGCCAAATCTCACTGGTTTTGACTCCGTTGAGGCTATTTAGGTTCTGCTCTCCCCCACCAATCTTTCTTTCTTTCTTTTCTTCTTTTCCAAATCAAAATGGTGGAAACCGGCCTAAAACAGTGCAAATATTGTGTTTGTTTGTTGTGACGTTGGATGGCTGTTAGAATGCGGGACAGGTCTTTTAGTGATAGAACGACCATAGATAGAACGTCCGGAGATAGGACGTCAAGAAATGAACATTGGAACAGAACGTCCACAAGCAGGACGTCAAGAAATGAACATTGGAACAGAACCTCCACAGACAGGACGTCAAGTAACGAACATTCGAACAGAACGTCAGAGACAGGACGTCAAGAAATGAACATTGGAACAGAACGTCCACAAGCAGGACGTCAAGAAATGAACATTTGAACAGACGTCCACAGACATTACTTTAAGAAATGAACATTTGAACAGAATGCCCACAGACAGAATGTCAAGAAATGAGGATCCGAACAGAACGTCAGCAGACTGAACGTCAGGAAATGAACATTAGGACAGAACGTCCACATGCATGACGTCAAGAAACGAGCATTCGAACAGAACGTCAGCAGACAGGACGTCAAGAAATTAACATTGGAACAGAACGTCCACAGACAGGACGTCAAGAAATGGCAGGCAGACAGAAGCAGGCACAAACGTCAAGAAATAAATATTCGAACAATGTCAGCAGACAAGACGTCAAGAAATGAACATGGGAACAACTTCATCAAACTGGACGACAACAAATGAGCATCGGAAGAGAACGTCAGCAGAGAGTACCTCAAGAAATGGACATTCGAGCAGAACGTCCACAGAAGGACGTCAAAAAATGAATAATAGAACAACGTCAGCAGACAGGACGTCAACAAATGAACATTGGAACAGAACGTCTATATACAGGGCGTCAAGAAATTAGCATTGGAATAGAACCTCCACAGGCAGGTTGCAAGAAATGAACATTTGAACACAACATCCACAAACAGGACGTCAAGAAATGAACATTCGAACAGAACGTCAGCTGCCAGCACGTCTACAATTGAACATTGGAACAGAACGTCAGCAGACAAGACGTCAATAAAGGAACAGTTAAACAGAATGTCCACGGATTAAAAATTGATTTCCTGCTCACTTTAGTTTTTATTACATTTTTAAACTTTGGTTTCGTGAAATCTATCATAAAATGACCATACTTTCATTTTATTTTCGTATTACAAGTATTCTGCGATGGTGCAAGGAATCTGCCGAGCTCTATAATTACAAGAATTACTCGGGCGCTGGCTGGTGCAGTACACTTTATTCAAATATTCTTTAGTACCTAAACTAAAAACTGAACTTTTTCATGTTTTCCGTATATTTAACTATGGTCGGTCAAAATATAATTTGCCAACAGTTATTCTTAAGTCACAATATTTACAATTTCATTCGCTTTAAAACTGTGTCTAAAACAACGACAATGCGAAAAAAGCGGTGGATTTCTACCCTTGCTTCCAGCAAAATACAAAACTAACTAGATCGTTTCCGCTACCGGGTAGCGAAAATTACAGGTAGGGGAGAAATCATGGTTTTATATCACCCCTCCACAACCCCCTCCGTGGGAAAATTTTGTGATTTTTGCATATTTATCCGTTTCAGACAATTCTGAACATTTTTGGTTTTTTATCCCGCCCCCGGTTGGAAAATTTTGCGATTTCAGCATATTTATCCGTCTCAAACAATTCTGAACATTTTTTGTTTTTTTTTACCCTCCGTGGGAAAATTTTGTGATTTTTGCATATTTACACGTTTCAGACAATTCTGAACATTTTTAGTTTTTACCCCTACCCCCCCCCCCCTCCTCTCAGTGGGAAATTATTTCGCCATATGGCTAGCATGACTATTTCAACAGCGCATGACTTTAAAACTACTTTACCGATTTGAACCATTCTTTCACGTTCTTTTACGTTCAGCAAGACTTGTTTGGTTGGTTGTTGGTTGGCTTGTTGTTGGTTGGTAGGTTGGTTGTTGGTTGGTTGGTTGTTGGTCGGCTGGTTGGTTGTTGGTTGGTTGTTGTTGGTTATTGGTTGGTTGTTGGAAGATGGGAAGTGAAAATTTGAGGTAAGTGAAATTCTTTGTTATGTATGTTTATTTGTTACATATATTTTTTCTTTGGTTGGTTATGTAGGAAGACCGCACCGATTCAAACATGTGTTCGAATGGCAAGCCTATTCGATCATGTGGTAAAGTTATTTCTAAACATATTAGGACATACTGTGTCCAACCTCGAGTGTGACATCCCCTACGAAATTAGAAACTTGGAAATCAAATTGGCATAAATGATAGAAAAAACTGGTATTATCGCTGACTGAAAGTGACGTCATGAAGTAATGTCTGTTGTTGTTGTTGTTGTTGTTGTTGTTGTTGTTGGTTGTTGGTTGTTGGTTGTTGTTGTCATCATATATTTACGTTCAAAGACTTTTTGTCATTTGAAAAGTGGATGTGGGGTCGAAAAGATGTATAAACGCAACATTTGTTCGAAATCTCACGATTGGCTGCAAAGTCTTAAGAGGTAGCTTAAGCAAGCACACACTTCAGAAGTGGATGAAGAATGGGAGATGGATATGGAAAACCCTGTAAAACCACCTATCACTGAAAACTTTAGATGAGTCTTCTATGGAAAGTCAAAGAGTCAACATGACTGAAATTTATGCACATGCTTGTACAGAATGTGATGCATTATACAACAGTCAAGAAGCTTTGTTCAAACATATGGGGCAGTGTGGTGAGGGTGTTGATGACAGCAGTTCAGACAGCAGTTCAGACAGTACTGACAGTGAATCAGAAATAGACTCTGGTATGATATGGTTCAAGGAGTCTACGATGTCTATGATAACAAATTTCTAGAAAAAGTTTTAGAATATAAAGAACAAGGACTTGAAGATGCGCGTGAAATAGCAAGTGATGACCTTCGACCCATTTATAAGCATAGACTAAAACAACTGTTTATGAGATTACTCAAATATATCCAACGCCTAGAACAAAGCCAACATTATCAAAAGATTTTCGTTGTTGATGAAAAACATTATAACTGTTCAAAGGCACTAAAGGCGGCTATAAGGAAAAACAATGCATTCTTTGAAAAGCTACCAGATAAGGAGGAGGAGGATCACAGCAGTGATGAAGAAAGTGGCATCGACAGTGAGGTGCAACAGAGTGAAACAGATGAAGAAAAATATACTTATTTGACTAAACTTTATAATAATAAAGACCTTTATAAACTTAAGCGTTATTTATTTAATTGTATTAATATATGTCTTGCTTTTCATGCTAAACATATGAAGTGGCAAGAGGCTAAGGTCCCTGGCGCGGTGTTAATTCACCCGAAAACCATATATCATACATCATATATATTATAATGAAGTATTGTATTATTATGTATTATAGTCAACTACTGCATGAGAAAAATAAAAAGTTGAAAAGCATCATATGTGATTTTATTGAATATTACAGATATTTACACTTATGCACAATTATGATAAAAACAAAAATATTTCAAATACATATTATGTTAATACATGTAACATATGAGCCCAATCACAACAACTTAAATTGATATAAGTTTGCAAATGTTACAAAAACTGACTTCACACCAACATGTTAATTCATTTCATAGTCCACATATTAAGCATAAAGACAATTTTATTTGAACTACATATCAAATGTACATGTCCATTTGGGTCAAAGCTAAGTTTCAATTTCTTGCCAAGCCTCAAAAACTTCGCCCCAGTTTTCTGCAATGAGAGTGATCAAATCATAGCATCCACTAAGCTCGTCATACTGTTGAAACTGTATGCAGCCTTCACCGTCTCGCACAAATATCTTCTGAGACCTGTGGATGAAATCTTGGTATTGGTAAAGATTCAAAATAATCATTCACCACAGCTTGATCTTTAGAAGATAAAATAATGTAAGTTCCACGATAACAGATGACTTGTTCACCCAAGTGATCTAGAGATAGTTTGAATTCATGATGACACATGATTTCTACTCAAGCATCTGACTGCATTTACACACATCAATTTTCTGAAGCATCAGATCCACTGACGTCATTTGCTTCTTCAGCATTTGCCAATCTTTCAATGACAACAGAATTCCTTTCTTGGTAGGATATAACCTACCAGATGTGTGATCTGTAATATATGTTAATCATCACTTTCTGTTGATATTTCGCCAATTTCATATATATTTCTCCATTAATGGGTATTATAGCCGGTAAATCGTCTACATTCATCTTCTTCATGGACTTTGTAGTGGAAGTTTTACGCTCAGGTTCTCGCTGCATTTTAGGCTCTGTTTTCATTTTTCGCTTTTTACACGGAGATGTCGTAGCTGGTAACTCATCTCTTTTTACCTTTCTAAGATGTGGTCGCCTTTGACGCTGCTGCATTGGTAGTGACTTCACCTCAGACTTTACCATGGGTATTGCCTTAGACTTCGCTGTAGGTATTGTCTCAGGCTTTGCTATAAAATTTTCTGCAGGCATTGTCTCAGACTTTTCTGCAGGCATTTGCCATAGATGTAGTTGCTGTTCACTCACTGCAGACATGCTCACTGCATTGGTAGTAACTTCACCTCAGACTTTACCGTGGGTATTGCCTTAGACTTTGCTGTAGGTAATGTCTCAGGCTTTGCTATAAAATTTTCTGCAGGCATTGTCTCAGACTTTTCTGCAGCATTGCCATAGATGTAGCTGTTGTTCACTCACTGCAGACATGTTCACTGCATTGGTAGTGACTTCACCTCAGACTTTACCATGGGCATTGCCTTAGACCTCGCTGTAGGTATTGTCTCAGGCTTTGCTATAAAATTTTCTGCAGGCATTGTCTCAGACTTTTCTGCAGGCATCTGCAGGTGGTTGGTAAAAAGACTAAAAATGTTCAGAATTGTTTAAAACGTGTAAATATGCAAAAATCACGAAAGTTTCCCACCAAGGTGGGGAGGGGGTATAAAAAAAACGCAAAAGCCAAAAATGTTCAGAATCGACTAAAAGTGATACATATGCAAAAATTACAAAATTGTCCCACGGTGGCGGGGATGGGGGGGTTATATAGAACCCCCATTTCTCCCCTACTGTTTCACTTGGGGGTCACGAAAATACGAATCTAAACTCTTGACCCCTTAAATATCGTCTTTTAGGCCCAGAGGGTCTAAAATAAGCTAAAATTCGCTCTATCTCTAACCGTTTTCAAGATTATGGTCAACTTCCGGTTTCTGACATTGACTATGGCCGAGGCGGTCAAGGTCAAAACCTTCCGTTTTTTGACTGTGACCATGGCCGAGAAGGTCAAGGTCACCGAGGTACCTCTTACATGTTGTCTTTTATGTCCAAAGGGTCGAAAATAGCTCAAATTCGCTCTATCTCTAATTATTTTCGAGATAATAGTCAACTTCCGTCTTTGACTTTGACCATGCAGTGGCGGAAACAGCTTTCGGGCAAGGAGGGGGTGTTAAACTTGGGCCAGCGTGGAAGTAGGGCATTCGCGCACTCCTAAGCCAGCTGGGAGTCTATTTTTTTTTAATTAGGGAGGGGGTTGCAACCCTCCCCCCCCTCTTGGATCCGCCACTGCCATGTCCGAGGTCAAAGTTACCGAGATACGTCTTACTTATCGTCTTTTAGGCCCATAGGGTGGAAAATAAGCTCAAAATCGTTCTCTCTCTCTCTAAATTTTTGCGAGATAATGGCACACTTCCGGTTTTTGAAATTGACAATGGCCGAGAATATCAACCGTTCTCTACAGTCATGGTTATAAAAAATGCGTATTTCACGGCGTCTAATCACCATCTATCAGTGAGCCAAATTTCACCACTCTTTAATTGGGAAAATCCCAAACACTGCAGCCAACTTAAATTTGCACACGCATGCTGTGATGGCTTTCATTGAGATTTGGGTGATAAATACACTGAGGCTGATATCATGTCAGTTTAAACTACTGCTCTCAGCTTCTTGCCGCCTGTTTCGCAAATTTGTTTTGTCGTTTTGTAATTGAAAAATTAAGCGAATTAAAAAAAAAACACACACACAGCAGGATCAACTAGAAATACTAAAGTTTTTTATACCCAAATTTCATCTTTCTAGCATTAAAAAAAAAACAAAAAACAAAAAAAAAAAACATGCTATAACTGCGGCTAAAATGTTCGTACAAATTCAATACACTAGGGGATTTTGGAAAATTAGCAAGTGTAAGTAATATGCGAATTCCACTTCCAACAACGATGGCACGACCTATCGTCTTCTCCAAGTTCTCAAGCACTAACACGACACTACTAATCACTCCACACAGCCGTAAGATCACCGTGGATTCACCCCTACTTACATTTAATCGTTGCTTGACTCGTTAGTGCAGTCATTTGTCTCCTCTTCAAGGTCCACAGAGTATAGCGAGAGCGGCAGACGACTGTGGGATACACGCATTCTCTTGTGACACGGCAAATTCCATTACAGTTTATCTTCAAACACCAGGAATGTCTACTTCTAATTCTCAATTGCACTTGCAGCTTATTAGTTCTATGTAATTTCTAAGTTGAAAATGTAAATCTATATAAAAATGTATATGCAGAAGTGGAAAGCAAAAGAATAAACTGAATAGCTTTTAATATTTCGAAAGATAATGAAGGGATAAAGAAGTTGAATCGAGGTATTTAATAAAATTTTCCATTTACGTGTTGGCGTGAGTATTGAATTCATGCAGGATCCGTACTAAATACATATAGCATACATACAAACTGTGTATAGTCTGCATACAGAATGCATACATGATCCGTAATAACGCTTATAGGATACAGACAGAATGTCTACATGATACATACTAATGCATATAGGATACCGACACAAAGCATACATGATTCGTGATAGGATACGGACATAATGTGTACATGATACGTACTAAATGCATATAGAACAAATTTAGACTGTCTAGGATAGAGGTAGAGTGCATACATAACAGCATTGAATGCATATAGGATACAGACAGATCATGTACAGAATATATAGAACGCATGAGTGATGCGTACAGAAATGAGTATAGGATAATGCGGAACGTGTACTACAGGATCCCGACACAAATACAACCTATGTACAGGCTTCAGACATAAAGAAAATTTTATATATATAAATATATATATAAATCATAAATATATATATAAATTATATATATAGATATAAATTTTATATATATATAAATTTTATATATATATATATACATTTTATATATATATATAAATTATAGATATATAAGTGTAATTCCAGTAATACGGAGACTATTTTTGCTAAAAACCACAGTATAAGGGAGACCAAAAATTTAAGGAGACCAAAAGTAGGTCTCCTTAATTCTTAGCGTGTTTAAACGTTATGAAACTACATAGTAAACAAAAAACGAATGATTCTATAACATAGTGAATATAATATATTCGTTTTTAAAATTAAATCGATAAAAAGCTAAAAAACATATATTTTTTTCAAAATGGTCTCCCTAAATGCTATATATAAGGCATGGTCCCCCTATGACTGGTTGCAGATCTATATATATATATATATATATATATATATATATATATATATATATATATATATATATATATATATATATATATATATATATATATATATATACATGCCGGATGGTAACAGAATGTATAGGGCCAAGGAGTAGCATATTCTTCCATTTCATCTCATTTTTATAATTGACCATCTTTTTCACTTTTCTGTTAAAAGATTGACATCTCCGCGGGGCCGAAAGTTATTTTTTTATTATTGAGTTGTCGAAAATTTTGATGATCGGGCAATTTCCCAAATTCCTGTTTCGTTGTTGTTGTTGTTGTTTTTTTTGTGTGTGGTTTGATGATTGTTGTAAAACGTTTTCAGATGTCATTACGTATATTATCAACTGGTAACTTGTTGCTTTGAAGCGTGTGAAATGCGAACACCAAAGGGAACCAAATTTTCAGTACATATTTTTGATTCCGGGAATATCTATTTTGTTTAAAAACTTTATGCCTTTATGCGCCCAGGAGACCAGTCGAATTTTTAGTTGAAAATTTTAACACCTGACCCCCCCTCGGTAACTTCTTTTTTATGTGCGAATTTAGTGATTTGACCGGGGGATGAGAAAAAAAGGTTATTTTTTCATCGAAAGGATAGAAAATATAATGCAGAAAAATGCAAATGTTTAAAACCAAATGCCACATGATGTTATGACTTGTGGTTTCGTTCTAATTCATTTTCACAGGTCAGCTAATTACAGTCAGCAACATCACATGTTAGCAAATGTAGATTTTTTGCTGAAGAATGACTCGTGGGCATAAAGTAAAGACTTAAAAACAGATCAGACACTTCAGGGAAAACATGGGCAAAAATTCCGTGTTTTTTTTTTTTTTTTTTTTTTTTTGTCGGATAAGGCCAAGAAGTAGCATATTCTTGGATTTCATCCCATTTACGTTACGTTATTTGTTATTATTTAGTTGTCGAAAATTTTGACTATATATATATATATATATATATATATATATATATATATATATATATATATATATATATATATATATATATACATTGTCACCTAGAAAGCTTGAAAATTCGCCGAATTGTCCAAGAAATTTTTCGTAAGAACTGCCCCTAGCCTTTGGCAATTCCATTTCCTTGACAATAACAATGAATAGCCACGAAAAACCATGACAAAAGCAGATACGAGGTCGATCATATTCAGAAATGCCTCAGGCAGAAAAGAACAGTTTTTGTCAATGCTTGGCTATTGCTTAATAAAAAAAGTTCCACTGTGTTGGGAGAATTTTTCGGGGGAAAAACTTCGCATCTTGCCACGAGGCTTTGGTATATTGTGCAGTACATACAAAAAAAAAAAAAAAACGACAGGAATAATTACTCTTGTTGGTTCAGAATTGCATAAAAGTCGCGGTGCTTGTTTTTTCGTTTCCAGTAATTTGCAATCATGATGATGATATGCTGAGAATGGTTTAGGGGGACATGAATACTTTTCAGTGCAAGTAACAAAGTGGTCCTATTACAGTCAATGGAAAACTGAAGCATTAACAAGGTAATTTTGACAATTTAATAGGCAAATATGATGACGAAAAAGGTAATTATAAGCGCCACATTTTTTTATATATTTTCCGAAGAAAGACTGATGAACATTTGCTCTTTGGCATTTATATCTTAAAACCAAATACAAATCACAACGTAAGGTAAAGGGCATCAACGCTGTTCCGGTTACCATGCTGATCAGTGGAAATGTGTAGAATAATATTTATAAAGTGTTTCAGTGTGTCTGTTACCCTCCATGGGGTGATGGAAAAGACACTCGCTTGGTTACCGAAGGGACTCCAGTTCAAACCCATCTGGTCATTTTTATACGAGCCCACATATTCATTCTTCTTAATCCTTAACGTCAAAGGGCCTCGTGCGCTGAATAAGCAATATGATGGATGCGACGAAATGTCGTCAATCGGATAACGTCTTTATACCAGATTGAAAATCAGCGTGGATCCGTAACTGAGAAAACACGCTAAGCATATTTTAAAATCCTCGGAAACGGTCCCGGATTACAATCCACATATGTATTTCAAACGGGCTCTTGAAGCGGGTATAATTCTGGCCGTAGTAAGATTAACTCGCAAATTATTTTTTAATAATCTTTAGAAAACAAAATCACCCAGCAAATACGTAGGTCGATAACAATGGTTTTTGTTACATATAAAGCAATAGGGCTGACTGATCATTCATGAGAATCGGCGGAGTTTATAATGCATAGTAAAAAAGGTATCCGGTAAATTAAGGGTCCCTCATTTTCCAAACTTAAACTTTAACTTCAAAGTTTTGATAAGTTTAAATATGACTTGTTTGGAAGGATGCAGTAAATCCCATGAGAAAAGCCCCTCTGTTTACCCCATTTCTGAAAACATGGAACTTATTCTATTTTAGGAATTATCTACGCACTAAAATTTAGTTGTTTACTGGGGGTAATTCTGATCACATACTGTTAACCTGTTGCCCATTGTGAATACCTTCGGCACATCTAGATTCCTGTGAGATTTTATTAATTACTAACCCTAGTCAACTCTGGTAATGGTTTCTTTGTGGTTTTTCGGCCCAATCAATGATTAACGCGTGTTTGCTCACAACATAGTAAGTGAAATCTGATCGTACAGCTTTCCAGAAATGTATTCATCCATTCATTAGATTCCTTAAAGTCATCAAGCACCAATTGCATTTCACATTATTTTGCATTTTCATGCAAGAGATAGTCACAGGGAACCGCGCTGTGCTTCTTAACTATTGCAGTGCTTATGCCAAAAAAAAAAAAAAAAACATTGTTATACGATGCATGCATAATGCTCCTGCTACAAAACAACAGCAAGCAATACATGTTCAGCTCCCATGGGGACCACTCATGTACCAACTGGTTGCCACGCGTGTCCTTGACCTTTCAACGAGTGCTAAGCTAGAAATAATACACCCTTTTGAAATAAACCTCCCTTTTGTGGGTAAAGTCCTGAATGAAAATTACACCATTTTAAAACGAAATTGGCACTCCGCGCGCACCGCGCATGACCTCAAAATTACCCCCTTTCTTCGCGTTTTTTTCCCTCTTTTATTTTTTTTGGTGCGGGGAGGGGGGGGGGGCACGCATGGTAACACATATGATACCAAGTGGCACCCCTGGGATTCAGGTACACAAATACCAGCTTCTTATCTGGAGCGTTCAGTATGATGGCGCTCCTTATACAGTAGACCTTGCATTTGGTACCACATCGGGTATCCTGTGCCCAGTAAGATAACAAATATGAAAGGGTGAATTTAATAATGGTGTTTTTAAGTCATTTCTCATTTTAAAGTTGTATTGGCTGGGTTTACATGTGGCAAAACACAACTGCGGGCATAACTTGCTTGGTCGTTAGAATTACAAGTGAAAATTACAAGTTGGATTAAAAATTGAATAGAAAATCTCGTTGAAGAATTACAATTTTTTCACGTTCCATACTTATTTAATGATGTATGAAGCTGGGGAATGTGATGCTGTGTGGGTTGCGTCAAAAGTGTTGAATATGCATCGCTCCGTGATAATACCGTAGACCGTGAATACAGTCAATTAAGAAGACCGATTGAAAGTGATTCAAAGTGTTGGTTTTGCTCTTGAGATGTCCGCCCCTTTGTATCAAGACCGACAGATTTCATTTAAGCAATGCGGATTTTAATATTGCATGAGCTCTATTAAACTGGCAGTCAGAAACGAATTAAATGTTTTTTTTCTCAGAAACGGTATCTTTTGGCCATTGAAAATGGTTCTAATTATTTTGGGTGACAAAAATATTGCTTCCATATTTTTATAGAATTTTTGCGTAAGCTTTTATAAGTTTTTATGTGCTTCTTTTCGACCCGACTTTATGGCAGGTTTTAAGACGTTGCAAATGGTTTTAACCTATTTCGTGGCATGTCTGTATTTCAGAGTGATCAAGTTGGCGATCTCCATCCGTCGGAGACTGCCCAATGCTTCTCAATCTTCAAAAACATATACAGTACAATAAAGTTTTTAAACTGATCTTAAATTGATAATTATTGTTACATCTATTGCAATGTGGTATTCGCAGTTCAGTATTTGATTGACAGCTGTCAGTTTGACGCAGACTGTGAGTATTGATACTGTTATCTGCCCGTTGCTATGGATATGTTTCCTGCCGTACAACCCCTCCCTGCCCCCTCCACCCCCTCCCCCCAGAGTAAGTGATGGGGTAAATCTGTCACTCAGGACACCCCGTCCAAATTAAAAAAAAAAACACTTGCTTTAATGTATTTGATTTTAGAGTCCTGTTAGGAGGGCGGACGCTCGGGCAAATTTTGTCGCACTTGGAAAGGCTGAGGGCTGTGGGCAGATGGAGTGAGGGGATACGGGGGTTGCTAAGTTATCTATCCCGAAGCAAGTAGTTTATTTCATAATGATAAAAGCCTATTTCTTAAAACTGTATTTCAAACGAGAATTCATTACTCTGACGCAAGTTTTGAGCCAAGCTTACCCTCCAAGTCTACTTGGATAGAAAACTGCAACTGTGTAAAAACTAATATACAATATCTTATATATATTATTATGTATTTAGTATATTTGCCCGAGAAGTAAGAATGAAGACTGTTTTTTGCCCAGAATTTCGCACGGGTTTATATATTGACGCTTTAACACTTACCCTGGACTCGCTGTTACGAACACTCAATCAGAACTGAGTTGCGTGTGATAGCCAATCATCGTGCTAGGCTTTAATATGGCTGTTCTGTGTTTTGACCATCTCCCCCTTCCCCCCTGTATGTTACGATTCATACGTATGAATTCTGCAGCTGCCTTAAGATCATAGAGAAAACGTGCTTTTCAAATTTTCTAAATAAACATTTTTGGCGTCATTTGTTTGAATAATTCGATATTTAATAAAAAAAGTGCGTTTAAAAATATCACTAAACGTTTGGGTTCTCACTGGAAGGATTTTATTTTGAGGTCATACATTCAATGTAAGATTGAACGTTGTACGGCACAATAAATTTTGCAAACAAAAATTAGAAAAATGCGATCATTTCATTTAATCGATTGCTTCCTTAGTTACGAAATAATCCCATTGTATCAATCCGCGTTTCGCGACTGTGATAGGCACCAGAAATATAACCATGTCATTTTTGTCTTGTTTCTAAAATCAATTAAGGCTCAATGATGGAACGAGAACAGCACCAGGACAAAAAGCGGAATGACATTACTGAATGTGTGCGAATGACGTCATAGATGACATTGTCTCATAAGTGAATAGAAAACACACGTGAGAACACCAGTTATTTGGATACCGTCATGGGCGACACTGCCTTGTGAGTTGGGTGTTCTCAGTTGAACGACACTGTGTGACACTCTATTGGAACACAAACATAAATGACACTGCCTGGTGAGATGGACACTCATATGAATGATACTGCTTTGTGAGTCGGATAGTCACATGAATCACACTGCTTGGTGAGTTGAACTCTCATGTGAATGACACTGCCTTGTGAATTGACACTGGCACTTCTACGGCGTTCACATGAACGACATCACCTGCCACTCAAATGATACACAAATATGAACGACACTACGGCTAGCAACTCTACCTACATCATAGACACGTCCCTGCCGACAGTTGTATGGCTAGCAATCATTCTGGATCAATACGCAGCCATCATCCTGATCGTCATGGGCATCGTAACTAACAGCTACAACCTGGTAGCACTGACACGGCTGTCGGTGGGCACCACTCCACCACTTATCTACCTGACACTCTTAGGAGCACTCGATATACTTGTCTTGTGTATTCGGTCCGGTAATGTCTGGTACAGGAGCGTGTTTGGGATCAGCTTACAGGACCAGCTCATAGTGAAAACGGATTCTGCTTGTGAGGTATTTCACTTTATCACCAGCGCTATTTTTCACGCCTCTGAGTGGATATTAGTCATCCCGTTTATAGAACTAGCCCTTGTGACGTCATCACCGGAAAAAGCACACAAAATCTGCACATGGGAGAGAACGAAGCACTCTCTCCTCCTTCTCACCCTCGCGATTTGCTGCTTAAATGGTCACTTCTTTTTCACATACAGTGTGATATCTCCCGAAGATCTTGGTTTAGAGCCAGGGCCGAATCTGTGTACTTTCACCCCGGGAGGGGACTATAGCAGTGATAAATTCCGAGACCATATTTGGCCAATTACTAATTTACTGGTTGTAACACTCCTGCCCTGGATATCCATCATTGTGTGTTGTTCAATAATACGCTGCAGAAGTGCGCACTTCAAGGACAAATTAAGGAAAAGTCGGATTATTTACGTAGATGATATGGTTATTTTAAGACGAGTTTTCCTCATATTGGGCGTGGCACATACTGTGACGCAAGCCCCTGCGTCCGCCTATGAATTCTACGAGTTTATTGTTGGCACTTATTTAAGCCAATCATATTCATGCTCGGTCTCGTGTGAGGATGCGAGATACCTGTGGAGCTCTGCCTCCGCGACGCTTAAAGATTTATTCCGTAGCTCCAAAATTATCCTCTATTACATATTACTGGTCAAGTTCCGGATACCAGCGCAATTAGCTTACTGCAAGAAAAAGAAGTCGAGGACTGTGATGGCACAAACGGCCAGCTCCAGAGAGAATCTGTTTGCTGTCAGTGTCAATGTAAACAACACAGAAGAAGAGAACTGTTTGCTTTAGTTCTCCGTCGCCCTGTTACTGTGTCAAAGCCAGCAAGTTCTCTTCCAGCGAATTACTTGCCTTACTTATCTTACTGGCAACTGCTGAGCTAACGGTTTGCGCCACCACCTGTGGAAATGTCAGTCACCGGTTATCAAAAGGCGCTCTGTCAACCTCTGGAATAACGTTGTTGTCCGACAGCCTACCTCGATCTACCGCAGTTCGATCCGTTGTATAGTAACTCAGAGCCATTGGGGATACCGCGAAAGTACTAATAAAATATTGGAATTACCTTTTAAAATATTTATTCGCTCTTTGTTTATACATAACAGACAGATCCCCTCAGAGGTCAGCTGTTTCATAACAACGCTGGAACAAATGTCTCGGGGTCGGGGGGGGGGGGGGGGGAGGGGTGGTAGGAGAGAGGGGATGGATTGTGGCGTAGGATGGGAGAGAGAAGCGTATTATTTTTCAGGATGACCAGTAGCACCGTGGATAGTGCACTAAAATTGTATGAAGTTATTCTACCGCAGTTAATCTACTAGACCAACACACATAATTTTGCCTCGTCACACTTTGTCAGTAGTTTGTCAAGAACTTGTCAGTTGATTGTCAGTTTGACAAGTTTGACCTCGTCAGGGTTCTGACGAGTTTCTGACCAATGCCTCGTCATATATTGACAAACACGTGTCGCTATCTTGTCAGAAACTTGTCACAAATTTGTCAAGTACTGCGTCACCATGACGTCACATCCTTTTCAAAACAAGTGAAAACACGCGGGCATCCTTTTTGAGATTTCTTAGGTTTTAATGAATATTACTAGAAGTTTCAAATTATCGCGTCTTAAAAACATGTTTAATGGATAAACCATGATGTAAGTGCATACATCATAGTCTCTGCATGTTTTGAAATAAGTTGTGATGTTTGTAAAATGCTTGTGAAATTTGTGAAAATTGTATTATCGCCCACCGTTGCAATGAATAATGTATATTGTTGTACTTAATGGCAGGTAATCAAACAGAGTAATGGATTCGATTATTTTAATGTTTATTATAACAAAACCTGATCGTATAGCTATCAAAATAACAACTGATGGTATAAATATCAAAATCTGCAGCTTATGCGTTCGTAAGTAAACCGCCATGTGCAATATATTATATACTACAATACTGCAAAACTTGTCAGCAACTTGTCATAAAATTGTCGGAAACTTGTCACAAGTTCGTCAACGTGACCAATTTGATGTGAAAGGACTGCCCTGGGAATTTCATGCCTTAAGATGCTTCCGCCTCTAAAACTTAATCTTTTAGAAAGCAACCCAATTCAGTCGTCATTTCAGAAATCAGTAAATAAATACAGTGAAACCCCGCTATTAGGGACAAAAAGTGACTGAATAATTTTGTCCCTAATGGCGAGGTGTTCCTAATTTCGAGGTCCTGTTCATTTGAGTTCTATTTGAGTATTGAAGTTTTGATTATTTTAACTTTATCAGATAGCGAAAGTTCGTTCCGTTTTCTTTTCACACTACCCATATTCAGACGTAACACGTATTATAAATAGCAGTTTATTTTACTATTAACTGAGTATAAGGACAATCAATTATTTGCTCCTTTATACACATTTTAAAAGACCGAGCACATGTCAATAGGGATTAGTCGTATAAAGTTTCTCTCTTAAGCACACATCTTTTGCAATATGCCCTGTTGTCTTTACATGCACTGTGTTCAATATAATGTACTCAATACCCACAGATAACAATAGCGAAAAAAAAAACAAAAAACAAACACTACCGAGTAACATGCTGATAGGCGTTGTTTACAAAACGTACAAAATATGGACAGCAATTTGACTGTCCACAATACAAGGGTTGTTTTAAATGTGTAACCGTACTTACGGGATAAAAAGAGTGTCCCTAATTCTGAATAGAGGGGTGTCCACAATAGAGGGGTCTAGATATAACAGAACTCTATGACGTTTTAAAACAGACTGAGAAATGCTGTCCATAATTCAGGGGTGTCCATAATAGAGGGGTGTCCATATCCGGGGTTTTACTGTATATCAGTTAATAAATAAAAAATATAAGAATTTTATTGATATAATATATCATCAAAAATCAGCTATCCAAATGAGAAAAAAATCCTCTTTATCACAATATCATTATAATATTCGTGACTTCATCAAAATTATTAAATGGCAACTTTTTGCGAAATGGATTCTCAGTAAGAAGGATGCTTTCTGTGCCTTTTCTGCTTTTTCTGCTGATGTAAGTGCACTTTGGGTACGGTCCCATACAGTGAAAGAGGTAAGGGGTTAGTGTTGTTTGAGATCCGACATTAGATCATGGAAGTGGGGGTGACGGTTATCAAAAACAACTAAATAGGGAATTGGCGAAGTGGCGACCACCTTTCAGATGTTTCTTATAAAAATACCATGGCACAACTCATTACGAGCAACAGCCTTCAAGATCCGGATAAAAAGAGGTACAGGAAAATCTGTTTTAGCCACCCCCTTCCGGAATCAGATGAAAAGACAAAGAGTAAGACCTGCTTGTCGTGACCCGGATGAAAAAGACTTACAGTAAAACCTTCACAGTGACCACCTTCCAGATCCGGATAAAAAAGACGTAGAGTATAAGCTCAGTTTATAGTCGCACATCTCACATGGTTAAACATGTTCCCATACACATATCCACATATCCCACATATATATATATTCATTCATAGTTATATAAGATAATAGTTTTAATTTTGAAACAGTACAAAATTTAAAACTTTGTACACAGGAGAGGCAGGAGGTGGAAAAGGATGGCACGGGAGGTGGTGGGGTTGGCCTAAGATTTGTTTTTGTTGACAACAAAAAACAATGGCTGCCTAATAAAAGAGTTTGACATGTTCGGGTATTCTGATGTTCGTGTGCACTGGCTACTCTAGTATAATTAGATATTAATGTTTGAAGCTGGTAACAATGTCCCTGAACAGTCTCATTATACTTGATTAACTTGAACTTGGCTGGCTGCAATGACCTTAGACAATGGTGTTGATCTAGATGTTTTCAAATCGTAACTATTTTGTCTAATATTCTCTATTCGGATAGTTCGTCAATCACTTGTCCAAGATATTTTGATGAATTTGTGACAAAATATTGACAAACTGCAAATTAGCATTTGACAAATACATGACAACAACTGACAAGACAGTGAAAAAGACAAATTTTTGACAAATTTACATTGTTGAGTTAGGCATCGTCAGGTTGACGAGTTTAGGATTGTCAATCAATTCGTCGAAGTTTTGACGAATTTTTGACAAATTGACGAATTCAAAATGACGAGTTTCTGACGAATTATTAGCATTACGAATTAATGACAAGCTGTAAACTGACGAATTAATGACAAATTTATGACAAAGTGTTGACGAATTTTTGATTGCAATTCGTTGAATTGGGCATCGTCAAATGGACAAAGCAAATTAGTCAGTCTCTTGTCAGTTCGACAACTTTTCGACAAATTCTTGACAAAGGAATATTATGTGTGAAGTAACGAGCACGGAAAGTCATTGCGCTTGCAACTGTGAAGTTCGAAGTTTTCGAATGTTAATGCTATTTGTTTAAAAAGTTACTTTTGTCCATTATTTTCAGATGTCAGGGTTATAAGAAATGATATCAATGCTTTTGGTCACAACGCCGTAACTATATGATCGGTTTTGTTTTATGTCAGATGTACCGAAAAAAGAACAAACAAACAAACGCAGTCATGGGTTGATGCAGTATTTTGTGAAGTGAATAGTATCTTAATGTGAAGAAGAAGAAGACGAAGAAGAAGAAGAAGAAGAACTTTCGAATGTTTAATAAATAAAGCATATAAATTATAGACGATCAATAAGTTTTGTGATGATTGTGGATTTTCGCACTTTGATGGTGTGTTCCTTGAAGTTGCAGGAAGAACTGAAAAAAGTAACAGGTTTTGTTTAGATGCATATATTATGTTTTTGAGAGATTCTTACCGTATGTTACGTATTTGGCAGCCAACAGAGTTTGTTATTTTCCCCTTTTTCTAGGGTAGTTCTACAGAAAATGCCTTAGATTCAAAAGCTTGATCGAAAACTTTAAGAAGTGTTGAAATGTATTACTTCATGATTTTTCCCAACAATTCAAATGAAAATATGAGGCAGACAGGATTTCCCGGGGGTAGGAGGTGGGAGGGCGGTATATGTGTTACCATGCGTTTTGAAACGTGGGAAAAAAGGGGTAATTTTGAGGCCAGACGTGGTCCGAGCTGAGTGTCAGTTTCGGTAATCGGGGAGGGGGGGAGATGATTTTTCACTCAGTACGCCCACGTTTCTAACAAGAAATTAAGGGCAGTCTTTCGAAACTGCACTGCGTGTTTTCTTGAAAAGGGAATATGATTTCATACTTAGCACTCCTCGTTCAGGGGTCGTTTTAAAGTCATTGCACGTATGCTCACCAACTTGTACAATGGTGTCCCCTCCTCATCCCCATCCCGGGCAAGACTGATAATAGCTGCCATATGATCTATCTCTGTTTTTTTTTCTATTCCTGATGGTGTTGCTGTCGCCAAAAAGCGTCAAATCAATAGCTAAGGGTTGATATTTCGATTGCACAATCAATTCAAACTCCTAAAAAAATAAGCGTTATTAACATTTTTATTTCGAATTTTTGCAGAGAATCTATAAATTGATTAGAAAAAAATCGATTGCTCGTCAATACTCCATTCATTGTTATTTTATGGCCACGTTTTATGTCGTAAGAATCCTTGAAAGGAACATTTTATGTGTTAACGAAGTTAATAAGGACTTTGTAGATTGAAATAAATTGAATTCCAATAAAAAGTAGTTCAGGAAAATTTAAAGGACAACTGTACTTAGGTCTTTGGCTCTTTTGCGTATTAACTCAGGATAAGTTCGACTCATCCTGAGCAAATCCACATCGTGAAAAGTGCACACTAATGATTAATAAATCCGGCCTGGATTAGTTAATCCAAAGCAGCAGTATGAACCCTCACCGGATTGCTTGACTCAGCTTGAATTTTTCGATATCGTCCTGTTTTGATGCACAATTTTAAATATGAAGAAATATGTTGAAGGGAAATTAGTACTGTCAACTTTACTGCCTCTGTCGTTCTATGCTGAAGTCGACAAAGTTAATTACATGAAATCTGCGTAAATGGCCAGACCCAAATCCTAAGACAGCTGAGAAAACGTTGTTCAATGTAACCAATTTGAATGATGATGTGTGGTTAACTATTTTAGAAACTTTTTATGAACAATTAAAACAGAAAGCTGTATCGAAATGCTTGCCAAAGCTCAGCAGATGAGTTTTTTGTTTGTTTTTTTTTTTTGTTTTTTGCCTTTCTTTTTACTTTTTTTTTTTTACTGCGCATTTGCTTAGAATTAGTCTTACACACCCTAAACAAAATGGCGGTGCGAAAAGCCACTAATTCAGAACCTCGGGGATATTTGGTCGGGTTTTAAGCCGCAGTATGAAACGAACGCAACAAGATTTGCTAAATCCGCAGTATGAAAAGAACATCAAGCAGCATTTATGAGTCATCTCTGGCTTTACCAAGCATTGCAATGTTTTCAAAATTGCTTACAGAAAAAAAATTATAAAGCAGTCTGTTAACTGAGGGTAGATGCCACATTGAAATGAGTGTTGTCATCACATTAGATCACGCTACATTTTGGTGAGATACATGCTAAAAAGAACAAATTAATAATATTTCTGATCTTTTCTTTATTTTCCGGTTATGTAAGGGCACAACACCACAAACTGGCCGTGTAAAATATGACGAATTTAAAACGTTTATGAATAAGGTTTATTTCAATGCCGAGGAACATCAAAAGATCAAATACAAACAAAGATCAATACTCATCGCTGACAGGCTCTTTCGGTTCTGTCTTACTACAACCACTACCACTACTACTGCAACTGTTACAGCTGCTACCACTACTACTGCTATTAATAATAATATTAGTAATAATAATGATAGTAATAATAAGAAAGAACGACGTAAAACAGCGTAGAGGATGGCAAAAATATCCAATTTATGAAAAATCATGATAGAAAAGGAAAATGTTTTGTCGTTTGCGCCGAGACGAATACCTTTTCCCAGCCTTGATTCTTTCCGATGGGGCCCACGATTTTCTGTGACTGGCTAATCACTTTACCTGAAATTCACAGCGCTATGCGTCATCTCTTAGACCCTTGATTAGATTACGTCAGGTTCCGCCATTTTGTATTGCAACTTCTCGTTACATGCAAGTGTCCTTAATTAAATTAAACTAGAACCGTATTTCGCTAGCGAAATGTTAAACACATGACAAAATTAAAACGCAAAAATACTTCCTTCAATGGGTTATTTCTTGAATAATATATTGCAAACAACACAGCTTGAATACGTCTTATAAGCCGAGTAGTGTTTGGTTTTTGTTGGCTTAAGGTTTTATGACTGAGCAGGCATACGTCGTGTTATCTATTTGCGCAGTGAGAGCTCGCACAAAGCTCATCAACTGTGTTCTGTGATGCACGTTAAATGCACTCTTTTCACATGGCGTTTTAACAAAGAAAACAAACTAAACTACTACATCATCTCGGGAAAGATACGTTATAGATAACTTGTACTGAATTTGAGAATCAAGGCATGGGGCACTTCTTACTGGTCGAATGCTCAACTCCACTGCGTGTGACTCATTTTATGACATCGATTTGGCACTTCAACAAAAATATGTTTAAACAGAAAATGGCTTGCTTGCTTTACTTTCAGTATTCAACTCGTTTGTGTTCAAAACAAATAGTTTATTTTTAATTTAAGCTCTGTCATTTCATTTATTATTTAATCCAGAATATGGCGTCGTGACAGCCCGAAAAGGGATCGATTTTGAAAGTGATATTAAGCAGTCAGCACAAAACATTAATTCAAAGATTCCTAGCTTTTTTTCTTGTCTTCATGTGATCTAATCGTATGATGATAATTTGTGCATTCTTAGATATTTACTTTTTTGCTATTCATGTGATGGTACTTTGCGCATTCTTAAATATTTACGTATTTACTAATCGCATGATGATACTTTGTAAATTAGTCAGTTTCAATATATTAAAAATTCATTACTTCGTTTCATAAAGAAATATTGGAACAGCATGTTTTTTTCATTTAAAACTTCACAACTTCAAAATTTATTGATTATTTTTAGTTAAAAAAACATCAACTTCAATTGTCTTTTCAAATTTCGACCTAACTAAACTCGAGTTCTGATGTTTATTGACGAGGCTTTTAGAAAGGCGGACTTTTTATGGTATAACTGGCCCTTTTACAGAATCTGCATCAATGCTGATTTCAGGACAAATGACATCAGTTCCAAGGTCTATGAGAAGTTTCACTCAAATATACCATATACAATAATGGCTAAGCCAACTACATGCCACTTCCTAGACATTTTACAGTGCTATGTCATGGGCGGTATTTCAGAGAACACCTATTTTACCCAACGTAATCATGGACTCATCGTGTGAAGTTGATTAGTGAACCTTTGTATACTGTTAGACAGGGTAGTATTTATTGATTTTTTTGTATTCGGAGAATGCTTTTTTATCTCTTGGTTTGTGTTAGTTACATATAAGAAACCAGTAATCGCGCAATAAAAGGATTATTCTAAGTTGTATTCAAATAATACAGCTATATCTTTTTCCGATGCGTTTTACTGCTTTACGATGAAGTTTAGGACAGCCAGCTTACGGGATATGCAACAACTGCTTTTATCCGACTGTTTCAGGTTTAGGTATAGGTTTTAGAGATTGTTCAACATCCACGCCGAACTGCGACTTATACAATTTTAACCAGCATTTTTTTAATCAATCGTCTTTCAATTGTTTCAATAAGTGGTTTCAAGAGAGATAAAAGAGATATTACCTGAGTTTTATACCATACATCGCAATAGAAAGTCGGCACAAGGCAGAGACTATTGTAACTGAAAGGGCACTTTCTTCGTATTTCCTGCGATTATTGCTGTTACTGCCTCAGAACACACTCATCCGCTACAACCCTTCACCTGTTTCAACATGAGCTGTGCTTTCGAAAGATGAAAGATATCTTTACATGTATTACAGTTGGTTCAGTTAAGGCCGATTTTGGCGTTAAAAGGAAAAGTTGTTTTTAAGCAATAATACTACTACTGCTACTACTACTACTACTACTACTATTACTACTACTACAACTACAACTACTACTACTACTACTACTACTACTACTACTACTACTCATAATAATAATAATAATAATAATAATAATAATAATAATAATAATAATAATAATAATAATAATAATAATAATAATAATAATAATAATAATAATAACTGAACCTCTAAGACAACACTGCAAGACATAGACCATTTGCCATGAAACTTCTCTAAATGGTTCAAAGACAAACACAGCACTAAGAAAAGCTAAAATGTTCATCGATTCACCAGATAACACACAAATATTTGTTTTTCCGATTTTTCATCTCAGAAGGTAAAGAATGAATTTAGTACACGAGAAAATATAAAGACAGCATGAATATCAGAACTAAACAAATGCGAATCTTTGATGTGCACTCCAAACGTAGCTCAAACCAGTGCCAAGTACGAAGCTCTTTCTTGATAATTTTTAGCACTTTATTTTCATTTTTAGTGCGAAGTTATTGCTAATTTTGGACTGATATTTCAATAAAATTGTGCAAAATTTTTGAAAATTTGCACTTTTATTGAAGCATTAGTAAGAAGAAGTGTTTGAAATTTGTTGAAAGTTTTTTTTAGAAAACAGTGTAACAAATTTTCAACAACCCAAAGGTGAAACTGTAACCACGTTTAATTAGGTCTTCCTGTCACATGTTCAACTTGTTTTACTTTGTTTTTTTTCTGTGTGTTTGCCGCCATTTTGCATAAATACGCTGATCACGTGACAAGATCACGTGGCAAGAAGGGAGAAATCCGGGTTTCAGTTTCAACTTTTATTGAAAATTTGTCAAGTTTATTTGAAGAACTTTAAGCAAATTTTTGACACTTTGTTTTACTAATTTTTACCAATTTTTCAATAAAATTAGAAATAACATGAAAAATGAAAACAAAGTGCTTAAAATCTGTCATAAAATAAAATTACGCTACAGTTTTACTTAGTGAAGAATAGTGTTTGTTATTGCAACCTTACCAGAACGTAAACAGACTGCATGTTTGTGAAAGGTCATATGTTTAAAAGGACAAAGCGCATTGATATATTATATAACATATAAATTGTAGAAAAATATACAATTTGCTAAGGGGACAAAAAGAGCAAACACAAGGCACAAGAGACTTCATGACAGAAACAGCAGCCACTAAATAATGTAAATATATTTGAGCTTAACTACGCATAAAGAATATTACCCCAATAGCACAATTCATTAAAACTAACACAGTGCATGGAATTTTGGATTGGGACAGGTGGTGAAAGGAATAACTATAGTGGATAAGCTGCGGGTTATATGTGGAACTCGAAGTGAAAGCTAGACAACAGCTGAGGAAATGAGAATGCCCTCACTCGGTGCTTGTATTTAAATAGCTATCTTCGTCGCTCGAGATAAAGCAACGTATGCATGGCAGTTCATATTTTAGTTTTGGCTAAAAGTAGAGCTCATAGAAAGAAGAGTAAGCAATTTCTTTGACATTATTTTTAATTGGTATTTTATTCAATATGGCTCATGATGAAGACAAGATGCTCTTTTTTAGATTATTCAATCTTGATAATCTTTGATTCTTTGCCGATTTGGGAGGCATATTTTTAAAGGATCCCTAAAAGCGGAGTGCAAAGTTTAAACTAATAAACTCATTTCTTTAGCCAAGCACGGAGCGAAGTTCCGAAAGAACACCAATTTATGGCGAAACGCAGAGTGCTGATTGAAATTTATCCCCCCTTTAACAAATAGGCACTCCGGGCGGATCTTGTCTAGTTTCAAAATTACTTTCCTATCGCATTTATTGGACGCCTCTGACAGTTACATAATGACAATAAGCCCATAAACATCTGATATATTTCTCAAATGAAATTAAAACAATTGTGAATATTCTGTGGTGGGGGACACTTGGTATTATATGTGTTAATATTGGTAATATGGTTAATTGTTATTCAGTTATCTGTGCTATTCATTAAAACGAGGGTTCATTTGGCACTTCACTCTGCATTAAGCTAAAAAGGGAGATGGTTTTGAAACTTTCTCTCCATGTTTAGAATTGTTTTGGGGATAATCGAAAGATTCAGTGATTATTTACACTTGGGGATTTGCCAAAATCCCCTAGTGTATTGAATTTACACGAAAATTTTAGTCGAAGTTGTGGCATGTTTTTCCCATTTTTTTTGAGTTTGTCCGTGGAACTAGTCAGAGGCTGTTAGGAATAGACAGATGAAAATTGAGTATGATACACTTAAGTATGTCTAGTTGATTCTCCTGTATTTTCGTTAAATTTGCTTAATGTTTCAATTAAAAAACGACAAAACAGATTTGCGAAACAGGCGGCAAGAAGCTGCGAGCAGTAGTTTAAACTGGCATGATATCAGCCTCGGTGTATCGCCCACCCCTCAATGAAAGCCATCACAGCATCAGTGAAAGTTCAAGTTGGCTGCAGCGTTTGAACTTTTCCCAATTGCTAAAGTGTGATGAAATTTGGCTCACTGATAGAGGGTGATTAGCATTTTTATAACCATGACGTTAGAGAACGATTGATATCCTCGGCCATGATCAATGTCAAAAACCGGAAGTGGGCCATTATCTCGAAAACGCTTAGAGATAGAGCAATTTTGAACTTATCTTCGACCCTTTGGGCCTTAACGTAAGAGGTACCTTTGTGATCTGAACCTCCTCGGCCATGACCAAAGTAAAAAAAAGGAAGCTGACCATCATCTCGAAAACGGTTAGAGACAGAGCGATTTTGAGATTACTTTCGACCGGTTGGGCATAAAAGGGCATAAAAGGATGCAAGAAGTACTTCGGTGACCTTGACCTCCTCGGCCATGGTCAAGTCAAAAACCCGAAATGAGGTATTATCTCGAAAATTGTTAGAGCTGGAACGATTTTGAGCATATTTTCGACCCTTTGGGCCTAAAAGACGATATTTAAAGTTCAGAATAGTATTTTTTTGTGACGGCCAAGTGTAATTTTCGCTACTCGGTAGCGAAAACGGTCTAGTTAATTTTAAATTGCATGATAGGTAATGCCCCGTTTACCACCCTAAGCAGGAATCAAACCCGGGACCATGGAATTACCAGGTCAACTGAACTAACCGTCATCTCCTTAAGAGATCTTCAAAAAGTCCCGGACGCTCAGGAAAAACAGTTGGTACATGAGTACCCCACATCCTCGGAAGGGAAAGATACTTGGCAGTTTTCTTCCTTTGTGAAGTGTATTGCTTTGGCTGTAGAATTACATTAAATTGGGAAGGTAATTGGTCTTTACTTGTCAAAACATGTCTCAAACAGTAATGGAAGAAAAGACGTAAATTAGTAGGATTATCGGAAGTGTTTTTTCTGTCGTCATTAAGGCACATTAAGGGTTTAATTTATGAGCAAAAACGTAAATGCTATTCTGTCATTGTAATATGGTTAAGGCAGCTAAATAGTTCGGACTACTTAAGTTCAAGCGAAAAGGCCAGAATAGACCAAGAAGGTCCGTAAATGATGATATACGGTATGAGGCTAGTAAAAGATAACCTTGTGACCCATACACTGGTCGATTCACTAAAATCGCAAATAAAAACCGAAGGAGCCGACCGTATCTAAATACTGTGAAAAAAAATGAAATCGATAGTCCAGTTTGGTGCGCACAATTGTAAAGTAAACAAGATTTACTGGGAAGGCAGAAAATGTGTTTGAGCATGAGAAACGCTAACTGGCTTATGGACAAACAGATAAGAACGCTATGCTCTCGGCAAGCTTTAGGACTGATTTTGTATCCATTGTCGTGATAAAAATATTGATAATTAGCACTCAACTCAGTTTGCAATTCCCTTTTGGGAAATGTGACAGGCTGGTTGTCATTGAAAAGAACGTAATTGTAGCTACACGTTTTGCGAGGGCAAATGCCTCTCCGCCACTCTAAGCGACTCTATTTTGCTTTGTTCAAATAGAAAAAATAAATGCTTATAAGAGTCCCCAGACACTGTTAATAGGCAACACTATAAGAAAATTGATGCCTTGTGCATGTAAATAATGCAATAGCATTAAGAAGTTAAGTCTTTTCACGCATTAAACTCATATTTTTAGATGAAACAACCGTGCAATTATACAGAAAATATAACGTGCAAAATAAAAAAAAAACGTACAGAAACACGCATAAAACTCCTGTCTAAAATATCAGTGACCCAATTTACATGCCAATATGCATGGATCTAATGCAAAACGTTTTTCAGAGATATCAATATACTTTGCTTTAAGTAAGCAAACATAACGGCGTGCCATTAAGTTAAGGCGCAGCAGGTATAAAACTTGCTCAATCTGTAATCTTTTTTATCAATCTGTGATCTTTTCATTGAATATTGCAGAATACTACTCATAGAACTATTTAACTACGAATTACATCATGTTTTAAAATAAAAATTATTTAGTTTCTAATGAGACGCATGAATTATTTGATTTTAGTTTCTATTTAGTTCTGTGTCTCATTTACTCCATAAGGTAAGCCCATGTAACCAGCCTTTTTGGACACCTCTAGCCACTACAGTTTTCAACTTTAAACAAGGATGTCTAAAGTTTTGACTGAAATGATGTAAGTGATTCCGAGTTTATGAAGTGACTCTCACGCCTATTCCAATTGTTGTTGCCAGCATGAGAATGACTATTTCCTGTAGCTTTTGGCACATAAAAAGAAAAGACAGGAGGCAGCGACGAAGATCGTATGGCTGAATTAATGCAGGCATATTCCTTCGTAGTTTTTTTTCTTTCTGCACAGGATCATGATTCAATGTGGCAGCAGACTTCCTGGTATCACGTCTAAGAATTTTTTTTCTATTCCTTCGCATGATTTTAAAAGAAAACAGGTACACTTTGACACTTCAGTCATCGGAGTAGGAACGTTTATTTGCATAGAAGAAACATGCAGAGTATGAATTACGAATTTGACATGTACAACAATTGAGTGTTACCCGTTACGTTCAAATTTTTATCCAATCTTTGAATAGAACAGTTATAGTGATGACATAATCTGAAATATTGGATATAAGTTTGATTCTTCTAAGGATGGTTATAATTTCTCAAGGTCATATATTTTTCCTAACGCGCAGGCTATCACAGTTAACACAAAATGCCTTCAGCAAACGACTAGTCTTTATTCCTTACATCACAAGAACAACAATGATCTTCTCTGAAACGTGCGTTTCCTCATTTATTTCTGGAACAGAAGTACACAACAGACACATATAAAAAGACGGCGTCAGTTTTGTGATACTACCACTGAATAGTAATTGCGATAGTCAATTATTTGTTGGAGTTACGAGCTGTTGATACAAGAACAAACTAGAAGAAGTTCAGGGAAAAGATTCTGTGGCAAAATGTTAGGTAAAGATACTACCAATGTTTCTCTCAACTTATTTTACGTAATCACTGCACGTGCCATTTACATTCACTTGTTCTGTACTGGTACCTATTGCACGTGTCCACAACGTATACATGTTTTGGACTGATGCTCTCTGCAGGTGTCCTGCACTGGTTATACGCTACACCTTCTGTACTAGCTATACAATACAAGAATCCTGCCCCATTATGTAATGAAAGGAAATAAAATGATAATATGCAAGGTTTAAACCTTGCCATTTATGTACAGCTCTTTAATTAGTCTAAGCTAGTTACCCATGAGACACTGCACTTCACACTCCTGCCCCTGTTCTAAGTTACACCTGTGGCAAAACACTTATAACTCTATATTTTAAAACACGATCTTCAGGACAGCTGTGGCAGAGCTTTTATAACCCTATTTGGCCATGGATTTAGTTACCCCTTGTTCTACACTACTGTGGTAGAGCTTTTTTTACATTGTAGCATTGCACCTATAACGAGCCTTTTCTAATTACCCAAATACCTGGCATTTCTGCCCTTGCTCTACACTCCAGCTGTGACAGAGTTTTTATAACTCCACATTTTATCAGAGCGTCTATAATTAGTCTCAGCCAGTTACACAAGTACTTGTGATCCTGCCCTTGTTTTACACTGCCCTTGCTGTATTGTAGTCGGGCTTTGATAATTTAGAGAAAACATGTATGTCAGTGCGCCTCAGTTTGGCCTAAACTAGTACACATTTGACAGGTCTTTAACTTAAGAATTCTTTATTTGGATCTAAATTTTACTTAAAACTAAATTATATTACGTTATGTTTTATATAATATTATTTCATAAAACTGCTCCTGTCTCAAAAGCAAAGTCTTCTTCCTCACAGTAAAATTAATTGTTCAGTAATTCAGTTTAGGTTATGAAGTTTCCCTAGCGGTAAATGGTAACAACACAGTGAGCCTTATAATTACGAAGTTCTCTCCCGAGATATGCAAACAGGACAAAGTAGTGGCGTTTGGATCCCTGGAGTTTATTTTCGGGGGCATTATTTAAATGATGGAGAAAAGAAGCTGTAATAAGCGAAGTTGCTTGAATGTGATTAAAGTTGAAAGTTCAGTTTATCAATGCATGTGTGGTTATATTTAAAACCTTTTATTATAGTTCACTAAATTAATAATGTAGACAACGCTATGCAACATATGATAACTAAAATTATTATATAATAATTATATAATGCTGTAGAAGAAAAATTTTCTGGAGGATTTTTTTTTCACTTTTTACGAGAGGCACGGTCTATCCATAAAATTTAGTCAAAAAATTGGGTAATTGGGGGAGGGGGTGGTGGGTAGGTAGATCACATGAATTTAATCCTTTATTTGTGCATGTCTAACCAGTAGCATTTGCTACTCAAGACACCTATTGCATTTTAATTTGATTTGGCGACAAGGATGCACGTAGTGAATAGATAAGCCTTGTGGTACTTGTGCATTGTTTTATGCAAACATTGGGTTTTGCAAATAGGGCAGTGTGCTCAAAACAACACTGCCCTATTTGCAAAGTCATTGGTTTACTTATTATATGTACACTTGTTACCGTTTACAATTTATGGTGCGCTTTAGTTTTATTTGAATGTTTAAAAAACTGGCTTTTTCAAACTTATAAGAGAAATTAATATTCACGTGATCAGGCCATTCGCGAAAATAAATTCTCGCAAAAGTGTCCCAAGCCGGCGATTCGCGAAATTTTCTTTTCGCGAAAGCTTCTTCTACAGTAACCTATGACAGCTACAGTAATTATATAATAACTTTATAATAAATATAATAGCTTTGTAAGAAAAACGTATTCTTTATGATGGGATTTACATAATTCTAGCTTTTAGGAATCATTCTCAAACATGAAATCATTACCTGGAGTACAAATTATCGCCCATTGAGATTTAAAGTCATCGCTTTAAAATCACCAGAATGTTTAAAAAAAGATGATTTCTTTAAAATGGAAAACCTCGTAATACACCTATCCATCTTTATGCTTACGAAGAAACAACTTGTACCTATTTGGCAAACTGTGAGTCAACTGTCTCAGTGCATTATGTGCTATTAAGCACACTTTGGGGCTCGGAGTGGAAGAAAAATGTGCGTCATTAGCACTCAGATCATTTCACAACTCTCTAGTGGTCTGCAACGTTAAATATTAATATATTTTACTGGCCGCTTGTCGGAACGAAGCGTGCTAACTTCGCCATAGCCGATTATAGGTTTTAAAACTGTTTTTGCTTAGTTTATTATGGAATAAAGTTCTCTACGCATTCTAAAGAGACACGGGTGTATATTTAGTCATTTAACACATATTTTATTAATTGATATATATTTTGTTAATTGACATATGTTTTGTTATTAGGTATATATTTTGTTAGTTTATATATATATATATATATATATATATATATATATATATATATATATATATATATATATATATATATATATATATATATATATATATATATATATATATAAACATATATATATATATATAAACATATATATATATATATATATATATATATATATATATATATATATATATATATATTTGTTGGAGCAAAATTTATGGATCTTGGGGATAGAAAAATTCACATTTTGGTGACTGCAGCAAGATTTTCCTGCGATTATTCATAAATTTCTACAAAGGAAGGTATCGCAGTCTATGTGATACATTGAAGGTAAGTAACTGGAGTGATGAATGCTTACCTGGGTTAAGTCCTGCACTGTTGCTGTGTTAGTTGAGTTAGTCATGTTAGAATGTAATACATATGTTTTCTGCCTCATAATGTTTTACACGTGCTAGTCGTGCACTGGGACGTTTTACGATGCCTGCTAGAAGCATTGTATGAAAAACACTTAACTGTGTTTAAATCAACATGTTAAACTCACCTATACTGAATAATATACTATACATATACTGAATAATAAGAGAAACGAATGCGAAACTTGTGTAAATTTCGGCAAATAATACGAAGCCCAATACAATATCTTTACTGTGTCTCGATGTTACAGGTGTGATTTTCCACGAAATACAAAACCAAGGTATTCATATACTGGGAATTCAAAGTCAATACCAAAGCTTTGGCACCTCACGAATATCAGGTTTGTTCTATCTGTGAAATACATGCGTGCACGTGAACATTTGGTGAGCTCATTTGGTTAAAATAACTAAGTATATATATGTATATACATATATATATCTAGCTGAGCACGGTGTTATGTAATTTATCGCATGGGTTAACTTATACACGTCCTATCCCAGGCTAGAGTAGGTGTCTCTGTATTATAGCTTATGTCACATGATTACACACGTATATCGGAAATATAATACTATAAACCCAGTATACTCATTGGACGATGTGTTGTATTAAATAAATAAAAATGAACACACATGTATTGTACTTTACTTGTAAACATTTCTCAAGTTAAACGACATGGTAAAACTATGAAACTGATATTAATTGGTAATGAGGACATGATAGCAAAAATGATGGTTATTAACATTACAAACATCACATATTAGACATTTGCTAACTTGCACTGGCATTTGAGGACAATGAACAGTTGTTTCTTATCATGTTCAAAAATGGAATGCTTTATTTTTGTGCAAATTTGTTTATTAATATTTAAAATATGCAGGATAAATTCATAGAATGAAATAACACCATTATTGTGATGTTAGTTTATAAAACATATTATGACAAACAATGATTTGCAATCAAAAGGATAACGAGTATAGTTCAAGCTGATTTACACGTCTCAGGTAAATCGTCATTGTACTTTTATTTGTAATTACTTTTTTTGGTTTTCAGGAAGCTAGATAATGACCTTGAAAATACTTTTAAGAAGAGGTCTGTCTGAATATCACTTAATTAATATACAGCAGCTTGATGACGGCAAACGAAATAGATGTTCAAACACGCGTCATATATTTTTCAACAAGGTTGATAATACCGGAAGTGTAAGATTAAGAAGTATATTTGTAATGTATGCATTTAACTGTTACAACATTTAGTGAAGTGTTGCTCTCATTCCCAGACAGGAATATCATTAAGTATGTCAACAAACACCCTGACAGTTTAAACAAAAGCATGGGCAGTATAAATTACCCTCTAGAAACATAAAATTTCGATATGAGTTTAAGCTGTGTTTTATAAAGAACAGATCCTGAGCGTTATTCCAAGTAATAAGTATTTATTGGGTCAATGCGCCATCTATTTTTTCATCTTGTTTCAAGTTTTGGATACTTTAACCTCGTTCATCAATTTCATTTCCAAGCGTTTTCAAATCCAGTGAATGAATTTCTAAGAGATCCTGAAGCCTATGATAAACAATTCCTTCGTGTGGGAACATCTGAAATTATAAATGTCAGCGCTTCTTGTACGAAAATCATACAGGCATTTGAGTACGGTTTAGATCTGAACAAAATTTATTCCAGTGTTATTTTCAATATTATATCCAATATTTGAACAACAGATTTTCTGTGATGGTAATGGCCGAACGATTTGATGAAAACCTGATACTTCTCAAACATACTCTTGATCTTGACTTCTACAACATTATATATTTGGAAAATCACTCTAGTTATAACACAACGCACGGCTTTCGAAAGCCTAATGTTGGAAATTCACTTTTTCACAATCACAGGCGATGGGCTTCTGTGAATTACGAGTTTTGCGAGTTCTTCTTGAAAGAACATGAGAGACGAATGAAAACAGCTGGTAACAGCTTTAAAGATGAATTGAATATTTAAAAACGTATCAAATACTAAATACACAATTTTTGTCACGATATAGCGCTCACGCTTAAGGGTAATAACAGCAATGACCAAGCTTTCATTTATTTGCTGGCAAATGAGCTGTTAATCCTAGAAACGAAATGGAAAGGCACAAACTATAAGAAAAATATTAATAGCAAGACAGTATAATATTATTTGTGGAGTTGAGAACCACTAGGGAATATACTTAAACATTATTGACATAATATTGATCAAGTCATAAAACTTCCTCATAAAATATTGCTTCGTGACAAATTCTTCACACAATTTTTCACTGAACGGAAGACTATTTATGCTAATTAACAAGTTCTTTCTAAATTAAGAAGTCTTTTATTGGCTTAGCTTTAAATGTCATTGAAATACAACGATTGTGATTTTTATTATCTGCCAACAAGAGGCATTTTTTAACAATTATCAATAGTTCTTAGCATAAAAAGCATAAAAATGTTAAGCATACGCCTAAAAAACAGAGCATTTTACATTTTAAAATATTCACGTACAAACTGTCGTATAATGGAACCCATTTTTGTTCCATACAGTAGAGAATATTCAAGATGTATAAGACTTTTTAACAACGAAGACCACAGCTCTATTCGTCCATATAGTCCACTAAAATTTGTAAGTGCCATTTTTCTAGAAAAAATTATCGAGATGCAGTCTTGAACAATAAATCAAAATCTTGTTGAAGTGTGTAGCAGATCAGCTAACCCTGAAGCTGGGTTTTTAGCCCTAAAAGGTATTTTAAGATAACAGTACGGCTTCTCTCAATCACTCACTGCAAAAGAAAGACACTTTCTCTCCAGAAATAATAATTAACATAGATTTCATCAACTGCTTCTGTATTTACAAAAGCGCACTGCGCAGTTAACTTCTCTGCTAGAAGTGAAACCAGCTGTACCACGCATAAACTTTTAGGTAGCTTTTTGTTTTTTAATAGGTTATATTTAATCATTTACTTCCAGGGGTTCTGGTTGCCAACGGATCAGTTAACGGAATTAGTTAAATGCACAGTAAACTTTTGAGAATACAGCAACTATTAGGGTACAAACATTGCTCAGACCTGAAACGAAAAAGATATGAGCAAAAATATTTTAAATAAAAAAAAAAAAATCTTCTTACTCGAAAGCTAGAAAGTGTCTGAATACGCTTTCTGATGTGTTGTGGCTTCTTGGCCAGAAATATACACATTTTAAACTTTTAATCATATTATTTTGTTTGCAATTACAAGTTGCAAGTTACAAGTAGAACGAATTTGATGGATTGTCCTCTATCAATTTAAAAGTACCTAAATCGACAAGTTCATTAGACAGGTTACACCAATACCATTGTCTTAAAATGTGTTCAAGTGATTAGACAGACTGCCAATGGCAATGGGCTCTACGCTGCTATTCCCTGTCTTCCTCCACATGGCCTCCGCCTGTTCGATTGTATCCGGCAAATTTTGATCATTAGTTTCTGGAAGTACCAACATCAGAGGACCTGTAACATAGTTAAATGTAATAAATGGACCATCATGGTGTTTGTAAACACATTGCTTTATATAACATAGATATGAGCAGTACATTTTGTCTACCCATTTATAAGTGATCTTTGATACACACGGTTTGGTAAACAGAAGGAGTATTCTAATGAGTATTAATTGGTGAATGTGTTATTTGGATGCGTTGTTACTTTGTTACATCTGACCATATGGCCAAAGGTCTTTAAGAGAAATGGTTGTGTCCTAAGAATAAGCAATACTTGAATCAAATGGCACTAAAATTATTAGGATATCGACACTTTATTATACTAAAAACGTTTGTGTGTCCTGCAATTCATTCTTTTTATCTTTGCTATATGAATTGATGAATTAACTGACACATGATCAACATCAACAGGCAACATTTGAAACTATTACACATGTTACAATAATATTTACTTTCTGACTTGTGCAATTGAATTATCAGGTCTTAACCAGTAATTGTATCTTTGTATTCTTAGGAATAAAATTTTTAAGATTTGAAGTAAAAAACTAGTGGGTAACTGGTTACTGCCAATTTGTTTTAATATCGCCATAGCGATAACTGTTCTCTTCGAGAACACGTCTTATAGGATTCACCTGAAAGCACACCAAGAAGACCAAAGATAAGCAAGGGAAGAGGCTCCCACACGGACATCAAAGGTATTCCCATGAACGGCGCCAGCATTCCTCCAAAGCTCGCAGCTACTTCTGTCAATCCGAACGCTATACCACGGATCACTGTCGGAAATAATTCCGTGGTGTAAAGATAAACAGTGGTAAATGAAATTGTAATGAATGCCTTCCCAGTCATTGACAGACTCGTAACGGCAGTTGAGTTACTGGAGAGGAAAGGTATGCAGAAAAGACAGAATAATCCAGCAAGGGTTAGCGACAAGAATTGTGTTTTGCGCCTGCCAATAACATACATTGACAATAATGCTAACAGGTTCGCTGGAATCTCTACCAGTCCAGACAGAAATGTATTGATGTAAATGTTTCCACCAAGAGCTCCTATGTTGAAGGATAATCCATAATACACGACGCCGGATGCAATATAAGCTGGTACTATTAACAAAAACGTTTTCCTGATTGTTGGATTTTTCACAAACACGGAATACTTTCCATGAGCCTTTACGATGCTATCTTGAATATCTTCTTCTTTATTTTCTTCTTCTGATATGATAACAGCAGCTTTTTCAGGATATTCTTTTGTATTTACTTCAGCTATGAATTGTAGGATTTCTTCTGCCTCATCAATGCGGTTGTTCACAGCTAACCAGCGTGGTGACTCGGGTGCTAACCAAATATAACTCAGTCCTGGTACTGTCAGTAATGCAAGTATCAACTGTAGGTAGCGAAAGTCCGTTACGTACACTGCGATACATGGTAAAACCATAAAGCCTACTGACCAGAACATCCAGTACACAGTTCCTACGACAACACGGTACTGAGGTCCTACAATTTCTGTCGTAATAACGTATCCTGAACTCAGTGTCAACATAAAGGCTAGGAATGTGCGCGAAAAAAGAAACGTGCCATAATTAGGCGAAACAGCAGCCATTATACCAAATAAAAGTTGGCAACAGATGCCAGTAATCATTACCTTCTTACGTCCAAAATAATCTGAAAACGTGCCAGCAACAATAACAGCAATGAAAGCAGATAAAACTTGAAAACTGTATACCAACGGTACGAGAATTGCGCGATTACAGACGAGGTTGTATTCACTGACGGCAGTCTTGGCGTATTCCGTTTGGTCGTAAACCCATGCGTCACATGATCTTGTGTCACCATAGTTGCAAGTTGTATTCCATGCACATAATTCTTCTGTTGTATAGTTGCCGTACTCGACATCATAACAAGTGCAATGTTCATAGTCTTCGTCTTCATCGTTGTATGGTATTCCCACGCGCTTCTGTTGCTCATACGGCAGTGAAAGTAGTGAGTCAATTTTACACCAGTGATTTTGATATGGACCTATGAATATCATCGCCATACTTTGAAGACCACCATAAAAGGATGGGAGGCTTAGAACAGCAAACAAAGATATCTGGTAGGCTCCCATCCCACCAATATGATCAAAAATATTATCAAATGCCATTTTTGCAAAAACGTAATTAATGAAACTTTTGTATTAATATTATTTTTATCATAATATTTAACAATGCATTCCACTATTAAGTATTGCAAGGTAATGCAACACCTTATGTATTTGTTTATTCAATATACATTTCGTAATTATCCACTATCGAATACTTTGCGACTTTAAAAAGTAGTACTGCATATGCAGGGACGAAGCAGTGGTGGAAGAAAAAGAAAAACGTAACGCAGACCAACAATATAACTCGTCCAGGGCTCACTCCTTACACCGAACATGCCGGTGTGAAAAAGAAAACTGTAACATGGCACAAAAATATAGCCCCTCCACGGCTCACCTCTCACGTCGAATATGTCTGTGTAAAAAAAGAAAACTGTAATGTGGTCCACAAATATAGCCCCTCCACCGCTCACCTGTTATACCGAACAGTACGATCCATTCCACTTACTATATTTGGAGAAGGCCCTAAGTGGTGGTCACGAGAACCATGAGATTAAAATCAAACTAGGTCACCTTACAGTTTGATTATTATAATGTTTGATATAGGTCATTATGTGATAATGTAAAAATTAACACAAAAGCAAACAACTGTGTCATATATTGGATTAAACCATGTAGAAAGGCAATTTTTTGTGACTTTAATATGCTTTAAACTCATTCTAAGCCTAAACACCCATTGGGCCACATATCACGTCATATATTGACTTATTTCAAATAAACGTACAGATAGTACTTATCCGTTACGAAAACTAACAATTCCAAAGAATTTCTATACGTCTGTCATTTCTGTTCATTTAAGATATAGCTACATTGATCTACTAGGAAACTTTTGACGCAATTTCCTGCAAAAACATCTGTTCATTTGTGACTAGATCGTATTTCGCTACACATAGCAAAATGGCAATGGCAGAAGGTCAGAGACAAAATATATCAGGTAAAAAAAAACACACCTATAACTGTTTCCAAACAATGCAACTATTTTTAGGCACAAACGACAAAAAAGTTCAAATTCGCGCTAACAGTTTTCAAGACAATGGTTAACCGTTTTTGGACTTGACCATGATCCAAGAGGTCAAGGTCACCGAAGTACCTCTTTTCTATCGTCTTCTAGGCCCAAGGGATCGAAAATAAGCTCACACTCGCTCTATTTGCAGCCATTTTTAGATAAAAATCAACTTGCTTAAAGCATCTACTTTGGGAGAATTTAACCAACCCTGGGCAAAAATCTGTCACAGACCGGAGCCGAAAAAATAACCAACGAACTCAATTTGAGCTCCTTTCGACTAAAAGCCATCACACGCAGGGATTACTTATTAATTGCAGTTGAACAGCGTAAATGCTGATCCGTGACGCTCTGCAGATTGCATCCCTATAATTTATTATAGACTGGAATCGAAAAGGTAGTTACTTAACATAATCTTTTGCCGTTTGGTCTAAAATCCATCACATATTTTGGGATTATGTTTTAATTACAGCTAAACTGCATAACAGGAAACATAGAATTTCAGTTTGCACCAATATAATCTGGGTTAATAAAAATCATCACAAACCGGAAAGAACATAATTGAGAATACCATTTACTTAACCAATAAGTTTCAATAATATTCTACATTTCATTTTTACAAGCCTATTCAGGATTTCATTTTCTGCATGCCCGGTAATGTGATACCGCGGGTAAATTTCTAGGGTGAGTAAAGTCCCCTTTTGGCCAAGTCCCTGCGGGTTATGTCCAACGGGTAAAATCCCCGCAGGTATTGCCCTTTTTTCGTGTATGTGCTTTAACTGAATTATTAACTGTTGCACATTTTCAATCAGCATGATTTGTACACAGAGGGTTGTGACGTCATTGGGTATTGCGGCCTTTGAGTTTATTTGAGTTAGATGTACAATAAACTCCGTGTAAAAAAGGGAAAGAACCTCTCCCTGTGCATAAAAAAGAATACTCGATCAAGCAACCCACGTCTAAAATCGAAGAAATTAACAAAGGGAGATAACTGCTAATCAAGGCGTTAGGCTTGGGTTTGCAGGGGGTGGGGTACTTTGGTACACCTGCCGGATTGCTCATATACTTTAATACAATGGTTATGGAGAAGTCAAATATTTGCTATATGTTTAAATTTAACCTCGGCTTGCCATGCATTTGCAAGTTTGCACAACAAAACAATTATTAAGTTTTCAAAAAGTCTTTTTATAGTAAAAACTAATTTACTGTTCTCTCTTAGACTAGTCCTGTTTAAAGGTGGTCACATTTACGAGGTTTTGCTCTACATAGTACCGACATTCTAATTGTAACCTTGGACCCAAATATTTTGTTTGCATGATCCTCATGCTGTTCACATGCATGCTCTTTTTCTTGTTATGAAGATGTTTGTGTGATCTTCGCGTTGTTTTAATTTTAACATACACTAAAATTCTATTCATTAGAAATCTGTAATGATTCTGACCTCAAAATATGATCCCTATCCCCTATGACTGCCCGCTAAACTCTAAAAGGATCTTTGGATCTTCCTTACATCTACGGGAACTATCTTGAGGCGGATGACTTAGATTTACGTAAAAATTGTTGCGAGAATACTAGATGAAACAAAGTTCCTGATCTTATATCTGAGACAGCTAACTTCAGTCGGAGGTCACTTACTCAAATAAAAGACCAATTCGATAATTTACGATTCGAGAATATGGTCCGCGGTGTCATCAAGGTGAGCAAAAAGGGAGGGGTGGGAGGGGTGGGGGAGGGGATAAAGGTAGGAGGTTGTCAAGAAAAGAAAAGGGCTGTCGAAATCAGTCAATAATAACGGTTTGATAATGTCGTTTTCCGATTTAAAATCTTATTGAAAAACGTACTTCGCCTGAGACTCACGTAACGAGTTTAGGCCGAAATGAAAATTAATCTTAACCCTTCATGTAAACTGCACAGTTAACATGAATAAATGATATTTAAGCGTAGTACACAATCAGTATTCAATCAAAATTTGCAAAATAAAAATAGGATGAAGAAAAAATACTTCAAGTGTCCTTATGGATAAAATTGGTGGCAGTTCAATTAACACGTAATTACCCATGGCCTTCTCTACCGCAGGAGAAAATGGAAGAAGGGTTCGCATAACCTCTTGCAGCACGAAGACATTTTATATTGTAGAAACTAAGGTTATTATGCTCCGAATTATTTTCTTTTCGCCTCTCAAAGGTCATGTTACCTCTGTTAGCAAAATATTTGATGAAATGCAGAAGCCATAAACGCAAATAACTTTTTAAGCCTTTGAAATATTTTGGATAATATAATGTATGTAAATAGTGTTAGGACGTTGCTGCTCAAACATCGAATCATTTAGCTACGTATAATCGATCGTAAGTACGTAGAAATCTGCAGCATTTTTCGAATACATTTAAAAAAATCGAAATACCTTTGGCAACTGGTATTTCAAATTTTACTGTTGGTTGAACTACACATACTTCTTCGACTATTTGCAATCTTTTTAAAACAGCTGTTTTAACGCTCCCCCCGAAAGGACTTGCATAGTATATCCTCCCACCGTAGAACATATTTTATGCACCGAATGAAATTCCTAGTATCTTCGCGTCTCATTTTTGGAATGGATTAATCGCCGCTGGAGGCCTCCGATAAATGGATTCCTAAAACAGACCCATTCTTTACACTGTTTTGCGTGGAACTAGAGCGCTTATTTATTTATGAACATTTGCGTTCATGTTTGCGATATGATATAATTATTTTTGTTTCCCGATGTTGAACAATGTCTGAAATACAGTTTTTTAAATTAACTTAATAAATCGATAAGCGATCTTTTCTAAGTAGGAAATGACAGTGCGTGGTATATTTGAATCCGATGTTTTTAAAAAGAATTTGCAAAACCAAGTTAACTGCGCCCCCTCCCCACAACCGAATAGTGGGTATTCGTACCGTATTTATGCGTAATCGATTTGCCTTGAATTTTTCCCACAGGTTTTTCTTTCATTTTTATACTTAATGATTTCAGCAAACAACTTCTTATCACTTATTGTTTTTTGTTTGTGCTACATGTGGTCTTGAGTGACGAAAGATGTGTGAATAAATTTAAAAAAAAGGTCCATGCGTCGCGTTAATGGGGCGGATTCAACCTCAGCGCCGTAGTAGTAATCGTTTTCAGCACTGAGGTGCTCATGTGTATAGAATACAGAGGCATATCAGCGACACCTACGCGACAATTGCACTCCTGATCCAATGTTTCAGTGTAATATTTCCGTATAACTCAATTGTATATAATACTTCATCCCTTCTTATTTTCTAATAAGGAACGGGGGCATATTGAAGAGGGGGGTTGCGATATGATGTTGAGATGAGGAGGCTATAACAATGAGCTTGGGGTGAGAGGGCTGTAACAATGATGTTGGGGTGAGGGGGTAGTGACAATGAGGCTGGGGTGAAATGGAGTTGTGACAAAGAGATTAGTGTGAGGCTTGACCTGGGACAATAATAATGGGGTGAAGGTTTGGCTTTGATAATCAATGAGGCTGGGGTGATAGAGGAGGGGGTTTTGGACAGTTGGGCTGTGTCAGGAGCTCAGGTGCACAACTACACCCTACATTCTTTCCCTGTACAAGATTTAAATGAAATTCCTCGGGTAGTCTTTGGGATCTATTGCACAAAACACATCCTATCCAGGTGCTGACGGCCTAAAATATTTCGACGAAGTCCCCAGGAGACGGCAAAACTTATATCCAGTTGCACAACTACAACCTATATTCTTTCAGTATGCAAGGTTTAAATGGAATCCCTTGAGTAGTTTCTGAGATCTATCGCACAAAAGACATCATGTCCGGTATGTTGACAATGGGACGGACGGGCCGACGGACGGGCCGACGGACAAACCAGAATTCAATAGCTACGCGGCGACGGGGGACTAAAAACTACGGGGAGGAACTAGCAGAGAGTGTTAGGGTTAGGTGTACAGTGGGGTGGCCGTTTTGGCTGTTAGAATAAAAGTCACGGACGTGTCAAGGAAATCAATGAAACCTTTAGCTATCTCATTTGTTTGTTTATTCTTCATAAGTAGTTAAGAAGGCTAGCTCAGTCTGAGAAATGGTTAAGTCATTATATAACAACTGGTGCAATTTACGGCCCAAAAATAAAATAAATAAATAAAGCCTGTATTGTGTTTCTCAGGGCTGGCTTACTTATTACGTGTGTAAAAGAAGTCTTCATTTCAAAATAGTTCATCCTCGACCAGTTTCAGGCAGACCACCGTATGCTTTTATACATTGCCCAGTAAATAATTCAAAGCCGATCCAACGTCTATTTGAGGTTATGACATCGCCCCGATTACATCACGACTTGAACTCTGGTTGTAATTTGGTGGGACAGGTCAACGTCTTGCCAACGCCTTTGACACAACGTTGAATAGGTGTTGAATAAGCAACGTTGCCTAGACGTTGCTATTAGTCGCGACTAAAATGCAATTTTCTTCGACGTCTAATCAACGTCTTTAGTGAAACGCCAAATAGACGTCGAAAAATGAACGTTTGATAAAAGCAAAAAAAAATCGACGTTGCATTGAAGTCAGAAATATTGCAAGTTCCAACCTACTATTTTCATAGAAATCGAATGCATATATACCCTACTTGACCGGGGGTACTGTGACCAATTTTAACTGTCTACAGGGCTATTCTACATTCATATGTCCGGACGACTATCGAACTTTTTGCTTTTTCTACGCCCTTTCGACTTCCATTTGCAACCTTCACGCACCGTTGATTAGACGTCAAATAATCGACCTCTATCCCACGTCGGAAGGTAGATGAATTTTTGACTTCCATAAATAACCAAGACCTGACGTTGATCCGAAGTCGTTTACATCATTGATCTGAGGTTGCAATTTTTGCTGGGAATATGATCTTTCTCTCCCCCTCGCTCTGTCTCTCTCTGCACCCCTGCTCTCTCTCTCTCTCTCTCTCTCTCTCTCTCTCTCTCTCTCTCTCTCTCTCTCTCTCTCTTTCTCCGACGCCTAATCAACGTCTTCGGCTTAGCGAGGAACAGACGTTAGACGTTATATAGACGTCGATCCAATGTCGGAATACGACGTCTTTCCAACGTGGGTGCGATGTCACAGCGTTTTTCAGGCTAATAATAAGGGCTCGATGACAGGAAGGGTTGTGTTATGTAGAGGGGCCAGTTGAACAGAAACATCCGACCGTTGACCTAAACTAGCTCCACGTAAACTAACCCTGCCCCGTTAAAAGTCCCAGTCTCTCATTATAAGGCAAGAAAAAATCTTGTAATATCGCCCTAGTTTTTTGGTAGAAGCTTGACAACAACACCAGTATCATATTTTGGCTTTTATTCTTCATTTTCTGTATTTGCATTTTAGTAGTTTCATTAAAATCTGGAAGATCTAAAAATGGCAAGAGTTTACTCCTCATCAAATTCAAAGGATTAGCTGCAAAATCTTAGAACTTTAGAAACAAGACACTGGAACGGTTAAATACACTGAGATAATCCTCCATAAAAATGGCATAAATGCACCGTCTCACGCCATCCCCCTCCACTCTATCGCCATGCGACCATTTTTGCTTTTTTTCTGGACAGGCTCATGAAAAATTCAGAATCGTCAACGGACCTTAGATTTTCTGGGAACTTGTATCCATACGCCCTCACCATTTAATCTCCTAATAACTCTTCCATGAGCATTACGAAAATTAATAGTTAACAGAAAGCTTTTTTGGGTCTACTCTGTGATTACTGCATTTCAGTAACGTAAGCCTTTTGTATGGTTTTTAAATCCAACGCCGTGTTTACGTTTTTATTTACATTCAAGCGGTAGATTATCCCAACAACAAACAGCACAGAACCCAGTAATAGCACATATATATAGTTTTATAATTTATATCCATTTTGACTCCCTGAATTTAACAAAAAAGTTAATATTGTGCTTTGGTCGGGTCCACGTCCCATCCTCAAATTGACGTTGCATGGACGTTAGAATACTCACTGGGTACCGAATAAAAACACAGAAAACGTTTTCCAACTATTTTCCAACTTGACGTTTTCCAAGCACGGCATCATTTTTCAGATTTCATCAGTTGTTGGACTGATTTGAAATTGAAGTGCGATTTGATTTCGCTGAGATTACCACAGAGATATTTACTAAGTTGCAAAAGTCATCCACAACTAGACTGAAATTCGCACAGCGAATTAGCCACCACTTGGAATGATAACTTAAAACGGAAGGTAGATGACATTGCAGTTTGTTAAGAATTTTCACATGTCTGAATGTAGAATATCCTCCTAAATTCTACTAACTATACCGGTAAGGTCAAGGCCAAAAATTTGCTCTATATCTTACCGTTTTCGAGATAAAGACCAACTTCCGGTTTGGGGCTCGAAAGTGACCTGGAGGTCAAGGACACCGGAAGTTATACCTTGTGTATCGTAGTATAAAGGGTGGAGGTCGAAAATGAGGTCAGAATGGCTCTATCTCTTACCGTTTTCGAGATAAAAGCCAACTTCCGGTTTGGCGCTCGAAAGTGACATGGAGGTCAAGGACATTGGAAGTTATACCTTACGTATCGTCGTATAGGGGATGGAGGTAGGTTTGGGGCTCGTAAGTGACCTGGAAGTCAAAGACACCGGAAGTTATACCTTACGTATCGTCGTATGGGGGTGGAGGTCGAAAATGAGGTCAGAATTGCTCAATCTCTTAGCGTTTACGAGATAAAGACAAACTTCCGGTTTGGGGCTCGAAAGTTACTGGAGGTCAAGGACACCGGAAGTTATGCCTTACGTATCGTCGTTTAGGGGTGGAGGTCGAAAATGAGGTCAGAATTGCTCTATCTCTTACCGTATTCGAGATAAGGGCCAACTTCCGGTTTGGGGCTCGAAATCGACCTGGAGGTCAAGGACAGCGGAAGTTATACCTTATGTATCGTCGTATAGGGGGTGAAGGTCGAAAATGAGGTCAAGGTGGATAGGTGGAAATTGTTTTTGTTTTGACCTTGACCAAATTTCAAGGTCACAATCGCCGCCACCTTGAATTTACAGTTCCAGGTGCGGCTTTGCTCTGCACGATGGCTTCTTATTATTATTATTATTATTATTATTATTATTATTATTATTATTTTAAAACTGCGCGAATGGAAAAAATATGCAAAGAACAAAATCAATGGATATGAATAAGGGGCACTGAGTGACTCGTTTTTACCTGCTTGACACAAAAGCTGCACCTTGTCATTTATCTGCATGATATATCTACACTTTTGTGCATTGTCTGTATATTAATTACATTTCATCAACATCTGTGCCCGATTAGAAAAAAATCGATGAATTATTGGTAAATATACTTGTAATCTGAATATGTAGCAAAAAGTTGCTAACTTACACTCCCGCCTGCGATAGCCGATATTTTGGAGCTTTTTTGATGAGGAAAAGAAAAGTTAGTTGCGCATTGCTCTTTTTCATTGAAACAAGTATGTTATTAATATATACCAGTCTGTTTGTTAAAACGAAACTGGTTACTGTTTTTATGGATTTATGGATATAATATGCGTAATTGCAAGAAATCATGTGCAATAATGCAACATGATATGTTTGTACCGTTAAGCGGATTCGTACTTATAAGTGCATTTGCACTTCCGTTTCGATTGAAACTTTATTGGGATAAATTAACAAGAAATGATAAGCGCACTTCTCAATATGTGCATTTTCAAATGTAATACGCCTTCCTTTGAATTTATTGCATATTTTTCAGCACACTTTGTAGAACTTCTTAATCAAATGGAGCTTTGATAATTTTTCATGGTTGATTCTGTCACTTCTGTCATTTCTTTGTATGTTTATAAGCCAAATCACACTTTGAGCGTTAAGAATAAAACGCACAAAACTGACTGCAAACTAAACCGGCAACAAATGAAACCAATGATAGAAGGATTTCGGCTAAATATCGGGTTTCTTTGTATTAGAGCAATCACCTTTTTAAAAACCCGTTTGCTATTTTAAAAACTCAAGAATGTTATGACTGATATCTCAGTCATACTATTACTGAAAAGGAAGTAGAAGAAATTACTGGATGCATCAGTGAGGAGAGAATAAATGAAAAACCTCAGCTTAGGTTTAGACCGGTTTTGCGGTTTCCCGAATGTCGCGAGCTCTGGAAGAGTTTCTAATTTATCCACTTTTTAGCATGTTTTTAAAATAATCCTTAAATAATAAAACAGTGTACTTGTCTTATTGAGAGAATTGTCGTTTACTGATTTGTTTGTAATATAATACAGAAAATGGTACCACTTATGTCATTTCCTTCACACAATCATAAGTTTTCAAAAGATTTTCGGTTGGAATGTTGGAAGTGTGCATACTGTGGTACGCACTGGGGTAGCGACAATGCATGTGGCGTTCAAAAATGATCCGCTGTTGTAATTGTAAGCTGATACGCCAGGACAGAATGTCCGGTCCCGATTTTAGGAAATATATAAATAGACAAAGTTATCCAACTTAATTTGATCTAAAATTACAGAATTACACAAAGTTACAAAGACGATAAACATTATAACATCATTGATCAAAACTGTAAAGATTTTTTTTGAAGAAGCCAAATTGTCATTTTTTATTTCTGTCCAAAATGTCCATGGGACAAATTTCTCAGGACCATACGTCTCCGGCTCAATTGTTACGGATTCAGAAAATCCCCCTTAGTAAAGCAACTCTTCAAAAAAAATTATGCAGATATCTCCCTCCACCTACCTGGGGGGAAGAGGAGAGGGGAGCTGGAGGGGAGAGAGGTGGGTCCGAGATAGTGCAGGAGACATCCATTCACCTACCTGTTAAGTTAAAAGCGAATAGTTGCACATTAAAATAGCGTGTGTCATTTAATGGAGTACTTAATTTCTATACTTGTCAGCCATTGAGTACTTTCGGTACATCGAGTTATAGGTTAGATTTTTCTTAATAGGTAATTTTCGATGCTATCACTCAAATTATTGAGCCCAAACAAGCATGAGCCGAAAGAATGACTAAAGCTCTTGTTAATCGCACCACTGAGTGCCTTCCCCAACAAATACGTTTGTAATGATGCCAGAGCCATTCTTTAAATAGTGGACATTACACCTGGGGATTTTTTCCAGGAATGGCAAAAAATCTCCTCAGTTGCTAAAAGGGTGATTTGTCATCGGGCGTTTTTTTATGCGGGACATATTTTCGAGAATCGTTTAGAAGTGCTCGAAAGAGCAACGAAGTTTCATCCATGCTAAATATTTCCAAAAGCATCGTTTTGTCATTGTATGTCCCGAGTTTAAACATATCGGTATCAACCCGTACGTTCTCGTTAAATAACGAATTAAATCTAATGTTAAAAGAATGAGTAATTTCACCATACATGCATGTTGTTCCCGCATTTTAGTATCAATGTCCAGAGGAGATGGGTGCATAGTGTATCAACATTACAGGTTATATCACATGGTACGGAGTTCATAAAGACAACGCGAAGAAATGGAATACTTAATTATTATACTTGTCAGCCATTAGGTACTTTTGGTACATCGAGGTAACGGTTAGGCTTTTGTTAATCACATTAAACTCGTTAAACTCTTACCCCAGCTTATCTTCGATGCTATCACTCAAACCGCCGGGACAAAAACGATCATAACCCAAAGAATGACTAAAGCTCTTGTTTATCCCCAGCTAAGTGGCCCCACTTACAAATACATTTCTAACGCTGCCAGAGCCATTCCTTAAATAGTGGACATTACACCTGGAAATTTTCCCCCGGAATGGCAAAAAATCTCCTCAGTTGCTAAAGCGGGAATTTGTCATCGGGCGTTTTTTATGCGGGAGATATTTTCCAAGACGTTTAGAACTGCTCGAAAGAACAACGGAGTTTCACCCACGATAAATAAATAATTTGTTTCCAAACGCATTGTTTTGTCATTGTGTTTCCCGTGTTTAATCAAATCTATATCAACCCGTACCCCTTTCGTTACATAACGACTTAAATGTAATGTTAAAAGAGTGGGGCTATTATACCATACATGCGTGTTATTCACGCTGATGTTCAGGATGTGGCTGTAAAGGAGCGCTCACCATTCTAGTAGGTGTTTATTCTAGCCTTAATGTGGTGACGTCATGCCCATTTTAACAGTGTTGCGAATACAGTTTCAGAGAGGGGGCTAATAATAATAATAACAATAACAATAACAATAATAATAATAATAATAATAATAATAATAATAATAATAATAATAATAATAATAATAATAATAATAATAATAATAATAATAAAGATGAAGAAGTAGACTCAAGCTCATAATAAAAGGAAAAAAAAGTACATTAGACACAATTAAGCGCAATGAAATACCATTCATTGGTGCGAACAGCCATGTGAGCAGTATGCCAGAGAAGATAACATAAGATATGGTGTGTCAGTATCATATCTTTTGATCACATGGTTGTGTTGTGTATGAGGATAAATGATACTGAAAATTATACTGCAGTAATATTTACTGATATTAACGGCTGGTATGTATCTATTTTTATTAAAAGGTGGTTTTGTCAAATATTTTAGGTAAATTTCTTCAAATTCCTGTCAAATTTCAAAATGGTCAGATTGCTTCACTTGTTATGTTTCATGTTATGACAAAGATACTTTTGGTGAAAAGAGGAGTTTTAGGTCGCACATCGACATATGAAACATGTATTAAAATACCCTTCACTAAAATACCTATAATGCGCATTACTTAATCAGACAGGGGCAGTTTACATACTTTAAAGTAAGGTCTCACCCTTCCCCCTCCGCCAGGTTTTCAATTTAAGAAAATACAACATCGTTTTTAATAGGGGAGACAGTAATTCTTTACTTAATTTAAATTCCAAGCTTTCTCAAGTAAGCTTTTTCAAGTATAAATTACTATGTTTACTTAGGTATCCAACAATCTGGAATGGAAAGTCGTATGTGTACTTACGGGAAATATGCATATGTACCTTTGCTGTTGCTACCATTCCTGTGGATTCTGTATTCTTCACAATATAACGGACATGTTCTAATAGGTAAAAATCCAAATTTTAAGATATAGATGTGTCAGAGCGCGAAAAATTCGAATGCAATTTTGCAACTTAAAATTGCAACTTTTTAATTATTAACTGTTTGGTTTCTAGCATATATATAGCTATATACAAGATTGCTATTAAACACCTATCAGTTTGGACATCTTCTGCAGGGTTTTCTTACAACAACTATGATGATGTCAGGCAAAGCAACTCGTTGTCAAGAAATGCAACATCCAGATTGAGAGAAAAGAACGTAAGTAGTTCCATATGGGATAAATATCATAGCGAAACATTACCATTCTGCAGTCATGATACACGCATGAATGCCATAGAAGCGCAATGCAAGGCAAGTGGATTAGACTCCTCCAAATTCAAGAAGCCAATTGTGTTATCAGACAAAGAGCATCAAGTCATGTATTGCGCCATAGCGAAAGTTGCAAGCTCTACTTGGAAAACCATTTTATCAGCATCAACAATAAAAGGGCGTTATTTAGGAAAACCACGTTACTCCCATAGAGCGGACCTCCTGAAAGAACGCGGTATTGAGACTCTTCAATACGATCATTCCAAATTTTTCAACTACACCAAATTTATGGTGGTTCGAAATCCATTCGATAGGCTAGTTTCTGCATATAAACAAAAAGTAACGCTGGAAAAAGGCCACGATAGCGAAAGTTATTTTCAAGTAATGCGTAGATATATTATCAACACTTTTGGTAATTCGGATAAAAGGAGAAAAGAATTAAACACGAGCGCCAATTTTCCCGAATTTCTTTCAATGATATTATCAGGCAAACGCTACTCAAACGATGGTCACTGGAGCCGTTTCGTAGACAGGTGTTCGCCGTGTCATATTCCCTATGACTACATACTGAGACTTGAAAGCATGGACACAGATGCGCAACACATTCTAAAGCTATTGAACAATTCTAACGCCTTAAAAAAGTTTTCTAGAAATCGTAAAAGAGGACGTCTATTAGATCCTGCGGAAAATCAAATCAAGAATATTACGGAAGGCAGATATTTGGATGAATTTCAGGAACTGGATCCTGATATAATTAAACAGCTTTATAATCATTATAGGTTAGATTTTGAAATATTTGGCTACAGTTTTGATTTTAATCAAAGTGAGACATTATGTTCGCTAAATACACCAGAGGGATTATGCTGTTAATCTATGGAGTAACTGTTCCGAATACGTGCTGTTGATATACTAAATCCTTGTTGTTAATGACATGTTTTGTAGTTACCATACCGGACTCTTATTGTGAATACATGAATTCCTGCCGTTTACTATCTAAGTCAGCCCTGTCAAGATACCAATATCCATGTTACTAACAGAAGAATGTTTGTTGTTATTACATCGGATTCATGCTGAAAACATAGCAACTCCATGTGGTTAGTGTACCGAATCCATGCTCTTGATATGCCAATGGTGTTCTTTAACCTTTCATGCTGCTAATTTGTACTGGTGAAATAAGAATCTCTGTTGTTTATAAATTGAACCTGTATGTGGTAAATATGACGAATCCATGCTCTTAATATGTCGAAACCTTTGTAAACTCTATGGTCTGCACGTTAAGCATTTGAATCTACTCTGTTAATACATATGCTTTTAGGTCATTCTCTCGGACTGTCGAATCCATGCTCTTACTACACCAAGCCAATACTTTAAACATAACGAATTCATGTTGTTAATATACCGAATTCTTATTGTTAATATACAAAACCGATGCTGTTAATATACGACTATGGGTTGTTGATATATAACTACTCTTTATCTGCAAACTCTTTATGCAAATCCTGATTTCGTGTCCAACAGCGCCTTTGCCCGAACCATATTTTCTAACAAATTTAGCCATTTCGATGTTCAATGCTATATATTAGATAGAGGACCTGCCTTTATTTAAGTAAAATCTTTTGTGTACAAATTTGTCGCTTATTAGCCTGGTGCACAAAATATAAAAGAAAACTTATTCAATGTTTTCGTTCTAATTGTTCTGTCTTGTTTAATGCAATATGTGTTTGTTTACTGATAGGGAATCTGACATTTTTTATATAGATCATAGCTAAGTTCTACCAATATTATCATTTAAAGAGCGAAGTAATCTCACAGCTATAATTTTACGCATAAACACATCCTAGCATTTTTCTGTTCAGAATTTTTACAACATTTAAACTCACTTATTTTTGACTTCAAAGCATCTTCCCACATGATCACAATACAGCAGAACATGTTTTATCTGATAACATTAGAATTTAAAAGTGCAAAAACACAATAACACCAACAGATCCTATAGAGTAGTTTTGGAAAAAAAGTTAAACGAGCTGGTTGTTGCAGGACAAACAATAATGGAGTTTCATAATATATCAAATATGACCCATTTTAAAACAGACCCATACATTTAAATATCACAGCAGTGAAAATATGATTAACCCAAAGCAATTAACGCTGGGCACTTATCCCTTCCAACAAATTGTTGTCGTCTACAGGTATTTCTCAGAAGATATTGAAATATTATTGGAATACATTTGGTTTAAATTTAAGATTGCAATGGACATTCTATCCAACCATTTTGATTATTTTGTCTTTATTTTGAGCCATAGGGCTGTTAATACATAGGGCTGTTTGAACAATTACCATGGTCTGGAGACTACACGTTTTTTCTTCAATGCGCCCATGATGCCGTGTGCGTAATGAAGTTTATGTCTAGTTTCTTACTGTCCAGAAACTTTGGTTTATTAGCGTGTGCAGCACACAAGTAAGTGCAACATTTTCTTTAGTTTGGGTGTGTCATGCATTCATTATGAATAAGCAGGGAGTTGGCTATGTCCAAATGGCGTAGGTGAACCGATTAATGTGAATACCAAGACTTTCAATATTGTTTGTGATTTCAACTAGCATTTGCATAAGTTACAAAAATTATAATAACTCGCAGATGTACTAAATGAAAAAGCGCCGGGATGGGTACACTGCTTGTTCCAGTACTACTCCTCATGTGGATTATTTAATCTTCACAGCGTAACAGACAACGCACTCTATAACGGGTAAGACATTAAATTTAATATATATATATTATTTTATGTATATATATATATATTATTTTTTATTTAGGCATTATCAGGACCGAATGTCCTTTACAAAAGGCATTATCGAGATCGGGAAGTTATCGGTGGGGACCAAAAGCCGGTCCCGATAGTTTTATCTTTCGTGCTACATGTGATATATTTGTTGAAAGCATTGAATGTTAATGTTGTTGTACAGAATTAACATTGGAATATCATTTCCAGTCCAATTTTTCGCCAGATTTTTGTTATATTTGATACATTCTAAGTTTTATATATTGTAAAAAATTGGCATAAGCGAGACCGCTTTATAATTTCGATTTTACAAATAATATTATTTTTCCAAATATTTGTTATTTTTAATTTTATGCATCATATTATATCTTTATCTTTACTTTTTATCAAAAATTCCCAAAAAATTCAAATAGATGCAAAACAAAATTAAAAACATGCAAAATATATTTGGGACCGCTAATGCCATATCTACAATATATATATGCCTGGTCCCCATAATTTCTAAAGCAACCTTATATATAGATACATATATTCAGATACGAAATTCTGCAATGCGGTGATGTGATATTCATATCGTTCATCGTGCGGTGTGAAACATTCTCGTAGGATTGATGGTATTACCCTTTTTTATCAATAAACAATTCAAACTACTGTTTTTTCGGATTCCTGTGATAGTCTCTTGTTGTAGATAACAGTTTGCCATTTCGCGTAATGGCAAACCGAAAATTTAGGTAATTTCGTGAAATAACCTAACTTTTAGGTTATTTCGTGAAACGGCAAAAGATTTTAGGCATTACGCGAATTTACCCAACACGGTTTGCCATTTCGTGAAATGGCGGGTTTCCAACATTGACTGTAACATATATATATTTATATTCAATCGATACGAATGTTTTACATTGTCTGCAAATTTACTTCGATCTCAATAATATAACTAATTCTTCTTTCGCAATAATTTTAAAAATGTCTTTGATTTTAATGCATGCTAAGCAGATGCTAACTTTAAGGTACAACTCTTTTCAATACTACCAACATGGGGATAGATCATGGGACTGAGTGCTTTGTATGGGATTCGAGCATGCGTGGGAGGTCCGTGAACGAGTGAGTTCATTGGCCTTCCATAAGTGCTCGAATCCCATACAAAGCACGACTGCACCAGTATCTATCTCCATTATAACATAAACATAATAATAATAATAGTTCTTCTTCTTCTTCTTTTTCTTCTTCTTCTTATTATTATTATTATTTTATTATTATTATTATTGCTATTATTACTATTATTATTATTGCTATTAATAATAATAATAATAATAATAGTTATTCTTCTTCTTCTTCTTCTTCTTCTTCTTCTTATTATTATTATTATTATTACTATTATTATTATTATTATTGCTATTAATAATAATAATAGTTCTTCTTCTTCTTCTTCTTCTTCTTTATATTATTATTATTATTATTATTATTATTATTATTATTATTATTATTGCTATTAATAATAATAATAATAATAATAAAAATAATAATAATAATAATAATAATAGTTCTTCTTCTTCTTCTTCTTCTTCTTCTTCTTCTTATTATTATTATTATTATTATTATTACTATTATTATTATTATTATTGCTATTAATAATAATAATAATTCTTCTTCTTCTTCTTCTTCTTTTTATTATTATTGTTATTATTATTGTTATTATTATTATTATTATTATTATTATTATTATTTTATTATTATTATTATTATTATTATTATTATTATTATTATTATTATTATTATTATTATTATTATTATTATTATTATTATTATTATTATTATTATTATTATTATTATTATTGCGAAGTCTCACGTATAGAGAACCGTCAAGGAAAACTTTGGTTTTCCTCCAGTAGATGTCAGGTATTCCATTTTCAGGAATGCTTGATTTCATGGAATTGCTTGTCCTGTATTTGGAAGAAATGGGCTATCTACTTTGGGGAAAATTAACCGACTATGGGCAAAAATCCGTCATTGACCGGGGTCGATAAAATAATCAATGAACTCAATTTGAGCTAATTTGGACTAAATCGGGCCTCGGATTGCATATTAATTACATTAAAATGACGCAGATGTTTATCCGAGACGCTCTACAGGTTGCACTCGTCTAAACCTTTAGAGGTCATAGTTAAAAAAATAGTCACCGAACATAGTCTTCTACTCTTTGGTCTGAAATCCATCACACATGTAGGGATTATGCTTTAATTACATTTAAACTGCATAACAGCAAACATAGAACGCCCTTTAGATTGCACCAGTATAATCCAGGATTGTTTAAAAAATCACAAACCGCACAGAACACAATGTAGAATACCATTTCATTAGCCAGTAAGTTTCAGTAGTGTTCTACATTTCATTTTTATAAGCTTATTCAAGATTTCATTTTTCTGCATACCCAGTACTGGAATGTATTTAATCTGCCCCCCCCGGTCATGCGCCCCGCCCCCGGTCATCTGAACCCCGGTGATCTGCTCCCTCAAATTTATAATGCTAGGTAATCTGCGAACCCCCCCCCCCCCCACCCATCCCCTTCTCATGCAGTGATTATGTATATGTGCCCATTATTTAATCGTGTTTCTTTGTTTTTTTCTGTTCAGTTGATTTTTGGTGGTTTTTACTGACGGCGCATAAAGGTAGGGGAAAATTACGTCGTTTGCAACCATATTCAGATGTCTATTCAACGTACCTTCAAAGACGTTTGATAGACGTTGTCATTTGATCGCGACGCCAAACAACCAAATGCAACCTCTATGTTAGGATGTATTTTGGCCGACAGGCGTCGCGACCTCAAATAGATGTTGGTTAGACCTAGGAATTTTCGCTGCAGGGTTCGTTGGTGGAGTGTGTAAAACGCGCGTCCTCCGTTTTTTGCATTTTTTCTTTGAATAAACGCTCTGAATCGAATAAACGCCTTCTTGAATAAACGCCGTGGCTACAGTGCCAAAAATTAACGCCTCTTTAAAATGTACAAAAAATTCATAAATTTAAAAAATGCGAACGCGCGCCCTTGATTTGCACGTTTCTTTTCAACCAGCGTTTCCCAAACGCGCGCCCTGATTGTCGTGCGTTTTTTCTGAATTTTGGTGTGAATAAAAACGGACGAACGCGCTCTCGGACGAACCGTGTCACTTGGTTACTAAAATCATCAAATAACGTTTTCATCATGAAGTAAAATTAGTGCAATATAAAATAACATAATATAGAAACATACATAGGAAATGTCTGGTGAGAAAGGGGCAGTTTACCTAATATCGCAAATTGAATGGGGGCAGATTACTGGGGAGGGCAGATTACCGGGTGGCAGATTACCGTTTACCCCGGTAATGTAATACCGCGGGTAAATTCCTAGGTCGGGTAAAGCCCCCCTTTGGCAAAGTCCCTGCAGGTAATGCCCAACTGGTAAAATCCCCGCAGGTTATTGCCTTGTTTCCGTGTTTGTTGTTTTAACTGAGTTATCAACTGTTTCACATTCCAATCAGCATGAATTGTAAACAGAGGATTATGACGTCATTGATACACCAGCCCGATTTGCTCATAAACTTTTATACCATGGTTATGAAATCAAATATTTGTCAACTCCCTGTTTGGTATATATTTTTTTAACCACGGCTTGCCATGCATTTTTAAGTTTACACAACAAAGCAATTTTTGAAATTTAGAAAAAGTCTTTATATAGTGAAAAAATACGGGCCCTGGTGTCATCAGTCATCAAGGTGAGCATACATTTGGGAGCGGGGAGGGAGGGGGCTGGTGGGGTTGGGGGGCTAGGTGTAGAGGGTTATTATGCAAAGAAAAGGATTGTCGAGGTCAATAAACAAGACATGTTTGATAATGCCCGTTTCCATTTTAAAATTGTATTGAAAAAAGTAACCCGCCTGAGACTCACATAACGGTGTTTCGGACTGACATGAAAATTGATCTTGTTCTCATTCCCTGTCCCCGTATTTACAAAAGTTAACTGCGCAGTTAACTGTACTCCTATAAGTGAAAATCGATTGACCCACCTGTCTCACGCAAACCATTTTAGGTGGATTTGGTTTGTTTATCATGTTAAACTTATTCATTTACTTTCGGATGTTGTGCTTGCTAATGGAATCAGTTAACTGTACAGTTAACTTTTGTGAATACGGCCACTGTTGGGTAAACAATTATTCAGACCTGACTTGAAAAATTCTAATTATGATAAATATATTATTACTAAAAATGAAAGCAAAATTTTGCTACTGAGAAGAAGAAAGCTTTCGCAGGTTAAACCTTTTAATCATTCTCGCCTTCGCTGCATATATGTTACCACAGAAACTTATAAAGGAAACGAAATAATACATGAATATATACTATTGAAACGCAGTACCCTATCAATATTCAACTAAAGTTTGCAAAATAAAAATAGGATGAACAAGAAATGCTATGCTTCGAGTTTCCTTACGGATAAAATTGGATGTAGTTCAATTAACACGTAATTACCCATGACCTTCTCTACCGGAGGAGAAAATGGGAGATGGGTTCGCATAACCTCTTGCAGCACGAAAACATATTATATTGTAGAAACTGAGCTTATTATGCTACGAATTATTTTCTTTTCGCCTTTCAAAGGTAATGTTACCTCTATTAGCAAAATATTTGATGAAATTCAGAAACCATAAACGCAAATAACTTTTTAAGCGTTTGAGATATTTTAGATAATATAGTGTATGGAAAGAGTGTTAGGACGGTCCTTCACAAACATCGACTCGTCTAGCTACGTATAATCGATCATAAGTACGTGGAAATCTGCAGCGTTTTTCGAATACATTAAAAAAATCGAAATGCCTTTGGCAACTTGTATTTCAAATTTTACTGTTGGTTGAACAACACATACTGCTTCGACTATTTGCAATCTTTTTAAAACAGCTGTTTCAATGCTCTCACCGAAAGCACTTGCATAGTATATCCTACCACCATAGAACATATTTTATGCACCGAATGAATTTTGTAGTATCTTCGCGTCTCATTTCTGGAATTGATTAATCGCCGCTGGAGGCTTCCGATAAATGGATTCCTAAAACAGACCGGTTCCTCACACTATTTTGAGTTGTACTAGAGCGCTTATTTATTTATGAACATTTGCTTTCATGTTTTTGATATGATATAATTATTTTTGTTTCCCGATGTTGAACAATGTCTCAAATATATTTTTTTCAAATTAACTTAATAAATCGATAAGCGATCTTTTCTAATTACGAAATGACAGTGCGTGGTATATTTGAATCCGATGTTTTTAAAAAGAATTTGCAAAACCAAGTTAACTGTGCCCCTCCCCTCACCCGAATAGTGGGTAGTAGTACCGTATTTATGCATAATCGATTTGCCAGCAGTTTAAAAGGGGTACCTTGAATTTTCCCACACGTTTTTCTTTGATTTTTATACTTAATGATTTCAGCCAAAAACTTTGGTTCATTGATTTCTTATCACTTTTTTTTTTTTTGCTTTGCTACCTGTGGTCTTGAGTGAAGAAATATGTGTGAATAATGTTTTTTAAAGAAAAGATCCACGCGTTAATGAGTCAGATTCAACCACAGAGCCGTAGTAGTCGCTTTCAGTACTAAGGTGCTCATGTGTATAGGATACAGAGGCATATAAGCGACGCCTACGCGAGAATTGCACCCCAGATCAATTTTTTCAGTGTAATATTTCCGTATAACTGAATTGTATGTAATACTTCACCCCTTCTTATTTTTTAATAAGAAAAGGGGGCATATTGAAGAAGGGGGTTGCGATATGATGTTGAAATGAGGAGGCTATAACAATGAGCTTGGGTGAGGGGGCTGTAACAATGATGTTGGGGTGATGTTGTAGTGTCAATGAGGCTGAGGTGATATGGAGTTGTGACAAAGAGATTAGTGTGAGGCTTGACCTGGGACAATAATAATGGGGTGAAGGTGTGACAAAGAGATTAGTGTGAGGCTTGATCTGGGACAATAATAATGAGGTGAAGGTTTGGCTTTGATAATCAATGAGGCTGGGGGTGATGGAGGAGGGGGCTAAGGACAGTTGGGCTGTGTCAGGAGCTCGGAACTGAAAACAGAATAAACAAGTATGTCAGTGAAACTATGTCCTCCAAAGGTGCTCAATTCCTGGATTTCATTTTCGGCGGCCGTCAAAATCTGCACCCAGGTGCACAACTACACCCTATATTCTTTCCTTGTACAAGATTTAAATGGAATTCCTCGGGTAGTCTTTGGGATCTATTGAACAAAACACATGCTATTCAGGTGCTGATGGCCTAAAATATTTGGAATTTCGACGGCAAAACTTAAACCCAGATGCAGAATCACAACCTATATTCTTTCAGTATGCAAGGTTTAAATGGAATCGCTTGAGTAGTTTCTGAGATCTATCGCACAAAAGACATCATGTCTGATATGTTTACAAAGGGACGGACGGCTCGACGGACGGGCCGACGAACAAACCAGAATTCAATAGCTACGCGGCGACGGGGGACTGAAAACTACGGGGAGGAACTAGCAGAGAGTGTTAGGGTTAGGTGTACAGTGGGGTGGCCGTTTTGGCTGTTGTCACAGAATAAAAGTCACGGACGTGTCAAGGAAATCAATGAAACCTTTAGCTATCCCATTTGTTTGTTTATTCTTCTTAAGAAGTTAAGAAGGCTGGCTTGATCTGCGAAATGGTTAAGTCATTATACAACAACTGGCGCAATTTACTGCCCAACAATAAATAAATAAATATAGCTTGTATTGTATTTTCTCAGGGCTAGCTTGTTCATTGCGTGTGTAAAAGAAGTCTTCATTTCAAAATAGTTCATCCTGGACCAGTTTCAGGCAGACCAGCCCCTCGTATGCCTTTATACATTGCCCAGTAAATAATTCAACGTCGATCCAACGTCTATTTGAGGTTATGACATCGTCCCGATTAATTCATCACTTAAACTCTGGATGTAATTTGGTGGGACAGGTCAACGTCTTGCCAATGGCTTTGACATAACGTTGAATAGGTGTTGGATCAGCAACGTTGCCTAGACGTTGCTATTAGTCGCTACTAAAATGCAACTTTCTTCGACGTCTAATCAACGTCTTTAGTGGAACGCCAAACAGAAGTCGGGAAATGAACGTTTGTTAAAGGCAAAAAATCGACGTTGTATAGACGTCAGACGTAAAATTTAAGAGTTGCAAGTTCCAAACAAATTTCAGATATTTTCATAGAAATCGACTGCATAGATACCCTTCTTGACCGGAGGTACTATGACCAATTTTCTCTGCCTACGGGGCTTTTCTAGATTCATATGTCAGGACGACTATCGAAATGTTTGCTTTTTTCTACGCTCTTTCGACTTCCATTTGCAACCTTTACGCAAAGTTGATTAGACGTCAAATAATCGACCTTGATCCGACGTCGACTTCCATAAATAACCAAGACCTGACGTTGATCCGAAGTCGAGTGTGACGCGTTTGCATCATTGATCTGAGGTTGCAATTTTTGCTGGGAATATTATATTTCTCTCTCCCTCACTCTCTCTCTCTCTCTCTCTTTCTCTCTCTCTCCCTTTCTCCGACGCCTAATCAACGTCTTCGGCTTAACGAGGAATGGACGTTAGACGCTATATAGACATCGATCCAATGTCGGAATACGACGTCTTTCCAACGTGGGTGCGATGTCACAGCGTTTTTCAGGCTAATAATAAGGGCTTGCTGATAGGAAGGGTTGTGTTATGTAGAGGGGCCAGTTGAACAGAAACACCCGACCGTTGACCAAAACTAACTCCAAGAAAACCTCCTGCCCCGCTAAAATTCTCAGTCTATCACTATAAGGCAAGAGAAAATCTTGTAATATCGCTCCACGTTTTGGTAGAAGCTTGACAAGAACTCCAGTATAATATTTTGGCTTTTATTCTGCAGTCTCTGTATTTGCATTTTAGTAGTTTCATTAAAATCTGGAAGATCTAAAATGACAAGAGTTTACTCTTCATCACATTCAAAGGATTAGCTGCAAAATCTTAGGACTTCAGAAACAAGACACTGGGACTGTTAAATATACTGAGATAATCCTCCACAAAAATGGCATAAATGCACCGTTTCACGCCACCCCCCCCCCACTCTATCGCCATGCCACCATTTTTGCTTTTTTTCTTGACAGGCCTATGAAAAATTCAGAATCGTCAACGGACCTTAGATTTTCTGGGAACTTGTATCCATACGTCCTCACTATTTAATCTTTTAATAGCTCTTCCATGAGCATTATAAAAATTAATAGTTAATAGTTGGTACATTCATTACATCCATTGTTTTAACAGAAAGCTTTTTTTGGGTCTACACTGTGATTACTGCATTTCAGTAACGTAAGCCCTTTGTATGGTTTTTAAACCCAACGCCATGTTTACGTTTTTATTTACATTCATTCGGTAGATTATCCCAACAACAAACAGTACAGATCCCATTAATAGCATATATATTAGGGAGACCAAAAATTTAAGGAGACCAAAAGTAGGTATCCTTAATTCTTAGCGTGTTTAAAAGTTATGAAACTACACAGTAAACAAAAAAGGAATTATTCTATAACAGAGTAAATATAATATATTTTGTTTTAAAAAGGCAACCTAACCCTAGACCATACAATATGACTATGTGACCAAATCACATGACTAATCATATGACGTCATTATAATGTCATTAGGACGTCATTGGCACGTCTATCAATCACCGTTAGACGTAGAATCCCCATTGGGGTTCTACTTTATCTTTTCACGTCATTCTGACGTCATTATTACGTCACTTTGGACGCCCATGAGAGTCATGGACGCCCATGAGAGTCCGAAAACAGCCTATACGTCATTATGATATCACTTCTTGTTTTCGAACTCTCATTTTCCTCCTAGTACCCGCTATACTGGGTGGGGGGGGAATATCCCAGACTTAACGCGTTATCATCATTTGGAGGTATGGGCTGAAAAATAGCCAAAGAGCAAAAAAAAAAATGGCAGTGAGAAAACTCAGCCCTTTTCTGTCATACTCGGTATCCAGAAACAGTATCCAGACAACCGGCCACAAATATTCGATCCACCAGCCTTTGGTGAAAAATGTATCGTTTCAGCCAAATGGTGTTTAAACATTCTTTCTTACATTCTTAATTTTCTTCTTTCATTTACTGAACACGAAAAATGACATTTTTATTTTTTATTTAACTATTATTGCCCTTCAACCCACTCAGAAAGGCATTTCATCTATTTAGTAAACCTCAAGAGGGAATAGTGCCATTGTCTTTCAGAAACTGAATCCACTAAACATTGCGACGTTTGGTAAACGTTAGATCGACGGCGCTTTTGTGCGTTTATAAAACTCGAAACAGTTTCTACGTCCAACCTGGGATCAGCATCGATTATCCGACATCTAATCAACGTTGTTTTAAGGTTGCAAATTAAAGTCGAAGCAACTTCCGACGTTGTATAGATGTCGGGAAAGCAACACTGTATGGGCCTTGTCGGTCCGTAAATCCATCGTTGGCTGTTACTCATATATGACCTGTAGTGGTGGACAGGTGGAAATTGTTTTTGTTGTGACCTTGACCAAATTTCAAGGTCACAATAGCCGGCACCTGGGATTTACAGTTCCAGGTGGCGGCTTTCCTCTGCAAGATGGCTTGTTGTCATTATTTTAAAACTGCATCAATGAAAAAAATATGCAAATAACAACATAAATGAATATGAATAAAGGTCACCGAGTGACGCGTTTTTGTTCTTTTTTTTTGCATTCTATATCTATACTTTTGTGTATTGTCTGTATATTGATTGCATTTCATCAACATCTGTGTCTCATTAGAAAATAATCGATTAGTGGTGAAAATACATGTATTCTGAATATGTAGCAAGAAATTACTAATTTACACTCCCGCCAGCGAAAGCCTATATTTTGGAGCATTTTTTATGAGGAAAACGAAAGTTGTGCATTACTTTTTTCATCGAAACAAGTGTGTTATTAATATATACCGGTCAATGAAATGAAACTGATTACTGTTTTTTATGGATTTATGGACATAATATGCGTAAATGAAAGAAATCATGTGCAATAATGCACATGTATGATATGTTTGCACCAGCAAGCGGATTCATACTGATAAGTGCATTTGCACTTCCGTTTCGACTGAAACTTTATTGGGATAAATTAACAAGAAACGATAAGAGAAAAGCGTCAAAATTCTCATTTTCTTTCACCACACGCACTTCTCAATATGCGCATTTCAAATGTAATGCGCCTTCATTTGCGCTTAATTTTTCTGCATATTTTTCAGCACACTTTGTAGAACTACTTGGTGAAATGGAGTTAAGATAATTTTTCATGTTTGATTCTGTCACTTCTGTCATCTCTTTGTACATTTATAAGCCAAATCACACTTTGGTCGTTCAGAAAAAAAATGACTGCAAACTAACCCGCCAACAAGTAAAACCAATGATAGAGGGATTTCGGTTAAATATCGGATTTCTTTGTATTAGAGCAATCACATTTTTTAAAACTCAGAAATGTTGTGACTGATATCTCACTCATACTATTACTGAAAAAAGCAGAAGGAATTACTGGATGAGTCAGTGAGAGGAAGAGTAAATGAAAAAACATTGCTTAGATTTAGACCGGTTTTGCTGTTTCCCGAATGTCGCGAGCTCTGGAAGAGTTTCTTCTCAGCCAAATCACATTTTTGGCGTTCCCAATAAAAATGCCGAACAATTTTGCGTTTTGAATAAAAAATAACCGGGTAAAAATGAAAATGTCAAATTTCTCTCGCACCAAAGAGCAATCGGGTTTTTAACAACTCGTATGCTATTTTATAAATTTGCTTAAAGTTTTAACAACAGTTTCACGTTTCAGTTTCTCTTATGTTCCATGCATGAGCTGTTTTTGCGATATTTCTTCTTTATTTTTCTATCATTTCTTTCATTTTTTATCCGTTTACCTTGCAGTCGAAATATAAAATTCTTGCGCATTTTTTTCGAAACACCCAAAGTGTGATTTGGCTTATTTGTGCGCTTTTGAAAATTTTTACACATAACAAAACAGTGTACTTCTATGTTTTTCTGTAGCCTGCTAATGCATGTAAGTATATTAAGTTTGAGAAAGTCGGTAAAAGTGGCCTTTAAGAGCACACTGTTATGATGTTTGAGTCAGTGATATCTTGTTAATGAAAAACTAGAACCTCATTTGGCTAGCGAAATGTTAAACACTTGACATAAATTATACCGCAAAAATACTTCCTTCAATGGATTATTTGTTGAATAATCTATTGCAAGCAACACAGCTTGAATACGTCTGATAAACCGAGTTGTGTTTGGTTTTTATTGACTCAAGGTTTTATTGGCTGATCAGGCATACGCCGTGTCATCTATTTACGCAGTGAAAGCTCATACAAAGCGAAGCAACTGTATGTTGTTCTATGCGATAAATGCTCCCAATTTACCTACAAAAAATACACTATTCTCACATGGCGCTTTAAACAAGGAAACGAAATCGAAGGAGAAAATAAAAAGTGTCAGGCATACGTTTACATAAAGTTCTACTTAAGTCCCAAGTTTCGTGACCCTAGGGCCCTTAGTGTCAGCTGAGTAGATGACACAAAAAATCCCGTTCACTGTCAAGAAAAAAAGATACCAACGGTTGCTCGCACAAATTCAGAAACACCTTGCAAGCCAAAGGCTTGTCAAGTGTTAAAAAGGGGAATATCATAGGGTGTGTTTTCAATTTTGCTCGTCTGTATTCCAATATAAGCGAGTTAATATTTCCGAGTTTCGTCTTCAGCCATTCTTTATGAGTCATACTAAAGGCTTTTCAGTTACAGCATACAATTTCAGGAAACGTTTTATGCGACTGAGACATATTTGAAAGTAAACATCCTTTTTCTGACATTATCCCAACCGAAGTTATTTATCGGGTAAATGTCTCAGATTCCAGTTCAAACAAATGTTTAATATTAAATGTTGTGCGTTCGTTTTGAACAGTGGAGTAGAAGATTCCCCCGGTATAAGGAATTACGTTATTGCGAGAATTTTCGTTTTGCCGATTTATTTTTATTTATATTTTTGTACTAAAATGCAGAAAATTTTATCATTTATCTGATTTCGTTAATACAATCATAAATTTCCAAACAATGTTCGGTTGGAATTTTGGAAAGTGTGCGGACTGTGGTACCCATTGGGGCAGCTTCCGGCCATTGATCCCTGTTTGTAGACAATGCATCTGGTGTTCAAAAATGATCCGTTGTTGTAATTGTAATTATCAGCTGATATGTCTATGGAACAAATAGAGATGGTACAGCAAACATCCCTTCATCTACCTGGGGGCATGGGGGGTCCGAGATAGTACAGGAGACATCCCTTTACCTGCCTGGTAAATATTCGCACATAAAATATTGTGTGTCATTTAATGGAGTACTTAATTACTATACTTGTCAGCGACTTAGTACTTTCGGTACATCGAGATCCCGGTGAGGTTTTTGTTAACTCAAACCACAGCTAATCTTCGATGCTATCACTCAAACCGCCGGGACCTAAACAACCATGACCCGAAATAATGGCTAAAGTTCTTGTTAATCCCACTCCTGAGTATCCTCACTAACAAATGCTTTTCTAATAATGCCAGGGCCATATTCCTGAAATGGTGGACATTGCACCTGGGCATTTTGACCTCAGATGTCAAAGCGGGAGATTTGTCATCAGATGTTTTTATTTCTGCAGGAGATATTTTCCGAGATTCCTTTGGAAGTACTCGAAACAGCAACTAAGTTTCACCCATAATAAATATTTTGTAAGATTTGTTTTCATAGGAATTGTTTTGTAATTGTATTTCCAGTGTTTAACCGAATCAATATCAACCCACACTCTTTCGTTACATAACGACTTAAATTTAATGTCAAAAGCATAGGGTTATTATACCATACATGCATGTTCAGGTATTCTACGCATCGGATTCTGGTTTGTGCATGTTACGACATGGGAATCATTGGTAGAATCGATGATCAAAGGGCCATTTCGTTAGTTAGATTAAATTGATGAAGTTGATGAAAGAGTGTTCGGATTTATGGTGTCATTAGTTAATTGCAATCAAAGACTGATCATAATACAGTGAACAATTGCTATAGCAGCAGAGTTTGAAATTAGTTTTCCGGGTTACTGGTATCAATGTCCAGTGAATGATCAGTTGTTGGAAATGTAAACTAAAAGAAGGCATGTGCAATATTTATCTAGTAATTGCTGTAAATGAGAGCTCACCATTCTAGTAGGTATTTATCATGGCCTTAATGCGATGATGCCATGCCCAGTTTTACGAATACAATTTCAGGGAGGGGGGTGGGCTTATAATAATAATAATAATAATAATAATAATAACAATAATAATAATAATATAGATGATGAAGTAGATTCTAGCTCATCAGAAAAGCATAAAAAATGCATACTGGTCACAATTGGTCACAAAATTGCATTTTTGATATCAAAAATGAAAGATTTGAGAGCAAAGTGTCAATTTTTTAGCTCAATAATTCATTTTCCTTTTATTGATATCAAGCATTGTTTGAGATATCGATATTTCAGAATAATACCTTTTTAATTTGTATTTTGAAATCTGCAAATGATTTTTTAATCTCAAATATTGATTTTGATACCAAAATATCAGTCTATTTTTTAATAAAAATTCAGAAACACACGTCTGTAAATAACTAAGGGATGGTTCTTGCATGCAGAGTCTTCCTTTACTTATTTTCTGTACAAAAAAGAAGCAATTCTTGAGATCAAAAATTGTGTTGCTATTATTTATCTCAATAATTCAAGTTTTCATCTCTAAAATGTAATTGATGATTCCTTATATTTTATGTAAATGCGTGTCTCCCTTATGATTTGCTTGTAAAATTGAATTTTTTGATCTCAAAAATAAATTTTTGCCATCTGAAATTCAATTATTGACAGCAAAATATAAATTATTGACATCTACTGTCATTTATCGATATCCTGAATTATATTTTAATATAAAAAAATAAGCATTAAATGTTAAAACGGCATTCCATAGTGGATGAGAATAAATGATCGTGATAAATACTGCAGTAATATTTAGTGATATTAACGGCTGGCATATGTCTATTTTCATGAAAAGATGGTTTTGGCAAATATTTTAGGTAATTTTCTTGAAATTTCTGTCACATCTCTAAATGGTCAGAGTGCAGTACTTTTTATGTTTCATGTTATGAAAAGAGATATTTTTGTTCAAAAAGGGTTTTTCGGTCGCACATCGACACATGAAACATGTATTAAAATAACCTTCATTAAAATACCTACAATGTGTATTATTGAACCGGACAGGGGCAGTTTACATAATTTAAAGTAAGTCTCACCCCTCCCCCCTCCACCAGATTTTCGGCTTAGGAAAATGCAACATCGTGTTTTAATAGGAGAGACAGTGATTCTTTATTTAATTTAAATTCCAAGTTTTCTCACGTAAGCTTTCAAAAGTAGAAATTACTATGTTTATTTAGGTATCCTAGAATCTGGAATGGAAAGTCGTATGTGTACTTACGGGAAATATGCATATGTACCTGTACTGTTGCTTCCATTCCTGTGGATTCTCTTTTCTTCACAACACAACGGCCAACATATTCTAATAGGTAAACAAATCATTGAATTTTAAGATATAAATATGTCAGAACGCAATATTCGAACTCAGTTTTGCAACTTAAAATTGTAATTTTGTAATTATTAACTGTTTGGTTCCTAGCATACATATAAATATGTACAAGATTGCTATTAAACACCCATCATTTTGGATATCTTCAGCAGGGTTTTCTTACAGTAACTCTAATGACATCATACAAAGCAACTCCTTGTCAAGAAATGCCACATCCAGATTGAGAGAAAAGAACGTAAGTAGTCATATGTCGGATAAATATCATAGTGAAACAATACCATTCTGCAGTCATAATGCACGCATGCATGCCATAGAAACGCAATGCAAGGCAAGTGGATTAGACTCTTCCAAATTCAAGAAGCCGACTGTGTTATCAGACGAAGAGCATCAACTCATGTATTGCTTCATACCAAAAGTTGCAAGCTCTGCTTGGAAAACCATTTTATCAACATCAACAATAAAAGGACGTAATTTAGGAAAACCCAGTTACTCCCATGGAAAGGTCCTTCTGAAAGAACGTGGTATTGAGACTCTTCAATACGATCATCCCAAATTTTTCAACTACACCAAATTTGTGGTTGTTCGAAATCCATTCGATAGACTAGTTTCTGCATATAAACAAAAAGTAACGCTGGAAAAAGGTCACGGTAGCGGTAATTATTTTCAAGTAATGCGTAGATATATTATCAACACTTTTGGTGATTCGGATAAAAGGAGAAAAGAATTAAACACGAGCGCCATATTCCCGGAATTTGTTTCAATGATATTATCAGGCAAACGCTACTCAAACAATGCTCACTGGAGCCGTTTCGTAGACAGGTGTTCGCCGTGTCATATTCCCTATGACTACAGACTGAGACTTGAAAGCATGGACACAGATGCACAACACATTCTAAAGCTATTGAACAATTCTAGCGCCTTAAAAAAGTTTTCTAGAAATCGTAAAAGAGGACATCTATTAGATCCTGTGGAAAATCAAATCAAGAATATTACGGAAGGCAGATATTTGGATGAATTTCAGGAACTTGATCCTTATATAATTAAACAGCTTTATAATCATTATAAGTTAGATTTTGAAATATTTGGCTACAGTTTGATTTTAATCAAAGTGAGACATTATGTTCGCTAAATACACCAGAGGGATTATGCTGTTAATGTATTGAGTAACTGTTCCGAATACGTGCTGTTGATGTGCTAAATCCTTGTTGTTAATGACATGTTTTGTTGTTAACATACCGGACTCTTATTGTGAATACATGAATTCCTGTCCTTAACTCTCTAAGTCAGTCCTGTCAAGATATCAATATCCATGCTTATAACAGAAGAATGTTTGTTGTTATTAGATCGGATTCATGCTGAAAACGTAGCAACTCCATGTGGTTAGTGTACCGAATCCATGCTCTTCATATGCCAATGGTGTTCTTTAACCTTTCATGCTGCTAATTTGTACTGATGAAATAAGAATCTCTGTTGTTTATATATTGAACCTGCGCTGATAGCACATAGCATATATGTGGTAAATATGACGAATCCATGCTCTTAATATGTCGAAATCTTTGTAAACTGTATGGTCTACACTTTATGCATTTGAATGTACTCTGTTAATACATATGCTTTTAGGCCATTCTCTTGGACTGTCGAATCCATGCTCTTACTAAACCAAGCCAATACTTTAAACATAACGAATTCATGTTGTTAATATACCGAATTCTTATTGTTAATATACAACACCGATGCTGTTAATATACGACTATGGGTTGTTGATATATAAACTACTCTTTATCTGCAAACTTTTTATACAAATCCTGATTTGATGTCAAACAGCGCCTTTGCCCGAACCATATTTTCTAACAAATTTAGATATTTCGATGTTAAATGCTATATATTAGATAGAGGACCTGCCTTTATTTAAGTAAAATCTTTTGTGTACAAATTTGTCGATTATTTGTCTGGTGCACAAAATATAAATGAAGACTTATTCAATGTTTTCGTTCTAATTGTTCTTTCTTGTTTAATGGAATATGTGTTTGTTTACTGATAAGGAATCTGACATTTTTTTATATAGATCATAGCTAAGTTCTACCAATATTATCATTTAAAGAGCGAAGTAATCTCATAGCTATAATTTTACGCATAAACACATCGTAGCATTTTGCTGTTCAGAATTTTTACAACATTTAAACTCACTTATTTTTGACTTCAAAGCATCTTCCAACATGATCCATGGTACTTTTTCTTTGTGATTTATTGAGCACTGTTAATTGGTTCAGTCTGCATACCTAAGTTTCAAAAGATATGGAATTTGAAATTGCATGCTAATGCGAGGCAAGAAATTAAGTCTTTTATATATGTGCTCACAATACAGCAGAACATGTTTTATCTGATAACATTAGAATTTAAAAGTGCAAAAACACAATCACACCAACAGATCCTATAGAGTGGTTTTGGAAAAAAAGTTAAACGAGCTGGTTGTTGCAGGACAAACAATAATGGGGTTTCATAATATATCAAATATGACCCATTCTAAAACAGACCCATACATTTAAATATCACAGCAGTGAAAATATGATTATCACAAAGCAATTAACGCTGGGGCACTAATCCCTTCCAACAAATTATTGTCGTCTACAGGTATTTCTCAGAAGATATTGAAATATTATTGGAATACATTTGGTTTAAATTTAAGGTTGCAATGGACATTCTATCCAACCGTTTTGATTATTTTGTCTTTATTTTGAGCCATAGGGCTGTTAATACATAGGGCTGTTTGAACAATTACCATGGTCTGGAAACTACACGTTTTTTCTTCAATGCGCCCATGATGTCGTGTGCGTAATGAAGTTTATGTCTAGTTTCTTACTGTCCAGAAACTTTGGTTTATTAGCGTGTGCAGCACACAAGTAAGTGCAACATTTTCTTTAGTTTGGGTGTGTCCTGCATTCATCATGAATAAGGGTAGGGAATAGGGAGTTGGCTATGTTGATAATGGCGTAGTAGAACCGATTAATGTAAATACCAAGCTTTTCAATATTGTTTGTGATTTCAACTAGCATTTGCATAAGTTACAAAAATTATAATAACTCGTAGATGTACTAAATGAAAAAGGGCCGGAATGGGCACACTGCTTGTTCCAGTACTACTCCTCATGTGGATAATCTTCACAGCGTAACGGGTAAGACATTAAATTTAAATTTTTTTTTATTATTTTATATATATATATATATATATATATATATATATATATATATATATATATATATATATATATATATATATATATATATATATATATATATATATATATAGGCATTATCAGGATCGAATATCCTTTACAATAGGCATTATCGAGATCGGGAAATTATCGGTCGGGACCAAAAGCCGGTCCCGATAGTTTTATCTTTCGTGCTACATGTGGTATACTTTTTGAAAGCATTGAATGTTAATGTTGTTGTATAGAATTATCATTGGAGTATCATTTCCAGTCCAATTTTTCGCCAGATTTTTGTTATATTTGATGCATTCGAAGTTTTATATATTGTAAAAAATAGGCATTAGCGAGACCGCCTTGTAATTTCGATTTTACAAATAATATTATTTTTCCAAATATTTGTTATTTTTTATTTTATGCATGATATTATATCTTTACAATTGACTTTTTATCAAAAATTCCCAAAAATTCAAATAGATGCAAAACAAAATTAAAAACATGCAAAATATATTTGGGACCGCTAATGCCATATATACAATATATATATGCCTGGTCCCGATAATTTCTAAAGCAACCTTATATATATATATATATATATATATATATATTCAATCGATACGAATGTTTTACATTGTATGCAAATTTACTTCGATCTCAATAATATAACTAATTCTTCTTTTGCAATAATTTTAAAAATGTCTTTGATTTCAATGCATGCTAAGCAGATACTGACTTTAAGGTACAACTCTTTTTAATACTACCAACATGGGGATAGATCATGGGACTGAGTGCTTTGCATGGGAGACGAGCATGCGTGGGAGGTCCGTGAACGAACCGTGCAGCGGTGAGTTCATTGGCCTTCTATAAGTGCTCGAATCCCATACAAAGCACGACTGCACCAGTATCTATCTCTGTTATAACATAAACAAGCATAATCGATTCATTCAATCGAAAAAGCTAAAACCTCGTGATTTTGTCGAAAAGTTTTCACGGTATTGTCCTGCGACACGAGTGTCGCATCGCAGCTTGCGCAATGCAAAGGAAAACGTTATACGTCACAAAGCCATCGTCATAATATCTCGGAGTCATGCCCATTGTTTTTCTGTGGATTGGCTTTGTGACTTTTGTACTCGGTTAGAGCACGGTTTCTTATTATTTCTTTTTACTGGAGTGCATTAATCAATTGGTGCATGTTATAATATCATATATTGACTGGGCGTAATAAAAGGGATGGACGGTTGAGATATCAACAGCCCTGTAAGCCGTATGTGGCAGATGTGTGAAAAATAAATATGATTGTGTTGTGCTTTTATCAAGGATTAATTAAGGATACATATAAAGTGAATATTTGAAAGCTTTTAACAAGTTACTTTTAAGATAAATGTATATCATTGACCAGTATGAAGTACTGAAGTGCACAGGATATCTTTGATATTGAATTAGTGAATTCTTTAGCACAGTTATATTGGACAAATATAAGTACAACAATAAAGGTGTTTTGTGAGTGCCATTATTGCGATCTGTGTGTTACATATTGCCATGTGTGTTGGAATATCAATGCATACGGGTGAAGATCTAGCACATCCTAGCCAAATATCGGTCAACGCAAGTATTTGTTTTATTTCTCAGGGTCACAATCAGACACGTTTAGCCAAATTTCTCTCATAATAAGGGACCGTATCAATGACTTCGAAATCAAAGCAAAGGCTAAAAAGGTGCCAGGTTTTTTAATTTTACAGTAATTTCGGACATGCCCAGTAGAGTTTCTAAATCAAGCAAGAAAGTAAATCAGTGTAAAAGGGCAGTAAATTCGATAACTTAGTACATGTTTTAAGGTTCAAAAGAAATCTTTGGCTAGCAATTTGCGCTTTGGAGTATTAAATGTCCGATCACTACGAGCTCATTTCAGCTTAAAAATAAAATTATCGTTTTAGGCTTAGATTTAGTTACTCTTACCGAAACATGGCTTAGAAATATGGACGAATATGAAGCTAGAGAAATGTGCCCTGAAGGTTGCCCACTTGGCAGAACAGACCGCAGAGAAAGACTAGCAGGGGGCGTAGGTCTATTGTGTCAAGATAGTTCCCGTCCAAAGAATATTACAAATACATTTTTTAAATCCTTGAGCACCTACCGGTCAGTTTGAAATATTGAGAATCTTATTGATTTATCGTCTCCCTTCAGAATGTATTCCAATGTTTTTGGAGGAGTTTACCACTCTTCTTGAGGAGCATGCCCTCGATGGCGATCCCATATTATTACCCGGTGACTTCAACATGCATTGGGATAGCACTGATATACTGATAAAGCCGACGTTTTATTGATATTCTTCATGTCATATATTCAGCAACCAAATGAAAACGTTATTTTACAAACCAAAATCAAACCTAATTTGGTTGTAAAAACGTTACATTAACCAACCAAATAAAAACGTTTTTTTTTAAACCAAAAACAAACGTATGGTATTAGAACGTTATTGAAATTAATTTTTAAAGAACCCAAAAAAAACCCAAAAATAAACCAAAAACAAATGTTTTGTATAAGAACGTTAATATATCAAGTTTAAAGAATGTCATATATTGGAGCGTCAAGGAAATGTTATAGACATTTTAATACTTTGTAATGTGATTTTAGATATGAATAATATATTAACAATAACAAGAATTACATTTTAGATGCGAAACGTCAAATTCAATTCACATATATTTAACTAATTACTGTAAGCTATAACTAAGCATTAAGTGTGCAGATAAAACAGCCATAAAAAGGGATAGGGTAGACCTTGGGGGAACTTTCGTACGGGGGAATTGTTCGGGGGAGGGTGATTTGGAGTGGGAAGAGTAGGGGTGGTGGGAGTTGGTTCAGGGGAATTGTCTTAGACGCACATTTCAATGGATGCGCCGTGGCGTAGAGGTGAGTCCGTCGTTTGGATGCCAGAGGTTCCCGGTTCAAACCCAGCCAGGTATGAATGTTTCGTGAAATGTTAGTTGCAAAAAAAAATGAAATATGATGTGATGATGGAGCAAGATGCAGCCTTCCAGAGTGAATACTATTTTGAAGAATGTTGAAGGATAAAGGTTTTCTTAAGGTTGTGTATGAAACGTTCTGAAAACGTTTTTTATGAAACGTTTTTAGAACGTTGCGATAAAAACGTTTTTCGGCATTTCATATACAACCTTTAGAAAACATTTTTTGCAACCTCAAAAGGTTCGGGAAAAAACGTTTTTAAAACGTTATTTCAACCAAATTTGTTTAACGGGCATATTAAAGGCCATACCTTGGACTTCATCATAAGTAGACAAACTGATGAATTAATTCAGGATTGTGTAGTAGGTCGCTTGATTACAGATAAAAAAATTTCCCAATGTGCTATTAATTTTGAAAGAGAAAGGTCAATTAAATGGACAATATCAAATAGAAATATCAAAACACTAAATCTACACGATTTTATGAACAGTTTACAAGAGTCTGATCTTTTACGAAATTTTGATAGCATATATCTTGACACACCATTGCACCACTATGAAAACCTCTCAAATATTCTTGGCAAACATGCGCCAATGATCACCCGAGCCAAACGAAGGGAACCATTGCGCACTACAGAAGTCCTGGACGAGAGGAGAAAGCTAAGACAAAAGGAAAGAAAATGGGAAAATCTGGATCTACTATGGATAAAAATGCATTTTTGAGGCAAAATTTCAGTTTGAGAAAAATGTGGATAGGCTCGAAACTGAACAGTTAGAATATACACTACGATGACCTAAAAAATTGATGGATCTATTAACAATATCATAAAACGAACAAAAATCAGCCAATTACCCGAACACACATCGTCAGAAACTTTGGAAAATATTTTCACTGATCATTTCAAGCATAAATTGACATAGTTCAAGCAGAATTCCCCGAATCACTCGCAAATGCTTTTGATTTTGATATTTGTGAAATTGAGTCAAATTTCTCGGCTTTCAAGACTCTTGATACAAATGAAGTGAAAAAATTAATTCTTCAATTTAAACCAAATTTTTGTGAGCTGGATCCCCTCCCTGCGCCTTTGATTAAAGCTGGTTCCGCCGAATAAAGCCAGGTATGACTCATATTAATCATCAATAATCAGAAAAACAGAATTTTTAGTTATAGCAAGCAGAAAAAATCAACCCAAAAAAGCCGTTGAACCAATAGAAATTGATGGTACTAAAGTGAAGCGCTCCTATACAGCCAAGCTCACTATGGACAGTGAACTAAACATGACAAATTATATCAATAACATTTGTAAGATGTGCTACTACTATATCACGTGGATAAGAAAGGTGCTCAAATACCTTACATTTGATAGTGCAAAAGCCATAACCCATGCCCTTGCTATATCGAGATTGGATTACTGTAACAGTATCCTTATAAATTTTCCAAAGTCCCAAATAGCACGTCTATAGCAAATCCAAAATGCGGCGGCTCGTGTTATTAGGGGAAGAAAGAAATTCGATCATGTCTCTGATGAACTCAGGGAACTACATTGGCTCCCTGTTCAACAAAGGATTGACTATAAGCTGCTAACAATTTGCTATAAGTCTCTCTGTGGCTCAACACCAGACTGTCTTTGTGATTTGATTGAACTTTATAAGTCTACAAGAAACCTAAGATCAGAAGATAAACTTCTTTAGTTGAAAACGGTGCTAGAACAAAATATGGTAAAAGATGTTTCCAACATGCTGGACCATTATTAAGGAATGAACTGCCTTTTAGTATTAGAGCTTCCAACTCTTTTTACAACTTTAAGAAATCACTTAAGACACATTTATTCAGTATTGCATATACCTAGTCATTTTCTAATTTGCTTTTCATTTTAAGATTTTATTTGTTTTTATTCTATTATATATTATGGTATATTTATATATTTATTTGCTAAGCGCTTAGATTTTGATAGATGATTACGAAGTCTCAAATATAGAGAATCGTGAAGTAGAATCTTTGGTTTTCCTCCAGTAGGTATCGGGTATTCCATTTTCAGGAATGTTTCATTTCATGGAATAGTTTGTCCTGTATTTATGGAAAAATATCTACTTCGGGGAAATTTAAGTCACTGTGGGCAAAAATCCGTCATTGACCGGGGTCGATCAAATATCAATGAGTTCAATTTGAGCTAATTTGGACTAAATCGGGAACAGGAATTGCATATTAATTACATTAGAATGGCGTAGACGTTTATCCACGACGCTCTACAGGTTGCATTCGTCTAAACCTTTAGAAAAAATAGTCACTGAACATAATCTTTTACTCTTTGGTCTGAAATCCATCACACATGTAGGGATTATGTTTAATTACATTTAAACTGCATAACAGCAAACACAGAACGCCCCTCAGATTGCACCAATATAATCCAGGATTATTTAAAATGTCACAAACCGCAGAGAACACATTGAGAATACCATTTCATCAGTCAGTAAGTTTCAGTAGTGTTCTAAATTTCATTTTTACAAGCTTATTCAAGATTTCATTTTTCTGCATACCCAGTATTGGAATGTATTTAATCTGCCCCCCCCGGTCATGTGCCCCACCCCCGGTCATCTGAATCCCGGTAATCTGCCCCTCAAATTTACAATGCTAGGTAATCTGCGACCCCCTCCCCCCATCAGCTTCTCATGCAGTGATCATGTATATGTGCCCATTATTTAGTCGTGTTTCTTTGTTTCAAAGTTCAAAGTTTTTTTTTCTTTTTTTTATTTGCTTATCACATTGATATAAATGTACAGAAGACACCACACAAAAAGCATAATATAACTTTTCCTCAAAATGACTTCACACGGCGGCATCCATTTCACTGGCCTTAGGTGCCTGTCAATGGACATTGGCTGCCACAGGGTTCAAATCGCTCACTGAATAAATTCTTTGAGGACATAGTTACGATGTGACAGCATACACACATACACACACACTCACTCCTACACGTACACATACACAGTACCCACACACACATACACACAATACACAATTTTTTGGTTGCTTGTAACAGGAGAATGGTTGCGGCCAACTGGAGTTTACTATTTCACGTTAATATTGACTTTTCATAAAGAAGGCTTTTTTCCACTATGGGATTATACGGTGACTATTTCCTTCGAAATGCTTGATGAGTTAAACGCTTTTTTTCGGTAAGCACACGTTGGTAAACTTCCCGAGCTACAACTGAAGGAACTACATTTTTTTCTTTTCTGCCCCTACGGCAAATTATCTCAAATTTTACTACCAGAATGGTAAGATTTAGAGCCAGATCTTCTACTCTAAAAAGAAAGTCTTTTATGGTACAGGTGTGCTGTAATTTGTCAGAAATATCCAAAATCAAAATCAAAAATGTCTCCTCCACCCACTTTTATGTATACCCACAATCAATTAGGGCGTGAACTAGTGTTTCTTTCACACCAGTTTGGCAGTATTCGCAGTCTGCGGAATTTTTTACTTTCCACCGGAAGAGATTTTCTCCACAACCAACAATGTAATGCACTAGTTTAAACTGGAACGAAATTAGTTTAGTTTCTGTCGTACTTTGTTGCAAGTGGGATACTCCTGTAAAAAACGTCATTACTTATCTGGTGCGATGTATGCCACTTTAACATGGCTGTTGCAGGGCTGCTCTTTATAAAGGTGAAAAGCATCGCAAATTGTTTGCCTTTCACCTTCGTAATATTTATAATGTTACCGCCAATTGTTTTAAATAAGTCATTGACCGAAAAGTTTGGTTTTTCATCTGTTGTTTTCAATGTAGTATCCTTTCTCATAGCACTCTTCGTGGCCTGCACTACGCCTTGAAAGGTTACAAAATCTACCTTTATGGTATATTTGTCTACAAATTGTTGATAGGTGAGGAATTTTCCTTCCTTGTCACACAGGTCGTGAATGAGCACCACACCTTTGTCGAACCATTTCTTGTAAAAATTGTTGGAACAACAGAATATTTTTGTTGTTCCAAATGACATATTCGGTGTGGTCTGCTTTTAAGATTTCTGTGGCATGCAGTAACATTTTCTTATAAAATGTGGGCAGCCAACCCAGTCTGTCGATATCGTAGTTGCACCTAAGCAAAAAAAGCAACCCACCCATAGAGTTGAAATATCTATTGACTATGTCATTCCAGCCTACCCCTTGAAGGATTCGTTTCAACCAGGTCAGTTTTAACGCTTTACTTTGTGATTCAACATCTATGGCATTAAGACCACTTTCCTCCGGACCGTTAATCAATACCAAGTGTTTTACTTTGGGGAGTTTATAGTTCCAGGCAAAGTTGTTTAATTCAGAGTGGATTTTGCAAATTCTGTTCTCTTCGATATGTAGCATTGTCATATAATAAATTAGGTTGAAGATACTAAAGGTATTTGCAACCAGTATTTTCCCCCATAAACTTAGGTCTCTTTGAGACCATTCGTGGAGGACATTAGTCATTTTTTAAATTTTTGAGTCAACATTCTTTTTTAGTTTTTCTTCATTATTCGTTCCCACATGTACACCTAGAAGTTCGAAGGTATCAGTCTGTACCTTCATACCCGCAATTGTAGTTCTTTTGTATCTCCACGGGTCTAACCAGTGAAGAACAGACTTATCAATATTTAGCTTCAAACCCGAAAAACCCGAGAACGCTCGTACAGTTTCTATTAGTTTTAAGACAAAACGCGTATTTCTAAGCGAGCATGTACAATCATCTGCAAATTGCTTTAGTTTATGTTTCCGTTTTCCTATCTCAAACCCATCTATGTCCTTATCCTGTCTAATCATACCACCCATAATTTCTATACTCAGGAGAAATAGAAAAGACGAGAGCGGACACCCTTGCCTGTGGCCTCTGCGTAATTCGAACCAATCTGTTGTAAAGCCACCGTTGCAAACACAACTGCAAATATTTTTATAGCAGCATTTGACCCAGGAAATAAAGTCTTTACCTAAATTGAACCTTTCTAGCACCGTGAATAGAAAAGGCCATTCAACCGAGTCAAAGGCCTTTTCGAAATCAAGCTGCAATAGTATGCCGGTTTTATTTTGCAGATCGCAGAGTTCAATTAGATCTTCAATGAATCTGATGTTTTCCCTAATAAATCTACCCTTTATAAATCCTGCTTGGTCACTATGAATAACGCTCGGAATATGTTTTGCAAGTATCATCGCCAAACATTTAGCTAGAATTTTATAGTCGGTATTAAGCAAAGAAACAGGCTTCCAGTTCTTTAAGAAATTGTTGTCTTTGCCTTTTTTTCTAAAAGGGTAATAACGCCTCTTTTTGTGATGTCAAGAGCTCCCCTTTACGTTTTCTAAAATTTAGTGCTTCAACTAGTTTCGGCCCCAAAATATCCCTGAATTCCTTGTAAAATTCTGGTGTCAGCCCATCGCATCCCGATGATTTGTTTGGTTTGAAGCGGCAAAGTGCTTCAAAACATTCAGCCACTGTGATATCTCCTTCACAGCTTCGTTTTTGAGCTTCAGTGAAGGGTTTAATTTCTCCTGCTTCAAGAACCTTTTTTCGAATACCCTCAAGATGGACAGAGGAGGCATACAGTGCTGAATGAAATTTGTGTATTTCTTCAAGGATAGAGTTTGGCTCCCTAACTTCGAGACTTTCGCACATAAGTCTGGAAATAGTCTTTTTCTCAAAAATAATTTTTGCCTTATTATAAAAGTAAGGCGTGCTCCTATCGTTCCCTTCTATATATTGTACGCGTGATCGCACCCATGACCCTCGGGCTTTGTCTACGTTAAGCTTTTCTAGCTCTTGTTTTCATTCAGCAAAAGAAACAATTTCCGCCTCTGTAGCCTTATCAGCGCATATCTTTTTATCAATGTCTTCTAGTAGCTTCACGAGCTCCGTTTCTTTTTTCTACGTTTTTTGCCCTATTTTTGCAATACATAATCGAAAACTCAACAATTTTGTGTTTTAACCAGTCAAATCTTAAAGCTATATCAGCTATTGTTTCTGCTGCCTTCCATTCACGATCTATTATTTCGCTCATTTTTTCATTGTATACAGGTTCTTTTAGAACAGACTAATTTAGTTTGAAAAAACCTGGTCCGCGAGTTACCCTATCTAGAACAATTTCTAGTTCTATTAATGAGTGATCGCTAAAGAGCCCGAGCAATATTCGAGCAGATTTCACTTTGTCGGCCCATTTATTCTGTAGCAAAAAATAGTCTAATCTACATTTGATGTTTGGTGAACTTTGAGACCACGTATACCGTTGCGTAGATTGATTTCGCACCCGCCAGATGTCTACCAAATTACAATCTGCTATGATGTCAATGAGTTCAGACCGACTTTTTTTATTTGAATCGGTAATTCCACCCTTTTTGTCTAAGGTTGGTTCCAGGACTATATTGAAATCCCCTCCTAATATAAGCAAGTCACCAAAGTCTATTTCATTCAAAGTTTCACGTAGCATGATTAAGAAGGGAATTCTCTGTTTCCGAGTTAGGACCATCAATATTTATAAGGGTTATACACGTTCCAAATCTTGAAAATTTAAGGACTTGGATACGCCCCGATAATGGGTTACTATGGGAAATGATTTCCCAGTTTTTGCTGAGTAAAATTACCTCTTTCAAGGGCATGAGCCTCTTGAATGAGGTATATATCTGACTTTCTTTCCCTTAAGAAAGACATGACAGCAATTCTTTTCCCTAAGTCCCGCAAACAACTGACATTAAAGGATACTAATTTTAAAAGGTTCATTTTGATCTTCAACAACGACATGTGCCAAACCGAAGCCTACCAACCGTCCTGCATGAAAAACAAGCAACCAAAAACAACCAACAATAACAACACATAAACGCACAGACACATGGGTATAAGCACATAAACAGAAAATTACTCTAAACAGCACAGTGAAGAACGTGTAACGTAAAGGACGCGTGTATTTTTCGTGCACAGCAATCGTGCAATACATATAAGTGACGGAAATAGAGCATTTATTCTTAGATACTTTGAGATTTTCCACGAGAAGATAATTGCATAGATGTTACGAGTAAAGCAACGGAATAGTGGTATAGAAGAGAATGGGTACAACTGTTTTATGGGAATCATCTGGGTAGGTTCATTGCTTTGGAGTAAGCGTTTTATGAGCGGGTATGATATTGTTATCACAGGAGTGATACGTCAGAGGCCACGAGCAATATAAAACCATAAGTTCGAAAATAGTAAGTCACACCTTTGGCTTCATAAGGCTCCAACCGTGGTCTTTCACACACATGTTTAATCTTTCTTCTGTCACCACTCGTAGTACTCCATATACCGTCATATTATACACATGAAATAATTCTGACGGCAGCCCAAACACATCGACATAATACATGGAGCACCATATATACTGCTTTGAATTCGATTCACAATTTCAAACAACTATGTTTGCAAGCAATACACGCATTACAGTGTATATTTTGGTTCATTCAATGACCAACACCACAATTTTAAAAACCAAATGTGCTGTGAAATACAATTATAGGCAATTGGTGTGTTTATTTTTGATTCGTGGCTCTCAGGTTGGTTCTATTGCAAATTGGTCAGGGACGTTTTGAACTCCCCCTTCCCCTCAGTTGTAGATGGGCTGCAGGAAATACACAATGCACCATAGTGTTACTATGCAGGACCAAGAGCTTTTTGTTACACAGAGTTGTGGATGAACATTGATCCCACCAGCTGTTTAGAACTCTGGTACCCACGTTTATTCCAATTCTGGTATTTTTCTGATGGGAGTTACATCTTTGACTGCTTTTAGAAGTGATCTTTTACATTTGGTTTTGTATCGCCCTATAATGGCCTTTCACATGCAGCGCCTGCTTTTGTGTGTTCCCACCCATAACATGCCTTATATCGCCATATTGAACAGCTGAAACCAGTTACCCCCAAATGTAATCAACACCTTGGTGGAACAACACGTACAATGCATTGAGCTGAACACACAAGACTCACAACAACGCGGGTCACAAGCATAACTATTTCTGCAATTTTTATTTTGTTTTACCCTACCTGCCTCTCAACTGAGCTGCTCCCGCACAACTTCAAGCAGCCTTCCAATATGATTTTTCCCGGGATATTGCATTTTATCCAAGGATCTGTGGCCCATTCCGAGCCCCGTCGAAAAAAAGTGTCATAAGGGTTGCACTCCATAATATGTCTTTTTGATGTCCTTAATAGTGTTTGTTTTAGCTCTGGATTTTGGGAAAACTTGCAATGCACAACCTCTTCCATAAGCTTTAAGTCCTGTTCTCTTTCCTCCTGGCTACTTGACTTGAATTTTTTACCCAGTCTTTTCATCGCCACCGGGTTCCTTTCTCGCATGATGTGAAAGGCGGTGCCAAAATCTCCGACTCTCCGCGCCCTCATGTACTGGTAGGCTTGCTCGGCGCAGTTAAAGAGCCTCCCATCTAGTTTAACAGTGGTCTTGAAAAAGTTACTAAAAGGCCACAGGTAGCCGTAGAATTTAACTTGCGTCTCATTCATCACAGTGTTACCCTCGTCGTTTATCCCCGCGGTGTTAATGTCTTGCACTGAAAAAAACTTTCCTTTGAATTTCAGTTTGTCCCTAACTAGTTTGGCATGCGGGTCGATTGTTTAAGCGTTCTTCAGAGCTCTGGATAGGTATTCTCTGCGCTGCTGGAAGGCGGAAGGGGCGTCCTGGCGAATAAATATTCCAGTTCCCCGAAGTAGCTGGCTATTCTGCAGTACCCGACTTTTATCAGTTATCGTGTTAAATCTCACGATAACTCCGGAAGGTTTTGACGGGTTTGTTTTTGCCAACCTGTGTGCTACGTCCACGGAATTTCGCATATGCAAACGCATATGTTGACTCAAAATAATCTCGATCAATCGCTTGCAATCCTCCCCTTGATTTTGTTTCGTCAGCTTTGCAGTGAGCTGACCTACTTCGTCTGTTAATGTTTTGAAGTCATTTGTACTGACCGTGTCTTCTTGGATAGCTACTATTTTGTTAGTGACTGGATTATCGTTGATCAACTCACTTATTTTTATGAGTTTTCACCTGCTATGTTTTGATATGTGTCCACCGACAGCACTAAGGTATTTATCTCGTCGACCTCAGCAATTTTGGCTGTTATTTTTGAGTCAATAATTTTATCCACTCTGGCGATTAACTTATTCTCCAGTCTTGAGATCAAAGGTGATCAATTATCCTCCAGTTTTTGCTCTACACTTTTGGTGATATTTTCGATTATTCTATCCAAATTTTTCTCGAGTTTTTGTTCGAAATTTGAAATTACGTTACAGTCTTCCCAGTCATCATGACTTTCGCTTTTTGCAGTTTGGCTAAGAGTGTCAGATCGTGTCCGTTTGCATGCTTTTTTCGCAGTTTTTTTGTTCTTTGGGCTTTTCTCTTTTGGTCTGAATTTTACTGGTGTTACCAGTAGTTCTTCAGTATTTTTTGTGATAATTTCACATATTTGCTCTCCGGTGACATCAGAATGAGCAGCGAACGACGAAGTGTTTACTTTTGAATTTTTTAATGCTCCCTTTATGTCCACCAGTTTGTCACTGTCCGCCATGTTTAAAATACTTGCTAAAGTTTTTGCTTGTAATAACTGGTTGTTATCCTCATTGTTTTAAAATTGTTTAAAGTCATTTTGATCTTGGCATATTTTATTTTGTGTTACCACCTTTATTGTTTGAAATATCTCCTCTCTTCCATACTTTTTTCATATAAACAAATTGCTCTATGAAATCCGGTCTACATATTTTAAGTCACGTGTCCCAGCTCAAAGTTCAAAGTTGATTTTGGCTTGTTTTTTGTTGTTGTTGTTGTTGTTGTTGTTTTGATTTTTTTCTCTTCAAAGTTGATTTTTGGTGGGTTTTACTGACGGCGCATAAAGGTAGGGGAAAATTACGTTGTTTCGATTTTATTTGCAACCATGTTCAGATGTCTATTCAACGTTGCATCAAAGACGTTTGATAGACATCATTTGATTGCGACGCCAAACGACCAACTACAACCTCTTTGTTAGGTTGTATATTGGCCGATAGGCGTCACGACCTCAAACAGATGTTGTTTAGTTTTTTTCTTTGAATAAACGCCCTGCCTCAAATAAATGCCTTCCTGAATAAACGTCGTGGCTGCAGTGCAAAAAATAAAATAAACGCCTATTAAAAATGTACAAAAAGTTAAAAAAAAATCGAACGCGCTCCCTTGATTTGCGAGTTTTCTTCCTTTCCAACGAGCGTTTCGGAAACGCGCGCCCTGATTATCGTGCGTTTTTCTGAATTTCGGTGTGAAGAAAACGGACGAACGCGCCCTCGGACGAACCGTGTCACTTGGTTACTAAAATCACCAAATAACGTTTTCATTACGAAGTAATATAAAATCAGTGCAATATAAAATTCTTATAATATAGAAACATACATAAGAAATGTCTGGTGAGAAGAGGGCAGTTTACCTAATATCGCAAATTTATTGGGGGGGGGGGCAGATTACCGGGTGGCAGATGACCAGGGGGGACAAGTGACCGGGGGTAGATTACCGTTTACCCCGGTAATGTGATACCGCGGGTAAGGCGGGCAAAGTCCCTCTTTGGTAAAGTCCCTGAGGGTAATCCCCAACGGGTAAAATCCCTACAAAATATTGCCTTGTTTCCGTGTTTAGCTGAATTCTCAACTGTTGCACATTCTAATCAGCATGAATCGTAAACAGAGGATTATGACGTCATTGGATATTGCGTCCTTTGAGTTTATTTGAGTTAGATGTGCAATAAGCTCAATGTGAAAAAAAACAGGAAAGAACCTCTCAATGCGCAAAAAAAATACTCGATCAATCAACCCACGCCTAAAATCGAAGAAATTACCAAAGGCAGATAACTGGTAATCAAGGCTTTAGGCTTGGGGTTGGAGGTTTGGGGGGGGGGGGAGGGGGCTGGGTACTTTGGTACACCAGCCAGATTTGCTCATAAACTTTTATACCATGGTTATGAAGAAGTCAAATATTTGTCAACTCCCTGTTTGGTATATATTTTCTTTTAACCACGGCTTGCCATGCATTTGTAAGTTTGCACAACAAAGCAATTTTTGAAATTAAAAAAAGTCTTTTACCGTAAAATCGAATACGGGCCCTGGTGTCATCAAGGTGAGCATACACTTGGGAGCCTGGGGGGGGGGTAGGGGCTGGTGGGGTTGGGGGCTAGGGGTAGAGGGTTATTAATGCCAAGAAAAGGATTGTCGAGGTCAATAAACAATACCGGTTTGATAATGTCCTTTTCCAATATAAAATTGTATTGAAAGAAATAACCAGCCTGAGACTCACGTAACGCTGTTGAGGACAGAAATGAAAATTGATCTTGTTCTCATTCTCTGTCCCCGTATTCACAAAAGTTAACTGCGCAGTTAACTGCACTCCTATAAGTGAAAATCAATTGACCCACCTGTCTCACGAAAACCATTTTAGGTGGATTTGGTTTGTTTAACATGTTAAACTTATTCATTTACTTTGTAGCTGCTAATGGAATCAGTTAACTGTACAGTTAACTTTTGTGAAAATGGCCACTGTTGGGTAAACAATTACTCAGACCTCACTTGAAAAATCCTAATTACGATAAATATATTATTACTAAAAATGAAAGTAAAAAATTGCTACCGAGAAGCAGAAAGCTTTCGCAGGATAAACCTTTTTTATCGCTCTCACCTTCGGTGCATATGTTGCCATAGAAACGTATAAAGGAACGAAATAATACTTGAATAGATAATATTGAAACGCAGTACTCTATCAATATTCAATTAAAGTTTGCAAAATAAAAATAGGATGAACAAAAAATACTATGCTTCGAGTGTCCTTATGGATAAAATTGGTGGCAGTTCAATTAACACGTAATTACCCATGGCCTTCTCTACCGTAGGAGAAAATGGGAGAAGTGTTCGCATAACCTCTTGCAGCACGAAAACATTTTATATTGTAGAAACTAAGCTTATTATTCTGTGAATTATTTTCTTTTCATCTCTCAAAGGTCATGTTACCTCTATTAGCAAAGATTTGATGAAATGCAGAAGCCATAAACGCAAATAACCTTTTAAGCATTTGAGATATTTTAGATAATATCATGCATGTGAATAGTGTTAGGACGTCCCTGCTAAAGTATCGGTGAATCAATGCGCTAGCCACGTACGTGTGTACTCGACCCCAAGTACGCGGAATCGATTCTCCAGAGACTTTTCGAACGCTTTTGTCAACAGGTATTTCAAATTGCACTGTAGGTTGAACTTAACATACTGCTTCGACTATATTTGCAATCTTTTTGTCACTTGTTATGATTATAAAACAGCTGTTGTAACGCTCCCACTAAAAGGGCTTGTAAAGTGTATCCTACCACCATAGAACATATTTTACGTACCGAATGAAATTCGTAATATTTTCGGGTCTCATTTCTGTAATCGATTCATCGCCGATAGAGGCTCTCAATAAATGAATTCCTAAAACCAGACCCATTCCTCAGACTATTTTGAGTTGAACTACAGCGCTCCACTTATTTTTGAACGTTTGCGTTCATGTTTTCGATAAAATATAATTATTTTCGTTTTCCGATGTTCAGCAATGGCTCAAAATATCTTTTTTCAAATTAACTTTATAATTAGATAAGCGATCTGTTCTAATTACGGAATTACAGTGTGTGGTATATTTGAATCTTATTTTTTTTAAAAAATCCAAAACTACGTAACTGCGCCCTCTCCCCTCACCCGAATAGTGGGAATAAGTACCGTATTTATGCGCAATCGATTTGTCAGCAGTTTAAAAGCGTTACTTCGAATTTCTTTTATTTTTAGACTTATTGATTTCACCCAACAATACTGTTTTATTCGTTTGTTATCACTTCTTTTTTATGCTACCTGTGGTCGTAAGTGAAGAAACATTGGTGAAGAAATGCTTAGAAAAAAGAAAAGGCCTATGCGTCGCGTTTATGAGTACGGATTCAACCTCTACGCCCTGATAGTAATGTTTTAGTGTAATATTTCCTTGTAACTGAATTTTCCGTAATACTCCTTTTCTTCTTATTTTCTAATAAGGAAAGGGGGCATATTAAAGGGGGAGGGGTGCGACAATTAGGTACGGATGAGAGGTTGTGATAATGAGATTAGTGTGAAACTTGATCTGGGGCAATGATAATGGGGGTGAGGGTTGATAATTGGGATGAGGGTTGATAATGGGGGTGAAGGTAGGGCTGTGGCAATGAGGCTAGGGAGAGGGGTGTTGAGAGAATGAGGCTGGGGTGAGGGTTGGGCTGTGGCAATGAGGCTGGGGAGAGGGGTGTTGAGAGAATGAGGCTGGGGTGAGGGTTGGGCGTGGCAATGAGGCTGGGGAGAGGGGTGTTGAGAGAATGAGGCTAGGGTGAGGGATTGGATGTGGCAATGAGGCTGGGGAGAGGGGTGTTGAGAGAATGAGGCTGGGGTGAGGGTTGGGCGTGGCAATGAGGCTGGGGAGAGGGGTGTTGAGAGAATGAGGCTGGGGTGAGGGATTGGATGTGGCAATGAGGCTGGGGAGAGGGGTGTTGAGAGAATGAGGCTAGGTGAGGGTTGGGCTGTGGCAATGAGGCTAGAGTGAGGGAATGGGGCTGTGACAGCTGGGCTGTGTCAGGACCGGGGAGCTGAAAACAGAATAAAACTACAGGAGGTAGCAGAAAGAGGGAGGGGGTGTATAGTGGGGTGGCAGTTTTGACTGTTGTCACCGAATAAAAGACAAGGACGAGTTAAGGAAATCAATAAAACCTCTAGCTATCCTATATGTTTGTTTATTTTTCACAGGTAGTTATGAACGCTGGCTTGATCTGCGAAATTGTTCAGCCATTTTACAACAACTGGTGGAATTTACCACAAAAAAGAAACATAGCCTGTATTATGTTCGCTCAGGGCTGGCTTGCTTATTACATGTGTAAAAAAAATATTTCATTTCAAAATTGCTAATTCTTGACCAGTTTCAGGCAGACCCACCCGCTCTTATGCTTTTACCGTTGCCCAGTAAATGATTCAACGTCGATCCAACGTCGATTTAAGGTTAGGACGTTGTCCAGACTAAATCACGATCAACGTCTTGTCAAAGCCTTTGATGCAATGTTGAATAGGGGTTCGATAAGCAACGTTGCCTAGACGTTGCTTTTACCCAGCAAACAACCGACGTCTTTTTTGGTTGAAAAAAAGTTGGATTTTGGTCGCGACGACTTCACAACCATATTCTGACCTATTACCCCAAAACCCGTCTTTATTCCGACGTCGGTTTTCTGACGTCATTCCGACGTTGCGAAAACGACCAAAAAGCGATGAACGTTATTATCGCTCACCGGAAATGGTAGTCATATTAAAAAAGAGAAAGAAAAAACGTGAATTTTACATGAAAATTTTAGAATTTTGATGGCGCGTCGGTATTTTTCTTTCTAGATTGTAAAAATGTACATAAAAATGCTTTCGTATGTATTTCACAACAGCAGTTGAATGGTTAATTATCTATTAATTATATAACTCTAGTTAGTTTCAGGTCGGAATCCGACGTCGGTGCCAATTTCATATTCAACCTAAAACCGATTTAATTCCGACGTCGGATTTAGGTCGGAACCCGACGTCATTCTGACGTTGAAAACCCGACGTCGGTTCCATTTCATATACAACCAAAACCGGCACGTCAGTCCGACGTCGGAAACGTCGGGTTACGACGTCGACCCGACCTCATTCTGACGTCTTAATGTTTGCTGGGTAGTCGAAACCAAAATGCAACGTTCTCCGACGCCTAATCAACGTCTTTAGTGGAATGCCGAATAGACGTCGAAAATGAACGTTTGATAAACGTCAAACATATAGACGTCAGGTGTAAAATCCGAGAATATCAAGAAAGCGCAATTTGTTCCTACTTGTTACTGAAATATTTTCTTAAAAATCGACTGCATATATACCCTCCTTGACCGAATGGCCGACGGCAGGTCATGTGACGAATTTTCGCTATATAGGCGGCGATTCTAGATTAATATTTCCCGACGACAATCGAACTTTTCTACGCTCTTTCGACTTCCATTTGCAACCTTTATGCAACATTGATTGAGATGATTTTACGACTGGCATAAATAACCAAAACCCGACGTTGATCCGACGCCGGGTGTGACGTGTTTGCATCATTGATGTGACGTCGGAATGTTTACTGGGAATATGATCTTCCTTCCCCCTCTCTCTGTCTCTCTCTACACCCCTTGCTCTCTCTCTCTCTCTCTCTCTCTCTCTTTCTCTCTCTCTCTGTCTCTCTCTCTCTCTCTCTCTCTCACTTTCTCTCTCCCCTGACGCCTAATCAGTGTCTTGGATTTAACGTTGAATAGACGTTGGACGTTATATAGATGTCGGAAAATCAAGGTTGTATACACGCTAGGTCACAACTTAGCAACAACCTCGTCATATTATCGCTTGCCGAAAATGAAAACTCTGAGAGGTAAATATGAGGATGCGAAATAGCAGGATGTCATGGGTGCGCAAGATTTGCTATGTCTAATTTGGAAAGGTGTTCATCAAAATTAACTTCTTATATATCTTGCGTTACCGGTTGGCCTACTGTAGGAAATTCCTTAAGGAGGATTAACGATGACGCGTCATGAATGACATTAGCAGGCAATTCACTTTCCGACATCTACATTGCTTTGTACTAACGTCTGTGCAACGTCGGGAGACTCTGTTTCTACATCCATCTGGAGCCTCTTTGAAACGTTGATTAGAGGTTGGGGAATCGTGGTTCCATCGTCGGGAGATAGACGCTGTTTAGACGTAGGATAATCGGTGTCTTTCCGCCGTCAGAAGATAGACCTTGTTTCGATTTCCACAGTTAAAAAACCATTAATCGAATTCGACCTTTTTCCAATGTGGGTGGGACGTCACAGCAGGCTAATAACTTTAATCCCGATGGCTTCTTTGCCTAATGTACTGTCTGAAGGGGAAGGAGGGAGATGTAGGGCGGCTGGCTAGCTAGATGTCAACTGACTTCAAAATATTGGTAAAGTGATAGGGTAGGACATCAAATTATTCGACATAAAAATGAAATTGTACGGTGAGGTGGTGGGATCGGGGGTAAATTATGGCTTGGGGAGAGTGGAGCTCGCTGACCGGAAGGGCATTTGCCTGGGAATGGTGGTGGGTCAACTGAGGTAAACGGGCCGCCATTGGGTACGGGCGGGGAGGGGGGGAGGGCGGACATCGCTGACCGGAAGGGTAGTGTGAGGTAAAGGGGTCAGTTCAACAGAAACATCTGACCGTTGACCCAAACTAGCTCCACGAAAACTGCTCCTGCCCCGTTAAAATTCTCAGCCTCTGATTATAAGGCAGGAAAAAATCTTGTAATATCGCCCTAGTTTTTGGTAGAACTTTTAGAACATCTCCTGTAAAAAATCTTGGCTTTTTTCATTCTGCAATCTCTGTATTTGCATTTTAGTAGTTTCATTAAAAGCTGGCAGATCTAAAATGGCAAGATTTTAGTCCTCATCACATTCAAAGGATTAGCTGCAAAATCTTCAAACTTTAGAAACAAGACATTGGAACGGTTAAATACACTGAGATAATCCTCCGCAAAAATGGCATAAATGCACCGTCTCACGCCATCCCCCGCCACTATATCGCCATGCCACCATTTTTGCTTTTTTTCTTGACAGGCCCATGAAAAATTCAGAATCGCCAACGGGCCTTAGATTTTCAGGAAACTTGTATCCTTACGCGCATCGTCTTTCTGGCAGCTGGGCAACACAGTTTCGTCACCATTTTATTCCTTGACGAGCCTTCCGATCGAAGTCCTCACCATTTAATCTCCTCATATCTCTTCCGTGAAACTTATATTCCGAGAACAAACGATCGACTGGGTTACGGAACATAAATATAATTTTCGAGTTGGACAGTAGATGACCTATTTTATGCGGCAATAATATCCGGGGTTCTTGGGCTCCAAGATTACGCTTATCCCGGTGCCAGTTATCATTATTCCAGGAATATCCAGGGGTAAAATCTCCCAGCGCGATACCAGTGTTGCCCTGAGCTATTTTCGCCGTACCTGACGCATATTGCAGTACATAGTTACGAAGTGGTTCATTTTTAAGAGCTTTGTTGTCCCACCAGTGCGGTTCTTTTTTAATAGAGGAAAAAATTAAATGGTGCATCGTCAATTTAAACCACAAATCAGTTGTACCAGATTTTGGCATTCCAACTATGAAAAACTTGGGCAAGCACTGGAATCGAAATCTGCAATTAGATTCTCCAACAACATGACCAGAATTCCCACATGCTGTTTTGTTTCTAGAGCTAAGAATATAAAAACACGGGCTTTTAAACTCTGGCAAAAAATTAATAGTTGGTACGTCCATTATGTCCATTGCTTTAGCAGATAGCGTTTTTGGGTCTGCACTGTGTTTTCGCATTTCAGTAATGTAAGCCCTTTGTATGCTTTTCAAATCCAACGCCGTTTTTACGTTTTTATTTACATTCAAGCGGTAGATTATCTCAACAACAAACAGCACAGCTCCCGCCAATAGTACGCGTATATTTTTATAATTTATATCCATTTTGACGCCCTGGATTAAAAAAAAACACTATAAAACACCGGACATCCTGAAAGAACGCGGTATTGAGACTCTTCAATACGATCATTCCAAATTTTTCAACTACACTAAATTTATGGTGGTTCGAAATCCATTCGATAGGCTAGTTTCTGCATATAAACAAAAAGTAACGCTGGAAAAAGGCCACGATAGCGAAAGTTATTTTCAAGTAATGCGTAGATATATTATCAACACTTTTGGTAATTCGGATAAAAGGAGAAAAGAATTAAATACGAGCGCCAATTTTCCCGAATTTCTTTCAATGATATTATCAGGCAAACGCTACTCAAACGATGGTCACTGGAGCCGTTTCGTAGACAGGTGTTCGCCGTGTCATATTAACTATGACTACATACTGAGACTTGAAAGCATGGACACAGATGCGCAACACATTCTAAAGCTATTGAACAATTCTAACGCCTTAAAAATGTTTTCTAGAAATCGTAAAAGAGGACGTCTATTAGATCCTGTGGAAAATCAAATCAAGAATATTACGGAAGGCAGATATTTGGATGAATTTCAGGAACTGGATCCTTATATAATTAAACAGCTTTATAATCATTATAAGTTAGATTTTGAAATATTTGGCTACAGTTTTGATTTTAATCAAAGTGAGACATTATGTTCGCTAAATACACCAGAGGGATTATGCTGTTAATGTATGGAGTAACTGTTCCAAATACGTGCTGTTGATGTGCTTAATCCTTGTTGTTAATGGCATGTTTTGTTGTTAACATACCGGACTCTTATTGTGAATACAAGAATTCCTGTCGTTAACTATCTAAGTCAGTCCTGTCAAGATATCAATATCCATGCTACTAACAGAAGAATGTTTGTTGTTATTACATCGGATTCATGCTGAAAACATAGCAATTCCATGTGGTTAGTGTACCCAATCCATGTTCTTGATATGCCAATGGTGTTCTTTAACCTTTCATGCTGCTACTTTGTACTGATAAAATAAGAATATCTGTTGTTTATATATTGAACCTGCTCTGATAGCACATAGCATATATGTGGTAAATATGACGAATCCATGCTCTTAATATGTCGAAACCTTTGTAAACTCTATGGTCTACACTTTAAGCATTTGAATCTACTCTGTTATTACATATGCTTTTAGGCCATTCTCTTGGACTGTCGAATCCATGCTCTTACTACACCCGCCAATACTTTAAACATAACGAATTCATGTTGTTAATATATCGAATTCTTATCGTTAATATACAAAACCGATGCTGTTAATATACGACTATGGGTTGTTGATATATAAACTACTCTTTATCTGCAAACTTTTTATACAAATCCTGATTTCATGTCCAACGGCGTCTTTGCCCCAACCATATTTTCTAACAAATTTTGCCATTTCGATGTTCAATGCTATATATTAGATAGAGGACCTGCCTTTATTTAAGTAAAATCTTTTGTGTACAAATTTGTCGATTATTTGTCTGGTGCACAAAATATAAATGAAGACTTATTCAATGTTTTCGTTCTAATTGTTCTTTCTTGTTTAATGGAATATGTGTTTGTTTACTGATAGGGAATCTGGCATTTTTTATATAGATCATAGCTAAGTTCTACCAATATTATCATTTAAAGAGCGAAGTAATCTCACAGCTATAATTTTACGCATAAACACATCCTAGCATTTTTCTGTTAAGAATTTTTACAACATTTAAACTCACTTATTTTTGACTTCAAAGCATCTTCCCGCATAATCCATGGTACTTTTTCTTTGTGGTTTATTGAGCACTGTTGATTGGTTCAGTCTGCATACTTAAGTTTCAAAAGATACAGAATTTGAAATTGCATGCTAATGCGAGGCAAGAAATCAAGTCTTTTATATATGTGCTCACAATACAGCAGAACATGTTTTATCTGATAACATTAGAATTTAAAAGTGCAAAATCACAATAACACCAACACATCCTATAGAGTGGTTTTGGAAAAAAAGTTAAACGAGCTGGTTGTTGCAGGACAAACAATAATGGGGTTTCATAATATATCAAATATGACCCATTTTAAAACAGACCCATACATTTAAATATCACAGCAGTGAAAATATGATTAACACAAAGCAATTAACGCTGGGCACTAATCCCTTCCAACAAATTATTGTCGTCTACAGGTATTTCTCAGAAGATATTGAAATATTATTGGAATACATTTGGTTTAAATTTAAGGTTGTAATGGACATTTTTGCTGGGAATATGATCTTTCTCTCCCCCTCACTCTGTCTCTCTCTGCACCCCTGCTCTCTCTCTCTCTCTCTCTCTCTCTCTCTCTCTCTCTCTCTCTCTTTCTCCGACGCCTAATCAACGTCTTCGGCTGAACGAGGAACAGACTTTAGACGTTATATAGACGTCGATCCAATGTCGGAATACGACGTGTTTCCAACGTGGGTGCGATGTCACAGCGTTTTTCAGGCTAATAATAAGGGATCGCTGACAGGAAGGGTTGTGTTATGTAGAGGGGCCAGTTGAACAGAAGCATCCGACCGTTGACCTAAACTAGCTCCACGAAAACTCCTCCTGCCTCATTATAAGTCAAGAAACAATCTTGTAATATCGCCCTAGCTTTTGGTGGAAGCTTGACAACAACTCCAGTATAATATTTTGGCTTTTCTCTGCATTTTCTGTATTTGCATTTTAGCAGTTTCATTTAAATCTGGAAGATCTAAAAATTTGTGTCGTTAAACCAATCAAATAACTAACTAACTAACTAAAAATGGCAAGAGTTTACTCCTCATCACATTCAAAGGATTAGCTGCAAAATCTTAGAGCTTTAGAAACAAGACACTGGAACGGTTAAATACACTGGGATAATACTCCGCAAAACTTTCATAAATGCACCGTCTCACGCCATCCCCCGCCACTCTATCGCCATGCCACCATTTTTGCTTTTATTTCTTGACAGGCCCATGAAAAATTCAGAATCGTCAACGGACCTTAGATTTTCTGAGAACTTGTATCCATACGTCCTCCCCATTTAATCTCCTAATAACTCCTCGACGAGCATTACAAAAATTAATAGTTAATAGCTGGTACGTTCATTACGTGATTACTGCATTTCAGTAACGTATGGTTTTTAAATCCAACACCGTGTTTACGTTTTTATTTAATTCAAGCGGTAGATTATCCCAACAACAAACAGTACAGATCCCAGTAATAGCACATATATATATTTATAATTTATATCCATTTTGACTCCCTGAATTTAACAAAAAAAAGACACAATAAGACACCTTTCTATTGTTAATAATAAAACAATATTGCAATAAATATTTCTTATAAATATTCCTTATATGAGATTTCGGTTTGTGTTTAATATTGTGTGATAATTCCAGCTGATTTTTCAAACAGTTTGTCTTAACATTGTTTACATTAAAACTTCAGTTCGCAGAAACAGGGAGAGAGAGAGAGAGATACTTTAAGGTAACTGATGTCTAAAGGAGGAGCACGATTTGACAAATGTCAAATCAGTGAACACTTGGCCCAAATTAAAATTTTAAAAACCCAATAAAAGTCCTATTTTTTTAAATTCGGTTTAGTTCGATCCAGTTCTAAAAGCATAATTCATTTTTCATAACCATTAAAATTTTTAAATTAAAACTAAAAAAAAAACAATAAATTTCTATTTTTTTGAACCCGGATTTAGTTCGATACCGATCTAAAAGCATAATTCGCTTTTCATAACCATGTTATCCTGCTAAAAACTGATCTGCATATAAGCGTGCATTTAACATTCCTGGTGCATATATCCTATCCTTCCATCCAACCACTCTCAAGCGTGTGATGTTTTAAGACTTTCGAAGCTTACGTTTTACATTTCGACCGTTATAACTTAAAAATCGATGAGTAGCATCCAAAAACTACATTGAAAACTGTATGTCAATTAATGATTTATATATAATATTTTCTATGTAACGATGCATTAAAATGATGCACACAGAAATTCACGCTATTAAATTTAAAGCCTATTGATTTTTATCTTGCTCAGCGGCACACAAGTTCAACTGATCTCGAGCTATATTGCATGTACACACATGTACTTATTTTCAGCAATGCGCCAATTAAAGCCACTGTGTTTACAGCAGGCCTCAGCTGTGAGGTAATAGTTAAGTATGCACAGCGAGCATCAGCCTTTTGCTCAGTGCAGAAGAAAGGAAAAATTACCGTTTTTTGCGTATTGATTTGACCTTAAAAACAAGCTTAATAATAAATGAAAAATATTGATAGAACTAGATTACTTCAAGTTCTATATACTGCGAAAGCTTGGTGTCAATCGGCCCAGTAGTTTCTGACAAATTGTGAAGACAAAAATACGGCCGGCTGTAAAGAAAAATCGATGAACATCTCAGGTGCTCTAATGCCAAAGCATTTAACTCTTTGCAAGGCTTCGTCTTGCCAATAAGTTTTTCCTTCGTGCTATTTGAATGAAATTTTGCGCACACTTCACACAACGCTTGTTGAAATCGTCCCACTATGCGAGACAGAATAATTTTGGGTCTAATATAAGCATACAATAACTTCTACTGTAATTGCTCGCTATTGTATTGAAACAGTATAGCTATGACCCTTCCTCGGGTTGTAGATGGAGAGGAATGGGATTATATTTATACTGTAGATCAAACGGACAACGAAGGGACTGAGCTTATAGGACCTGTTTAACGAATAGTCCCCTATACAGGGTGTTCTTAATGTTTGACACTTAATGCGATAATATCACAATGCAAAGAAATTATTCGTTTCACAGTTTTAAACACCACTGATTTGGAAGTATGGGTTAAAAAAATGCTCGTGAGAACTCATCCCTTTGCTGTCATACTCAGTATCCAGAAACGGTATCCAGACATCCGACCAGAAATATTTGGGCCGCCAGTATTAGGTGAAAAATGTATCGTTTGGGCCAAATTTTTTAAGCAGTTTTTTTACATTCTTCTTAAATTTCTTTCATTTACTGAACACGGAAAATGACGTTTATTTTTCATTTATGTTATTATAGAAATCGAAAAAAAACTTCTACATCTAATGTTGGATAGAAGCCGATTATCCGATCTAATCAACGTTGTTTTAACGTTGCAAATGAAAGTCGAAGAAGCGTCTGTCTTCCGACGTTGCATAGGCGTCATGAAAGCAACGTTACATAGACCTTCGAGACAATTATAATTTAGGATCGCCATCTTGACGGAAATAATCACTGTGTGGTCGCTCCTCCATCCCACCACCCAGCCCAAGGTCATCCGGTAACAAAGGATATGCAGATTTTCAATAATATTTTTAAAAAGAGGTGGGAAAAAACTGGCGCAGTTCTGAAATTCTCAAATTTTACGTGCTTGTTTTGGTCTTTTTTGGAATGATTTCCGATGGCTACAATTTCTGATGAGAGATATCATGAGAAGATTATTTTTTGCTGGAGGGGGGGGGGGGGGTGGGGGTGAGTCCGATGTCTATATAAATCCAGTTTCCAGAATATATCCAACGCCGATATTCAACGTCTATTCAACGTTGCACCAAAGTTGATTAGACATAGAAAAAATCGAAGTTTTGATACCACCAGAATCAACGTCTAAATATTGTGCCAAAGATGTTGGTAAGACGTTGGTCTGTGATCGCGACCAGTGATAACCAAATCACAACCAGATTTAATATTGTGCTTTATTCGGGTCCACGTCCCATCCTCAAATAGACGTTGTATGGACGTTAGAATACTTATGGGTACCGAATAAAAACACAGAAAACGTTTTCCAGCTATTTGCCAACTTGACTTTTTCCGAGCACGGCATTATTTTTTTCAGATTTCATCAGTTGTTGGACTGATTTGAAATTGAAGTACGATTTGATTTTCGCTGAGAATACCACGGAGATATTTACTAAGGTGCGAAAGTCATCCACAACTAGACCGAAATTCGCACAGCGAATTAGCCCCACTTGGAATGATAACTTAAAATGGAAGGTAGGTGATATTGCAGTTTGTTAACAATGTTCCCATGTCTGAATGTAGAACATCCTTCTAAATACCATTAACTATGCCGGTAGGGTAAAGCCCAAAAATTGGCTCTATCTCTTACCGTCTTAGAGATACAGGCCAACTTCCGGTTTGGCACACGAAAGTGACATGGAGATCAAGGACACCGGAAGTTATACCTTACGTATCGTCGTATAGGGGTGGAGGTCGAAAATGAGGTGAGAATTGCTCTATCTCTTACCGTATACGAAATAAAGGCCAACTTCCGGTTTGCTGCTTGAAAGTGACCTGGAGGTCAGGGACACCGGAAGTTATACCTTACTATTGTCGTATAGGGGTGGAGGTCGAAAATGAGGTCAGAATTGCTATACCTCTTACCATATTCGAGATAAAGGCCAACTTCCGGTTTGGGGCTCGAAAATGACCCAGATGTCAAAGACACCGGAAGTTATACCTTACGTGTCGTCGTATAGGGGATAGTGGTCGAAAATGAGGTCAAGGTCAAGGTCAAAAATTTTTATCAGGTGCACCACTTCAGATGACCCTTCATGCATGTGCCAGGTTTGGGTGGTTTAGCTTCAGTGGTCTCGGAATAGATGTCTGGAAACCGATTCGGCGGAAGAAGAAATAAAAATAGGTGAAGAATTCGAGGCAATCCATCCCCATTTCGTATTTTCAATACCAAGTGGAAATTAGTGCAGAGTTCTTCGAAGACACCTGAAATGCTGCCAGTCATGTTAAATAGCTTATCCAGAATTCACCAGTTAAACATAGAAATCGTATATTTTGCTAGCAGAATGCCAAAATTGTTTTCTGAACCACATCCAAACCTTTACTTCAGAACCTTATAACCAAAACTCGAACTTTTTTAGCCCTCCCCTCTCACCGGGTTATACACTCCGGTCGGGGAATAGCAGTGGATAGGTGGAAATTGTTTTTGTTTTGACCTTTACCCAATTTCAAGGTGACAATGGCCGCCACCTGGGATTTACAGTTACAGGTATGGCTTTGCTCTGCACGATGGCTTTTTATTATTATTATTTTAAAACTGCGCGAATGAAAAAATATGCATAGAACAAAATAAATGGATATGAGTAAAGGGCACCGAGTGACGCGTTTTTTACCTGCTCGACACAAAAGCTGCACCTTGTCATTTATCTGCATGATATATCTATATTTTTGTGCATTGTCTGTACATTAATTACATTTCATCAACATCTGTGTCTGATTAGGAAATAATCGATGAATTATTGATGAATATACTTGTATTCTGAATACGTAGCAAAAAGTTGCTAACTTACACTGCCGCCAGCGATAGCCGATATTTTGGACCTTTTTAGATGCGGAAAAGAAAGAAAAGTTAGTTGCGCATCACTCTTTTTCATCGAAACAGGCATGTTATTAATATATACCAGTCTGTTTGTTACAATAAAATGAAACTGGTTACTGTTTTTATGGATTTATGGATATAATATGCGTAATTGCAAGAAATCATGTGCAATAATGCAACATGATATGTTTGCACCAGTAAGCGGATTCGTACTTATAGGTGTATTTGCACTTCCGGTTTGAATGAAACTTTATTGGGATAAATTATTAAGAAATGGTATGAGAAAGACGTCAAAATTCTCATTTTCTTTTAATGTACGCACTTCTCAATATGTTAATTTTCAAATGTAATACGCCTTGAATTTATTGCATATTTTTGAGCACACTTTGTAGAATTTTTTAGTCAAATGGAGTTTTGATAATTTTTCATGTTTGATTCTGTCACTTCTGTCATTTCTTTGTATGTTTATAAACCAGATCACACTTGTTTATAAGCCAGAGCGTTAAGAATAAAACACACAATACTGACTTCAAACTTAACCGGCTAAATATCGGATTTCTTTGTATTAGAGCAATCACGTTTTTTAAAACCTGTTTGCTATTTTAAAAACTCAAGAATGTTATGACTGATATCTCAGTCATACTATTACTGCGAAGGAAGTAGAAGAAATTACTGGATGCATCAGTGAGAAGAGAATAAATGAAAAACCACGGCTTCGATTTAGACCGGTTTTGCAGTTTCCCGAATGTCGCGAGATCTGGACAGTCTCTAATTTATCCACTTTTAAACATATTTTAGAGATACTCGTTAAACAATAAAAGAGTGTACTTTTTCTGTAGATTGGTAATGCATGTAAGTGTATTAAGTTTGACATCTTGTTAATGAGAAAAAAGTGGAAGATCATAGGGTGTGTTTTCAATTTTGCTCGTCTGTATTCCATTATAAGCGAGTTAATATTTCCAGGTTTCCTCTTCAACCATTCCTTATGAGGCAAAATAAAGGCCTTTTAGTTACATCATGCAACTTCAGAGATCGTTTTTTGCAACTAAGAAAGATTAGGAAGAAACGTGGTTTTTATAACATCATCGCAACCGAAGTTATTTATCGGGTAAAGTCTTAGATTCCAGTTCAAATAAATGTCTGTTAAATGCCTTTCGTTCGTTTTGAACATTGGAGTAGAAGATTACTTTTATCAAGAATTGTCTAATTGAGAGAATTTTCGTTTACTGATTTTTGTTGTAATATAATACAGAAAATGGTACCATTTAATTCATTTCCGTCATACAATCATAAGTTTTCAAAGGATGTTCGGTTGGAATGTTGGAAAGTGTGCAGACTGTGGTATGCAATGGGGCAACGATTAATCCTAGTTGTAGGCAATGCATGTGGCGTTCAAAAATGATCCGCTTGTCACCTGATAGGCCAGGACAGAATGTCCTGCTCCCGATTTTAGGAAATATGTAAATAGACAAAGTTATCCAACTTAATTTGATCTAAAATTACAGAATTACACAAAGTTACAAAGTTATAAATATTATAACATCATTGATCAAAGCAGTAAAGAATTTTTTAAAGTAGCCCAAATGTCATTTTTTATTTCTGTCCAAAGCGTCTATGGAAAATGTCTATGGACCAAACGTCCCTGGCTCAGTTGTCACGGATTCAGAAAATCCCCCAACGTAAACCAACAATACGAAAAAATTATGCAGATACATCCCTCTACCTACCTGGGGGGAAGAGGAGAGGGGAGCTGGAGGGGAAAGAGGGGGATCCGAGATAGTGCAGGAGACATCCCTTCATCTACCTGTTAAGTTAAAAGCGAATAGTTGCACATTAAAATAGTGTGTGTCATTTAATGGAGTTCTTAATTTCTATACTTGTCGGCCATTGAGTACTTTCGGTACATCGAGGTATATGTTAGATTTTTCTTAATAGTAAACCCTTACCACAGGTAATCTTCAATGCTATCACTCAAATTATTGGGACCAAACAAGCATGACCCGAAAGAATGACTAAAGCTCTTGTTAATCGCACCACTGAGTGCCTCCCTCAACAAATACGTTTGTAATGATGCCGGAGCCATTCCTTAAATAGTGGACATTACACAAGGATACTTTTTTCAGGAATGGCAAAAAAATCTCCTCAGTTGCTAAAGGGGTGATTTGTCATCGGATGTTTTTTTATGCGGGAAATATTTTCGAGAGTCGTTTAGAAGTGCTCGAAAGAGCAACGAAGTTTCATCCATGCTAAATATTTCAAAAAGCATCGTTTTGTCATTGTATTTCCCGAGTTTAAACATATCGGTATCAACCTATACGTTCTCGTTAAATAACGAATTAAATCTAATGTTAAAAGAATGAATAATTTCACCATACATGCATGTTGTTCCCGCATTTTAGTATCAGTGTCCAGAGGAGATGGGTGCATAGTGTATAAACATTACAGGTTATATCACATGGTACGGAGTTCATAAAGACAAAGCGAAGAAATGGAATACTTAGTTATTATACTTGTCAGCCATTTAGTACTTTTGGTACATCGAGGTAACGGTTAGGCTTTTGTTAATCACATTAAACTTGTTAAACTCTTACCACAGCACTCAAACCGACGGGACAAAAACGATCATGACCCAAAGAATGACTAAAGCTCTTGTTTATCCCCAGTTGAGTGGCCCCACTTACAAATACATTTCTAACGCTGCCAGAGCCATTCCTTAAATAGTGGACATTACACCTGGAAATTTTCTCCTGGACTGGCAAAAAATCTCTTCAGTTGCTAAAGCGGGGAGTTGTCATCGGGCGTTTTTATGCGGGAGATATTTTCCAAGAACTGTTCGAAAGAACAACGGAGTTTCACCCAAGCTAAATAAATAAAGTTGTTTCCAAAAGCATTGTTTTGTCATTGCGTTTCCCGTGTTTAATCAAATCAATATCAACCCATACCCTTTCGTTACATAACGACTTAAATGTAATTTTAAAAGAGTGGGGCTATTATACCATACATGCATGTTATTCAAGCTGATGTTCAGGATGTGGCTGTAAAGGAGCGCTCACCATTCTAATAGCTGTTTATTATAGCTTTAATGTGGTGACGCCATGCCGATTTTAACAGTTTTGCGAATACAGTTTCAGGGAGGAGGCTAATAATAATAATAATAAAAATAAAAATAAAAATAATAATAATAATAATAATAATAATAATAATAATAATAATAATAAGAAGAAGAAGAAGAAGAAGAAGAAGAAGAACTATTATTATTATTAATAGCAATAATAATAATAATAATAGTAATAATAATAATAATAATAAGAAGAAGAAGAAGAATAAGAAGAAGAATAACTATTATTATTATTATTATTATTAATAGCAATAATAATAATAATAATAATAGCAATAATAATAATAATAAAAATTATAATAATAATAATAAGAAGAAGAAGAAGAAGAAGAACTATTATTATTATTATGTTTACGTTATAATGGAGATAGATACTGGTGCAGTCGTGCTTTGTATGGGATTCGAGCACTTATGGAAGGCCAATGAACTCACTCGTTCACGGACCTCCCACGCATGCTCGAATCCCATACAAAGCACTCAGTCCCATGATCTATCCCCATGTTGGTAGTATTGAAAAGAGTTGTACCTTAAAGTTAGCATCTGCTTAGCATGCATTAAAATCAAAGACATTTTAAAAATTATTGCGAAAGAAGAATTAGTTATATTATTGAGATCGAAGTAAATTTGCAGACAATGTAAAACATTCGTATCGATTGAATATAAATATATATATGTTACAGTCAATGTTGGAAACCCGCCATTTTACGAAATGGCAAACCGTGTTGGGTAAATTCGCGTAATGCCTAAAATCTTTTGCCGTTTCACGAAATAACCTAAAAGTTAGGTTATTTCACGAAATTACCTAAATTTTCGGTTTGCCATTACGCGAAATGGCAAACTGTTATCTACAACAAGAGACTATCACAGGAATCCGAAAAAAACAGTAGTTTGAATTGTTTATTGATAAAAAAGGGTAATACCCTCAATCCTACGAGAATGTTTCACACCACACGATGAACGATATGAATATCACATCACAGCATTGCAGAATTTCGTATCTGAATATATGTATCTATATATAAGGTTGCTTTAGAAATTATGGGGACCAGGCATATATATATTGTAGATATGGCATTAGCGGTCCCAAATATATTTTGCATGTTTTTAATTTTGTTTTGCATCTATTTGAATTTTTTGGGAATTTTTGATAAAAAGTATAGATAAAGATATAATATCATGCATAAAATAAAAAATAACAAATATTTGGAAAAATAATATTATTTGTAAAATCGAAATTATAAAGCGGTCTCGCTAATGCCAATTTTTTACAATATATAAAACTTAGAATGTATCAAATATAACAAAAATCTGGCGAAAAATTGGACTGGAAATGATATTCCAATGTTAATTCTGTACAACAACATTAACATTCAATGCTTTAAACAAATATGTCACATGTAGCACGAAAGATAAAACTATCGGGACCGGCTTTTGGTCCCCATCGATAACTTCCCGATCTCGATAATGCCTATTGTAAAGGACATTCGGTCCTGATAATGCCTAAATAAAAAATAATATATATATATATACATAAAATAATATATATATATTAAATTTAATGTCTTACCCGTTAGAGAGTGCGTTGTCTGTTACGCTGTGAAGATTAAATAATCCACATGAGGAGTAGTACTGGAACAAGCAGTGTACCCATCCCGGCGCTTTTTCATTTAGTACATCTGCGAGTTATTATAATTTTTGTAACTTATGCAAATGCTAGTTGAAATCACAAACAATATTGAAAGGCTTGGTATTTACATTAATCGGTTCACCTACGCCATTTGGACATAGCCAACTCCCTGCCTATTCATAATGAATGCATGACACACCCAAACTAAAGAAAATGTTGCACTTACTTGTGTGCTGCACACGCTAATAAACCAAAGTTTCTGGACAGTAAGAAACTAGACATAAACTTCATTACGCACACGGCATCATGGGCGCATTGAAGAAAAAACGTGTAGTTTCCAGACCATGGTAATTGTTCAAACAGCCCTATGTATTAACAGCCCTATGGCTCAAAATAAAGACAAAATAATCAAAATGGTTGGATAGAATGTCCATTGCAATCTTAAATTTAAACCAAATGTATTCCAATAATATTTCAATATCTTCTGAGAAATTCCTGTAGACGACAATAATTTGTTGGAAGGGATTAGTGCCCAGCGTTAATTGCTTTGTGTTAATCATATTTTCACTGCTGTGATATTTAAATGTATGGGTCTGTTTTAAAATGGGTCATATTTGATATATGATGAAACCCCATTATTGTTTGTCCTGAAACGACCAGCTCGTTTAACTTTTTTTCCAAAACTACTCTATAGTATCTGTTGGTGTTATTGTGTTTTTGCACTTTTAAATTCTAATGTTATCAGATAAAACATGTTCTGCTGTATTGTGATCATGTGGGAAGATGCTTTGAAGTCAAAAATAAGTGAGTTTAAATGTTGTAAAAATTCTGAACAGAAAATGCTAGGATGTGTTTATGCGTAAAATTATAGCTGTGAGATTACTTCGCTCTTTAAATGATAATATTGGTAGAACTTAGCTATGATCTATATAAAAAATGTCAGATTCCCTATCAGTAAACAAACACATATTCCATTAAACAAGAAAGAACAATTAAAACGAAAACATTGAATAAGTCTTCTTTTATATTTTGTGCACCAGACTAATAAGCGACAAATTTGTACACAAAAGATTTTACTTAAATAAAGGCAGGTCCTCTATCTAATATATAGCATTGAACATCGAAATGGCTAAATTTGTTAGAAAATATGGTTCGGGCAAAGGCGCTGTTGGACACGAAATCAGGATTTGTATAAAGAGTTTGCAGATAAAGAGTTGTTATATATCAACAACCCATAGTCGTATATTAACAGCATCGGTTTTGTATATTAACAATAAGAATTCGGTATATTAACAACATGAATTCGTTATGTTTAAAGTATTGGCTTGGTGTAGTAAGAGCATGGATTCGACAGTCCGAGAGAATGACCTAAAAGCATATGTATTAACAGAGTAGATTCAAATGCTTAAAGTGCAGACCATAGAGTTTACAAAGGTTTCGACATATTAAGAGCATGGATTCGTCATATTTACCACATACAGGTTGAATATATAAACAACAGATATTCTTATTTCACCAGTACAAATTAGCAGCATGAAAGGTTAAAGAACACCATTGGCATATCAAGAGCATGGATTCGGTACCCTAACCACATGGAGTTGCTATGTTTTCAGCATGAATCCGATGTAATAACAACAAACATTCTTCTGTTAGTAACATGGATATTGGTATCTTGGCAGGGCTGACTTAGATAGTAAACGGCAGGAATTCATGTATTCACAATAAGAGTCCGGTATGGTAACAACAAAACATGTCATTAACAACAAGGATTTAGTACATCAACAGCACGTATTCGGAACAGTTACTCCATACATTAACAGCATAATCCCTCTGGTGTATTTAGCGAACATAATGTCTCACTTTGATTAAAATCAAAACTGTAGCCAAATATTTCAAAATCTAAGCTATAATGATTATAAAGCTGTTTAATTATATCAGGATCCAGTTCCTGAAATTCATCCAAATATCTGCCTTCCGTAATATTCTTGATTTGATTTTCCACAGGATCTAATAGACGTCCTCTTTTACGATTTCTAGAAAACTTTTTTAAGGCGTTAGAATTGTTCAATAGCTTTAGAATGTATTGCGCATCTGTGTCCATGCTTTCAAGTCTCAGTATGTAGTCATAGTTAATATGACACGGCGAACACCTGTCTACGAAACGGCTCCAGTGACCATCGTTTGAGTAGCGTTTGCCTGATAATACCATTGAAAGAAATTCGGGAAAATTGGCGCTCGTGTTTAATTCTTTTCTCCTTTTATCCGAATTACCAAAAGTGTTGATAATATATCTACGCATTACTTGAAAATAACTTTCGCTTTCCAGCGTTACTTTTTGTCTATATGCAGAAACTAGCCTATCGAATGGATTTCGAACCACCATAAATTTGGTGTAGTTGAAAAATTTGGAATGATCGTATTGAAGAGTCTCAATACCGCGTTCTTTCAGGAGGTCCGCTCTATGGGAGTAAGGTGGTTTTCCTAAATAACGCCCTTTTATTGTTGATGTTGATAAAATGGTTTTCCAAGTAGAGCTTGCAACTTTCGCTATGGCGCAATACATGACTTGATGCTCTTCGTCTGATAACACAATTGGCTTCTTGAATTTGGAAGAGTCTAATCCACTTGCCTTGCATTGCGCTTCTATGGCATGCATGCGTGTATCATGACTGCAGAATGGTAATGTTTCGCTATGATATTTATCCGATATGGAACTACTTACGTTCTTTTCTCTCAATCTGGATGTGGCATTTCTTGACAACGAGTTGCTTTGCCTGACATCATTATAGTTGTTGTAAGAAAACCCTGCAGAAGATGTCCAAACTGATAGGTGTTTAATAGCAATCTTGTATATAGCTATATGTATGCTAGAAACTAAACAGTTAATAATTAAAAAGTTGCAATTTTAAGTTGCAAAATTGCATTCGAATTTTTCGCGCTCTGACACATCTATATCTTAAAATTTGGATTTTTACCTATTAGAACATGTCCGTTATATTGTGAAGAATACAGAATCCACAGGAATGGAAGCAACAGCAAAGGTACATATGCATATTTCCCGTAAGTACACATACGACTTTCCATTCCAGATTGTCGGATACCTAAGTAAACATAGTAATTTATACTTGAAAAAGCTTAATTGAGAAAGCTTGGAATTTAAATTAAGTAAAGAATTACTGTCTCCCCTATTAAAAACGATGTTGTATTTTCTTAAATTGAAAACCTGGCGGATGGGGAAGGGTGAGACCTTACTTTAAAGTATGTAAACTGCCCCTGTCCGATTAAGTAATGCGCATTATAGGTATTTTAGTGAAGGGTATTTTAATACATGTTTCATATGTCGATGTGCGACCGAAAAATCCCCTTTTCAACAAAAGTATCTTTTTCATAACATGAAACATAAAAAGTGCTGCAATCTGACTATTTTGAAATTTGACAGGAATTTGAAGAAATTTACCTAAAATATTTGACAAAACCATCTTTTAATAAAAATAGGTACATACCAGCCGTTAATATCAGTAAATATTACTGCAGTATAATTTTCAGTATCATTTATCCTCATACACAACACAACCATGTAATCAAAAGATATGATACTGACACACCATATCTTATGTTATCTTCTCTGGCATACTGCTCACATGGCTGTTCACACCAATGAATGGTGTTTCATTGCGCTTAATTGTGTCTAATGTACTTTTTGCTCCTTTTATTATGAGCTTGAGTCTACTTCTTCATCTTTATTATTATTATTATTATTATTATTATAATTATTATTATAATTATAATTATTATTATAAATATTATTATTATTATTATTATTATTATTATTATTATTATTATTATTATTATTATTTTTTTTTTTTTTATTATTATTATTATTATTATTATTATTATTATTATTGCGAAGTCTCACGTATAGAGAACCGTCAAGGAAAACTTTGGTTTTCCTCCAGTAGATGTCAGGTATTCCATTTTCAGGAATGCTTGATTTCATGGAATTGCTTGTCCTGTATTTGGAAGAAATGGGCTATCTACTTTGGGGAAAATTGACCGACTATGGGCAAAAATCCGTCATTGACCGGGGTCGATCAAATAATCAATGAACTCAATTTGAGCTAATTTGGACTAAATCGGGCACTCGGATTGCATATAAATTACATTAAAATGACGCAGATGTTTATCCGAGACGCTCTACAGGTTGCACTCGTCTAAACCTTTAGAGGTCATAGTTGAAAAATAGTCACCGAACATAGTCTTCTACTTTTTGGTCTGAAATCCATCACACATGTAGGGATTATGCTTTAATTACATTTAAACTGCATAACAGCAAACATAGAACGCCCTTTAGATTGCACCAGTATAATCCAGGATTGTTAAAAAAATCACAAACCGCACAGAACACAATTGAGAATACCATTTCATTAGCCAGTAAGTTTCAGTAGTGTTCTACATTTCATTTTTATAAGCTTATTCAAGATTTCATTTTTCTGCATACCCAGTATTGGAATGTATTTAATCTGCCCCCCCGGTCATGCGCCCCGCCCCCGGTCATCTGAACCCCGGTGATCTGCTCCCTCAAATTTACAATGCTAGGTAATCTGCGAACCCCCCCCCCCCCACCCATCCCCTTCTCATGCGGTGATTATGTATATGTGCCCATTATTTAATCGTGTTTCTTTGTTTTTTTCTGTTCAGTTGATTTTTGGTGGTTTTTACTGACGGCGCATAAAGGTAGGGGAAAATTACGTCGTTTGCAACCATATTCAGATGTCTATTCAACGTACCTTCAAAGACGTTTGATAGACGTTGTCATTTGATCGCGACGCCAAACAACCAAATGCAACCTCTATGTTAGGATGTATTTTGGCCGACAGGCGTCGCGACCTCAAATAGATGTTGGTTAGACCTAGGAATTTTCGCTGCAGGGTTCGTTGGTGGAGTGTGTAAAACGCGCGTCCTCCGTTTTTTGCATTTTTTTCTTTGAATAAACGCCCTGAATCGAATAAACGCCTTCTTGAATAAACGCCCTGGCTACAGTGCCAAAAATTAACGCCTCTTTAAAATGTACAAAAAATTCATAAATTTAAAAAATGCGAACGCGCGCCCTTGATTTGCACGTTTCTTTTCAACCAGCGTTTCCCAAACGCGCGCCCTGATTGTCGTGCGTTTTTCTGAATTTTGGTGTGAAATCACCAAATAACGTTTTCATCATGAAGTAAAATTAGTGCAATATAAAATAATATAATATAGAAACATACATTGGAAATGTCTGGTGAGAAAGGGGCAGTTTACCTAATATCGCAAATTGAATGGGGGCAGATTACTGGGGAGGGCAGATTACCGGGTGGCAGATTACCGTTTACCCCGGTAATGTAATACCGCGGGTAAATTCCTAGGTCGGGTAAAGCCCCCCTTTGGTAAAGTCCCTGCAGGTAATGCCCAACTGGCAAAATCCCCGCAGGTTATTGCCTTGTTTCCGTGTTTGTTGTTTTAACTGAGTTATCAACTGTTTCACATTCCAATCAGCATGAATTGTAAACAGAGGATTATGACGTCATTGGTACACCAGCCCGATTTACTCATAAACTTTTATACCATGGTTATGGAATCAAATATTTGTCAACTCCCTGTCAACTCCCTGTCAACTCCCTGTTTACACAACAAAGCAATTTTTGAAATTTAGAAAAAGTCTTTATATAGTGAAAAAATACGGGCCCTGGTGTCATCAGTCATCAAGGTGAGCATACATTTGGGAGCGGGGAGGGAGGGGGCTGGTGGGGTTGGGGGGGGCTAGGTGTAGAGGGTTATTATGCAAAGAAAAGGATTGTCGAGGTCAATAAACAAGACATGTTTGATAATGCCCGTTTCCAATTTAAAATTGTATTGAAAAAAGTAACCCGCCTGAGACTCACATAACGGTGTTTCGGACTGACATGAAAATTGATCTTGTTCTCATTCCCTGTCCCCGTATTTACAAAAGTTAACTGCGCAGTTAACTGTACTCCTATAAGTGAAAATCGATTGACCCACCTGTCTCACGCAAACCATTTTAGGTGGATTTGGTTTGTTTATCATGTTAAACTTATTCATTTACTTTCGGATGTTGTGCTTGCTAATGGAATCAGTTAACTGTACAGTTAACTTTTGTGAATACGGCCACTGTTGGGTAAACAATTACTCAGACCTGACTTGAAAAATTCTAATTATGATAAATATATTATTACTAAAAATGAAAGCAAAATTTTGCTACTGAGAAGCAGAAAGCTTTCGCAGGTTAAACCTTTTAATCATTCTCGCCTTCGCTGCACATATGTTACCACAGAAACTTATAAAGGAAACCAAATAATACATGAATATATAATATTGAAACGCAGTACCCTATCAATATTCAACTAAAGTTTGCAAAATAAAAATAGGATGAACAAGAAATGCTATGCTTCGAGTGTCCTTACGGATAAAATTGGATGTAGTTCAATTAACACGTAATTACCCATGACCTTCTCTACCGGAGGAGAAAATGGGAGATGGATTCGCATAACCTCTTGCAGCACGAAAACATTTTATATTGTAGAAACTAAGCTTATTATGCTCCGAATTATTTTCTTTTCGCCTTTCAAAGGTAATGTTACCTCTATTAGCAAAATATTTGATGAAATTCAGAAAACATAAACGCAAATAACTTTTTCAGCGTTTGAGATATTTTAGATAATATAGTGTATGGAAAGAGTGTTAGGACGGTCCTTCACAAACATCGACTCGTCTAGCTACGTATAATCGATCATAAGTACGTGGAAATCTGCAGCGTTTTTCGAATACATTAAAAAAATCGAAATGCCTTTCGCAACTTGTATTTCAAATTTTACTGTTGGTTGAACAACACATACTGCTTCGACTATTTGCAATCTTTTCAAAACAGCTGTTTCAATGCTCTCACCGAAAGCACTTGCATAGTATATCCTACCACCATAGAACATATTTTATGCACCGAATGAATTTTGTAGTATCTTCGCGTCTCATTTCTGGAATTGATTAATCGCCGCTGGAGGCTTCCGATAAATGGATTCCTAAAACAGACCGGTTCCTCACACTATTTTGAGTTGTACTAGAGCGCTTATTTATTTATGAACATTTGCTTTCATGTTTTTGATATGATATAATTATTTTTGTTTCCCGATGTTGAACAATGTCTCAAATATATTTTTTTCAAATTAACTTAATAAATCGATAAGCGATCTTTTCTAATTACGAAATGACAGTGCGTGGTATATTTGAATCCGATGTTTTTAAAAAAGAATTTGCAAAACCAAGTTAACTGTGCCCCTCCCCTCACCCGAATAGTGGGTAGTAGTACCGTATTTATGCATAATCGATTTGCCAGCAGTTTAAAAGGGATACCTTGAATTTTCCCACACGTTTTTCTTTAATTTTTATACTTAATGATTTCAGCCAAAAACTTATCACTTTTTTTTGCTTTGCTACCTGTGGTCTTGAGTGAAGAAATATGTGTGAATAATGTTTTTTAAAGAAAAGGTCCACGCGTTAATGGGTCAGATTCAACCACAGAGCCGTAGTAGTACTCGCTTTCAGTACTAAGGTGCTCATGTGTATAGGATACAGAGGCATATCAGCGACGCCTACGCGAGAATTGCACCCCAGATCAAATTTTTCAGTGTAATATTTCCGTATAACTGAATTGTATGTAATACTTCACCCCTTCTTATTTTTTAATAAGGAAAGGGGGCATATTGAAGAAGGGGGTTGCGATATGATGTTGAAATGAGGAGGCTATAACAATGAGCTTGGGTGAGGGGGCTGTAACAATGATGTTGGGGTGATGTTGTAGTGTCAATGAGGCTGAGGTGATATGGAGTTGTGACAAAGAGATTAGTGTGAGGCTTGACCTGGGACAATAATAATGGGGTGAAGGTGTGACAAAGAGATTAGTGTGAGGCTTGATCTGGGACAATAATAATGAGGTGAAGGTTTGGCTTTGATAGTCAATGAGGCTGGGGGTGATGGAGGAGGGGGCTAAGGACAGTTGGGCTGTGTCAGGAGCTCGGAACTGAAAACAGAATAAACAAGTATGTCAGTGAAACTATGTCCTCCAAAGGTGCTCAATTCCTGGATTTCATTTTCGGCGGCCGTCAAAATCTGCACCCAGGTGCACAACTACACCCTATATTCTTTCCTTGTACAAGATTTAAATGGAATTCCTCGGGTAGTCTTTGGGATCTATTGAACAAAACACATGCTATCCAGGTGCTGATGGCCTAAAATATTTGGAATTTCGACGGCACAACTTAAACCCAGGTGCAGAATCACAACCTATATTCTTTCAGTATGCAAGGTTTAAATGGAATCGCTTGAGTAGTTTCTGAGATCTATCGCACAAAAGACATCATGTCTGATATGTTGACAAAGGGACGGACGGCTCGACGGACGGGCCGACGGACAAACCAGAATTCAATAGCTACGCGGTGACGGGGGACTTAAAACTACGGGGAGGAACTAGCAGAGAGTGTTAGGGTTAGGTGTACAGTGGGGTGGCCGTTTTGGCTGTTGTCACAGAATAAAAGTCACGGACGTGTCAAGGAAATCAATGAAACCTTTAGCTATCCCATTTGTTTGTTTATTCTTCTTAAGAAGTTAAGAAGGCTGGCTTGATCTGCGAAATGGTTAAGTCATTATACAACAACTGGCGCAATTTACTGCCCAAAAATAAATAAATAAATATAGCTTGTATTGTATTTGCTCAGGGCTGGCTTGTTTATTGCGTATGTAAAAGAAGTCTTCATTTCAAAATAGTTCATCCTGGACCAGTTTCAGGCAGACCAGCCGCTCGTATGCCTTTATACATTGCCCAGTAAATAATTCAACGTCGATCCAACGTCTATTTGAGGTTATGACATCGTCCCGATTAATTCATCACTTAAACTCTGGTTGTAATTTGGTGGGACAGGTCAACGTCTTGCCAATGGCTTTGACATAACGTTGAATAGGTGTTGGATCAGCAACGTTGCCTAGACGTTGCTATTAGTCGCTACTAAAATGCAACTTTCTTCGACGTCTAATCAACGTCTTTAGTGGAACGCCAAACAGAAGTCGGGAAATAAACGTTTGTTAAGGCAAAAAATCGACGTTGTATAGACGTCAGACGTAAAATTTAAGAGTTGCACAAATATTCGATCCACCAGCCTTTGGTGAAAAATGTATCGTTTCAGCCAAATGGTGTTTAAACATTCTTTCTTACATTCTTAATTTTCTTCTTTCATTTACTGAACACGAAAAATGACATTTTTATTTTTTATTTAACTATTATTGCCCTTCAACCCACTCAGAAAGGCATTTCATCTATTTAGTAAACCTCAAGACGGAATAGTGCCATTGTCTTTCAGAAACTGAATCCACTAAACATTGCGACGTTTGATAAACGTTAGATCGACGGCGCTTTTGTGCGTTTATAAAACTCGAAACAGTTTCTACGTCCAACCTGGGATCGGCATCGATTATCCGACATCTAATCAACGTTGATTTAAGGTTGCAAATTAAAGTCGAAGCAACTTCTGTTTTCCGACGTTGTATAGATTTCGGGAAAGCAACACTGTATGGGCCTTGTCGGTCTGTCAATCCATCGTTGGCTGTTACTCATATATGACCTGTAGTGGTGGACAGGTGGAAATTGTTTTTGCTGTGACCTTGACCAAATTTCAAGGTCACAATGGCCGGCACCTGGGATTTACAGTTCCAGGTGGCGGCTTTCCTCTGCACGATGGCTTGTTATCATTATTTTAAAACTGCATCAATGAAAAAAATATGCAAATAACAACATAAATGAATATGAATAAAGGTCACCGAGTGACGCGTTTTTGTTCTTTTTTTTTGCATTCTATATCTATACTTTTGTGTATTGTCTGTATATTGATTGGATTTCATCAACATCTGTGCCTCATTAGAAAATAATCGATTAGTGGTAAAAATACATGTATTCTGAATATGTAGCAAGAAATTACTAATTTACACTCCCGCCAGCGACAGCCTATATTTTGGAGCATTTTTTATGAGGAAAACGAAAGTTGTGCATTACTTTTTTCATCGAAACAAGTGTGTTATTAATATATACCGGTCAATGAAATGAAACTGATTACTGTTTTTTATGGATTTATGGACATAATATGCGTAAATGAAAGAAATTATGTGCAATAATGCACATGTATGATATGTTTGCACCAGCAAGCGGATTCATACTGATAAGTGAATTTGCACTTCCGTTTCGACTGAAACTTTATTGGGATAAATTAACAAGAAACGATAAGAGAAAAGCGTCAAAATTCTCATTTTCTTTCACCACATGCACTTCTCAGTATGCGCATTTCAAATGTAATGCGCCTTCATTTGCGCTTAATTTTTCTGCATATTTTTCAGCACACTTTGTAGAACTACTTGGTGAAATGGAGTTAAGATAATTTTTCATGTTTGATTCTCTCACTTCTGCCATCTCTTTGTACATTTATAAGCCAAATCACACTTTGGTCGTTCAGAAAAAAAATGACTGCAAACTAACCCGCCTACAAGTAAAACCAATGATAGAGGGATTTCGGTTAAATATCGGATTTCTTTGTGTTAGAGCAATCACATTTTTTAAAACTCAGAAATGTTGTGACTGATATCTCACTAATACTATTACTGAAAAAAAAGCAGAAGGAATTACTGGATGAGTCAGTGAGGGGAAGAGTAAATGAGAAAACATTGCTTAGATTTAGACCGGTTTTGCTGTTTCCCGAATGTCGCGAGCTCTGGAAGAGTTTCTTCTCAGCCAAATCACATTTTTGGCGTTCCCAATAAAAATGCCGAACAATTTTGCGTTTTGAATAAAAAATAACCGGGTAAAAATGAAAATGTCAAATTTCTCTCGCACCAAAGAGCAATCGGGTTTTTAACAACTCGTATGCTATTTTATAAATTTGTTTAAAGTTTTAACAACAGTTTCACGTTTCAGTTTCTCTTATGTTCCATGCATGAGCTGTTTTTGCGATATTTCTTCTTTATTTTTCTATCATTTCTTTCATTTTTTATCCGTTTACCTTGCAGTCGAAATATAAAATTCTTGCGCATTTTTTTCGAAACACCCAAAGTGTGATTTGGCTTATTTGTGCGCTTTTGAAAATTTTTACACATAACAAAACAGTGTACTTCTATGTTTTTCTGTAGCCTGCTAATGCATGTAAGTATATTAAGTTTGAGAAAGTCGGTAAAAGTGGCCTTTAAGAGCACACTGTTATGATGTTTGAGTCAGTGATATCTTGTTAATGAAAAACTAGAACCTCATTTGGCTAGCGAAATGTTAAACACTTGACATAAATTATACCGCAAAAATACTTCCTTCAATGGATTATTTGTTGAGGAATACAGAAACACACGTCTGTAGATAATTAAGGGATGGTTCTTGCATGCAGAGTCTTCCTTTACTTATTTTCTGAACAAAAAAGAAGCAATTCTTGAGATCAAAAATTGTGTTGCTATTATTTATCTCAATAATTCAAGTTTTCATCTCTAAAATGTAATTGACGATTCCTTATATTTTATGTAAATGCGTGTCTCCCTTATGATTTGTTTGTAAAATCGAATTTTTTGATCTCAAAAATAAATTTTTGCCATCTGAAATTCAATTATTGACAGCAAAATATAAATTATTGACATCTACTGTCATTTATCGATATCCTGAATTATATTTTAATATAAAAAAATAAGCATTAAATGTTAAAACGGCATTCCATAGTGGATGAGAATAAATGATAGTGATAAATACTGCAGTAATATTTAGTGATATTAACGGCTGGCATATGTCTATTTTCATGAAAAGATGGTTTTGGCAAATATTTTAGGTAATTTTCTTGAAATTCCTGTCACATCTCTAAATGGTCAGATTGCAGTACTTTTTATGTTTCATGTTATGAAAAAAGATATTTTTGTTCAAAAAGGGTTTTTCGATCGCACATCGACACATGAAACATGTATTAAAATAACCTTCATTAAAATACCTACAATGTGTATTATTCTACCGGACAGGGGCAGTTTACATAATTTAAAGTAAGTCTCACCCCTCCCCCCTCCACCAGATTTTCGGCTTAGGAAAATGCAACATCGTGTTTTAATAGGAGAGACAGTGATTCTTTATTTAATTTAAATTCCAAGTTTTCTCACGTAAGCTTTCAAAAGTAGAAATTACTATGTTTATTTAGGTATCCTAGAATCTGTAATGGAAAGTCGTATGTGTACTTACGGGAAATATGCATATGTACCTGTACTGTTGCTTCCATTCCTGTGGATTCTCTTTTCTTCACAACACAACGGCCAACATATTCTAATAGGTAAACAAATCATTGAATTTTAAGATATAAATATGTCAGAACGCAATATTCGAACTCAGTTTTGCAACTTAAAATTGTAACTTTGTAATTATTAACTGTTTGGTTCCTAGCATACATATAGCTATATACAAGATTGCTATTAAACACCCATCATTTTGGATATCTTCAGCAGGGTTTTCTTACAGTAACTCTAATGACGTCATACAAAGCAACTCCTTGTCAAGAAATGCCACATCCAGATTGAGAGAAAAGAACGTAAGTAGTCATATGTCGGATAAATATCATAGTGAAACAATACCATTCTGCAGTCATGATGCACGCATGCATGCCATAGAAAGGCAATGCAAGGCAAGTGGATTAGACTCTTCCAAATTCAAGAAGCCGACTGTGTTATCAGACGAAGAGCATCAACTCATGTATTGCTTCATACCAAAAGTTGCAAGCTCTACTTGGAAAACCATTTTATCAACATCAACAATAAAAGGACGTAATTTAGGAAAACCCAGTTACTCCCATGGAAAGGTCCTTCTGAAAGAACGTGGTATTGAGACTCTTCAATACGATCATCCCAAATTTTTCAACTACACCAAATTTGTGGTTGTTCGAAATCCATTCGATAGACTAGTTTCTGCATATAAACAAAAACTAACGCTGGAAAAAGGTCACGATAGCGGTAATTATTTTCAAGTAATGCGTAGATATATTATCAACACTTTTGGTGATTCGGATAAAAGGAGAAAAGAATTAAACACGAGCGCCATATTTCCGGAATTTGTTTCAATGATATTATCAGGCAAACGCTACTCAAACAATGCTCACTGGAGCCGTTTCGTAGACAGGTGTTCGCCGTGTCATATTCCCTATGACTACATACTGAGACTTGAAAGCATGGACACAGATGCACAACACATTCTAAAGCTATTGAACAATTCTAACGCCTTAAAAAAGTTTTCTAGAAATCGTAAAAGAGGACATCTATTAGATCCTGTGGAAAATCAAATCAAGAATATTACGGAAGACAGATATTTGGATGAATTTCAGGAACTTGATCCTTATATAATTAAACAGCTTTATAATCATTATAAGTTAGATTTTGAAATATTTGGCTACAGTTTTGATTTTAATCAAAGTGAGACATTATGTTCGCAAAATACACCAGAGGGATTATGCTGTTAATGCATTGAGTAACTGTTCCGAATACGTGCTGTTGATGTGCTAAATCCTTGTTGTTAATGACATGTTTTGTTGTTAACATACCTGACTCTTATTGTGAATACATGAATTCCTGTCGTTAACTATCTAAGTCAGTCCTGTCAAGATATCAATATCCATGCTACTAACAGAAGAATGTTTGTTGTTATTACATCGGATTCATGCTGAAAACGTAGCAACTCCATGTGGTTAGTGTACCGAATCCATGCTCTTGATATGCCAATGGTGTTCTTTAAACTTTCATAAGAATCTCTGTTGTTTATATATTGAACCTGCGCTGATAGCACATAGCATATATGTGGTAAATATGACGAATCCATGCTCTTAATATGTCGAAATCTTTGTAAACTCTATGGTCTACACTTTAAGCATTTGAATCTACTCTGTTAATACATATGCTTTAGGCCATTCTCTTGGACTGTCGAATCCATGCTCTTACTACACCAAGCCAATACTTTAAACATAACGAATTCATGTTGTTAATATACCGAATTCTTATTGTTAATATACAAAACCGATGCTGTTAATATACGACTATGGGTTGTTGATATATAAACTACTCTTTATCTGCAAACTTTTTATACAAATCCTGATTTCATGTCAAACAGCGTCTTTGCCCGAACCATATTTTCTAACAAATTTAGATATTTCGATGTTCAATGCTATATATTAGATAGAGGACCTGCCTTTATTTAAGTAAAATCTTTTGTGTACAAATTTGTCGATTATTTGTCTGGTGCACAAAATATAAATGAAGACTTATTCAATGTTTTCGTTCTAATTGTTCTTTCTTGTTTAATGGAATATGTGTTTGTTTACTGATAAGGAATCTGACATTTTTTATATAGATCATAGCTAAGTTCTACCAATATTATCATTTAAAGAGCGAAGTAATCTCACAGCTATAATTTTACGCATAAACACATCGTAGCATTTTTCTGTTCAGAATTTTTACAACATTTAAACTCACTTATTTTTGACTTCAAAGCATCTTCCAACATGATCCATGGTACTTTTTCTTTGTGATTTATTGAGCACTGTTGATTGGTTCAGTCTGCATACCTAAGTTTCAAAAGATATGGAATTTGAAATTGCATGCTAATGCGAGGCAAGAAATCAAGTCTTTTATATATGTGCTCACAATACAGCAGAACATGTTTTATCTGATAACATTAGAATTTAAAAGTGCAAAAACACAATCACACCAACAGATCCTATAGAGTGGTTTTGGAAAAAAAGTTAAACGAGCTGGTTGTTGCAGGACAAACAATAATGGGGTTTCATAATATATCATATATGACCCATTCTAAAACAGACCCATACATTTAAATATCACAGCAGTGAAAATATGATTAACACAAAGCAATTAACGCTGGGGCACTAATTCCTTCCAACAAATTATTGTCGTCTACAGGTATTTCTCAGAAGATATTGAAATATTATTGGAATACATTTGGTTTAAATTTAAGGTTGCAATGGACATTCTATCCAACCGTTTTGATTATTTTGTCTTTATTTTGAGCCATAGGGCTGTTAATACATAGGGCTGTTTGAACAATTACCATGGTCTGGAAACTACACGTTTTTTCTTCAATGCGCCCATGATGTCGTGTGCGTAATGAAGTTTATGTCTAGTTTCTTACTGTCCAGAAACTTTGGTTTATTAGCGTGTGCAGCACACAAGTAAGTGCAACATTTTCTTTAGTTTGGGTGTGTCCTGCATTCATCATGAATAAGGGTAGGGAATAGGGAGTTGGCTATGTTGATAATGGCGTAGTAGAACCGATTAATGTAAATACCAAGCCTTTCAATATTGTTTGTGATTTCAAATAACATTTGCATAAGTTACAAAAATTATAATAACTCGTAGATGTACTAAATGAAAAAGCGCCGGGATGGGTACACTGCTTGTTCCAGTACTACTCCTCATGTGGATTATTTAATCTTCACAGCGTAACAGACAACGCACTCTCTAACGGGTAAGACATTAAATTTAAAATATATATATATTATTTTATATATATATATATATATATATATATATATATATATATATATATATATATATATATATATATATATATATATATATATATATATATATATATATAGGCATTATCAGGATCGAATATCCTTTACAATAGGCATTATCGAGATCGGGAAATTATCGGTCGGGACCAAAAGCCGGTCCCGATAGTTTTATCTTTCGTGCTACATGTGGCATACTTGTTGAAAGCATTGAATGTTAATGTTGTTGTATAGAATTAACATTGGAATATCATTTCCATTGCAATTTTTCGCCAGATTTTTGTTATATTTGATGCATTCGAAGTTTTATATATTTTAAAAAATAGGCATTAGCGAGACCGCCTTATAATTTCGATTTTACAAATAATATTATTTTTCCAAATATTTGTTATTTTTTATTTTATGCATGATATTATATCTTTACAATTGACTTTTTATCAAAAATTCCCAAAAATTCAAATAGATGCAAAACAAAATTAAAAACATGCAAAATATATTTGGGACCGCTAATGCCATATCTACAATATATATATGCCTGGTCCCCATAATTTCTAAAGCAACCTTACATATAGATACATACATATATATATATATATATATATATATATATATATATATATATATATATATATATATATATATATATATATATATATATATATATATATATATATATATTCAATCGATACGAATGTTTTACATTCTATGCAAATTTACTTCGATCTAAATAATATAACTAATTCTTCTTTTGCAATCATTTTAAAAATGTCTTTGATTTCAATGCATGCTAAGCAGATGATGACTTTAAGGTACAACTCTTTTTAATACTACCAACATGGGGATAGATTATGGGACTGAGTGCTTTGTATGGGAGACGAGCATGCGTGGGAGGTCCGTGAACGAACCGTGCAGCGGTGAGTTCATTGGCCTTCTATAAGTGCTCGAATCCCATACAAAGCACGACTGCACCAGTATCTATCTCTGTTATAACATAAACAAGCATAATCGATTCATTCAATCGAAAAAGCTAAAACCTCGTGATTTTGTCGAAAAGTTTTCACGGTATTGTCCTGCGACACGAGTGTCGCATCGCAGCTTGCGCAATACAAAGGAAAACGTTTTACGTCACAAAGCCATCGTCATAATATCTCGGAGTCATGCCCATTGTTTTTCTGTGGATTCGCTTTGTGACTTTTGTACCCGGTTAGAGCACGGTTTCTTATTATTTCTTTTTACTGGAGTGCATTAATCAATTGGTGCATGTTATAATATCATATATTGACTGGGCGTAATAAAAGGGATGGACGGTTGAGATATCAACAGCCCTGTAAGCCGTATGTGGCAGATGTGTGAAAAATAAATATGATTGTTTTGTGCTTTTATCAAGGATTAATTAAGGATACATATAAAGTGAATATTTGAAAGCTTTTAACAAGTTACTTTTAAGATAAATGTATATCATTGACCAGTATGAAGTACTGAAGTGCACAGGATATCTTTGATATTGAATTAGTGAATTCTTTAGCACCGTTATATTGGACAAATATAAGTACAACAATAAAGGTGTTTTGTGAGCGCCATTATTACGATCTGTGTGTTACATATTGCCATGTGTGCTGGAATATCAATGCATACGGGTGAAGATCTAGCACATCCTAGCCAAATATCGGTCAACGCAAGTACTTCTCAGGGTCACAATCAGACAATCAGACACGTTTAGCCAAATTCCTCTCATAATAAGGGAAAGTATCAATGACTTCGAAATCAAAGCAAAGGCTAAAAGGGTGCTAGGTTTTTGAATTTCACAGTAATTTCGGACATGCCCAGTAGAGTTTCTAAATCAAGCAAGAAAGTAAATCAGTGTAAAAGGGCAGTAAATTCGATAACTAAGTACATGTTTCAAGGTTCAGAAGAAATCTTTGGCTAGCAATTTGCGCTTTGGAGTATTAAATGTCCGATCACTACGAGCTCATTTCAGCTTAAAAATGAAATTAACGTTTTAGGCTTAGATTTAGTTACTCTTACCGAAACATGGCTTAGAAATATGGACGAATATGAAGCTAGAGAAATGTGCCCTGAAGGTTGTCCACTTGGCAGAACAGACCGCAGAGAGAGACTAGCAGGGGGCGTAGGTCTATTGTGTCAAGATAGTTCCCGTCCAAAGAATATTACAAATACATTTTTTAAATCCTTGAGCACCTACCGGTCAGTTGAAATATTGAGAATCTTATTGATTTATCGTCTCCCTTCAGAATGTATTCCAATGTTTTTGGAGGAGTTTACCACTCTTCTTGAGGAGCATACCCTCGATGGCGATCCCATATTATTAGCCGGTGACTTCAACATACATTGGGATAGCACTGATATACTAATAAAGCCGACGTTTTATTGATACTCTTCATGTTATATATTCAGCAACCAAATGAAAACGTTATTTTACAAACCAAAATCAAACCTAATTTGGTTGTAAAAACGTTACATTTACCAACCAAATAAAAACGTTTTTTTTACAAACCAAAAACAAACGTATGGTATTAGAACGTTATTGAAATTGATTTTTAAAGAACCCCAAAAAACCAAAATTAAACCAAAAACAAATGTTTTGTATAAGAACGTTAATATATCAAGTTTAAAGAATGTCATATATTGGAGCGTCAAGGAAATGTTATAGACATTTTAATACTTTGTAATGTGATTTTAGATATGAATAATATATTAACAATAACAAGAATGACATTTTAGATGCGAAACGTCAAATTCAATTCACATATATTTAACTAATTACTGTAAGCTATAACTAAGCATTAAGTGTGCAGATAAAACAGCCATAAAAAGGGATAGGGTAGACCTTGGGGGAACTTTCGTACGGGGGAATTGTTCGGGGGAGGGTGATTTGGAGTGGGAAGAGTAGGGGTGGTGGGAGTTGGTTCAGGGGAATTGTCTTAGACGCACATTTCAATGGATGCGCCGTGGCGTAGAGGTAAGTCCGTCGTTTGGATGCCAGAGGTTCCCGGTTCAAACCCAGCCAGGTATGAATGTTTCGTGAAATGTTAGTTGCAAAAAAATTAATGGTAGTTCTTAAAAATGAAATATGATGTGATGATGGAGCAAGATGCAGCCTTCCAGAGTGAATACTATTTTGAAGAATGTTGAAGGATAAAGGTTTTCTTAAGGTTGTGTATGAAACGTTCTGAAAACGTTTTTTATGAAACGTTTTTAGAACGTTGCGATAAAAACGTTTTTCGGCATTTCATATACAACCTTTAGAAAACGTTTTTTGCAACCTCAAAAGGTTCGGGAAAAAACGTTTTTAAAACGTTATTTCAACCAAATTTGTTTAACGGGCATATTAAAGGCCATACCTTGGACTTCATCATAAGTAGACAAACTGATGAATTAATTCAGGATTGTGTAGTAGGTCGCTTGATTACAGATAAAAAAATTTCCCAATGTGCTATTAATTTTGAAAGAGAAAGGTCAATTAAATGGACAATATCAAATAGAAATATCAAAACACTAAATCTACACGATTTTATGAACAGTTTACAAGAGTCTGATCTTTTACGAAATTTTGATAGCATATATCTTGACACACCATTGCACCACTATGAAAATCTCTCAAATATTCTTGGGAAACATGCGCCAATGATCACCCGAGCCAAACGAAGGGAACCATTGCGCACTACAGAAGTCCTAGACGAGAGGAGAAAGCTTAGACAAAAGGAAAGAAAATGGGAAAATCTGGATCTACTATGGATAAAAATGCATTTTTGAGGCAAAATTTCAGTTTGAGAAAAATGTGGATAGGCTCGAAACTGAACAGTTAGAATATACACTACGATGACCTAAAAAATTGATGGATCTATTAACAATATCATAAAACGAACAAAAAGCAGCCAATTACCCGAACACACATCGTCAGAAACTTTGGAAAATATTTTCACTGATCATTTCAAGCATAAATTGACATAGTTCAAGCAGAATTCCCCGAATCACTCGCAAATGCTTTTGATTTTGATATTTGTGAAATTGAGTCAAATTTCTCGACTTTCAAGACTCTTGATACTAATGAAGTGAAAAAATTAATTCTTCAATTTAAACCAAATTTTTGTGAGCTTGATCCCCTCCCTGCGCCTTTGATTAAAGCTTGTTCCGCCGAATAAAGCCAGTTATGACTCGGATAATCATCAATAATCAGAAAAACAGAATTTTTAGTTATAGCAAGCAGAAAAAATCAACCCAAAAAAGCCGTTGAGCCAATAGAAATTGATGGTACTAAAGTGATGCGCTCCTATACAGCCAAGCTCACTATGGACAGTGAACTAAACATGACAAATTATATCAATAACATTTGTAAGATGTGCTACTACTATATCACGTGGATAAGAAAGGTGCTCAAATACCTTACATTTGATAGTGCAAAAGCCATAACCCATGCCCTTGCTATATCGAGATTGGATTACTGTAACAGTATCCTTATAAATTTTCCAAAGTCCCAAATAGCACGTCTATAGCAAATCCAAAATGCGGCGGCTCGTGTTATTAGGGGAAGAAAGAAATTCGATCATGTCTCTGATGAACTCAGGGAACTACATTGGCTCCCTGTTCAACAAAGGATTGACTATAAGCTGCTAACAATTTGCTATAAGTCTCTCTGTGGCTCAACACCAGACTGTCTTTGTGATTTGATTGAACTTTATAAGTCTACAAGAAACCTAAGATCAGAAGATAAACTTCTTTAGTTGAAAACGGTGCTAGAACAAAATATGGTAAAAGATGTTTCCAACATGCTGGACCATTATTAAGGAATGAACTGCCTTTTAGTATTAGAGCTTCCAACTCTTTTTACAACTTTAAGAAATCACTTAAGACACATTTATTCAGTATTGCATATACCTAGTCATTTTCTAATTTGCTTTTCATTTTAAGATTTTATTTGTTTTTATTCTATTATATATTATGGTATATTTATATATTTATTTGCTAAGCGCTTAGATTTTGATAGATGATTACGAAGTCTCAAATATAGAGAATCGTGAAGTAGAATCTTTGGTTTTCCTCCAGTAGGTATCGGGTATTCCATTTTCAGGAATGTTTCATTTCATGGAATAGTTTGTCCTGTATTTATGGAAAAATATCCACTTCGGGGAAATTTAAGTCACTGTGGGCAAAAATCCGTCATTGACCGGGGTCGATCAAATATCAATGAGTTCAATTTGAGCTAATTTGGACTAAATCGGGAACAGGAATTGCATATTAATTACATTAGAATGGCGTAGACGTTTATCCACGACGCTCTACAGGTTGCATTCGTCTAAACCTTTAGAAAAAATAGTCACTGAACATAATCTTTTACTCTTTGGTCTGAAATCCATCACACATGTAGGGATTATGTTTAATTACATTTAAACTGCATAACAGCAAACACAGAACGCCCCTCAGATTGCACCAATATAATCCAGGATTATTTAAAATGTCACAAACCGCAGAGAACACATTGAGAATACCATTTCATTAGTCAGTAAGTTTCAGTAGTGTTCTAAATTTCATTTTTACAAGCTTATTCAAGATTTCATTTTTCTGCATACCCAGTATTGGAATGTATTTAATCTGCCCCCCCCCCCCGGTCATGTGCCCCACCCCCGGTCATCTGAATCCCGGTAATCTGCCCCTCAAATTTACAATGCTAGGTAATCTGCGACCCCCTCCCCCCATCAGCTTCTCATGCAGTGATCATGTATATGTGCCCATTATTTAGTCGTGTTTCTTTGTTTCAAAGTTCAAAGTTTTTTTTTCTTTTTTTTTATTTGCTTATCACATTGATATAAATGTACAGAAGACACCACACAAAAAGCATAATATAACTTTTCCTCAAAATGACTTCACACGGCGGCATCCATTTCACTGGCCTTAGGTGCCTGTCAATGGACATTGGTCTACCACAGGGTTCAAATCGCTCACTGAATAAATTCTTTGAGGACATAGTTACGATGTGACAGCATACACACATACACACACACACTCACTCCTACACGTACACATACACAGTACCCACACACACATACACACAATACACAATTTTTTGGTTGCTTGTAACAGGAGAATGGTTGCGGCCAACTGGAGTTTACTATTTCACGTTAATATTGACTTTTCATAAAGAAGGCTTTTTTCCACTATGGGATTATACGGTGACCATTTGCTTCGAAATGCTTGATGAGTTAAACGCTTTTTTTCGGTAAGCACACGTTGGTAAACTTTCCGAGCTACAACTGAAGGAACTACATTTTCTTTTCTGCCCCTACGGCAAATTATCTCAAATTTTACTACCAGAATGATAAGATTTAGAGCCAGATCTTCTACTCTAAAAAGAAAGTCTTTTATGGTACAGGTGTGCTGTAATTTGTCAGAAATATCCAAAATCAAAATCAAAAATGTCTCCTCCACCCACTTTTGTGTATACCCACAATCAATTAGGGCGTGAACTAGTGTTTCTTTCACACCAGTTTGGCAGTATTCGCAGTCTGCGGAATTTTTTACTTTCCACCGGAAGAGATTTTCTCCACAACCAACAATGTTATGCACTAGTTTAAACTGGAACGAAATTAGTTTAGTTTCTGTCGTACTTTGTTGCAAGTGGGATACTCCTGTAAAAAACGTCATTACTTATCTGGTGCGATGTATGCCACTTTAACATGGCTGTTGCAGGGCTGCTCTTTATAAAGGTGAAAAGCATCGCAAATTGTTTGCCTTTCACCTTCGTAATATTTATAATGTTACCGTCAATTGTTTTAAATAAGTCATTGACCGAAAAGTTTGGTTTTTCATCTGTTGTTTTCAGTGTAGTATCCTTTCTCATAGCACTCTTCGTGGCCTGCACTACGCCTTGAAAGGTTACAAAATCTACCTTTATGGTATATTTGTCTACAAATTGTTGATAGGTGAGGAATTTTCCTTCCTTGTCACACAGGTCGTGAATGAGCACCACACCTTTGTCGAACCATTTCTTGTAAAAATTGTTGGAACAACAGAATATTTTTGTTGTTCCAAATGACATATTCGGCGTGGTCTGCTTTTAGGATTTCTGTGGCATGCAGTAACATTTTCTTATAAAATGTGGGCAGCCAACCTAGTCTGTCGATATCGTAGTTGCACCTAAGCAAAAAAAGCAACCCACCCATAGAGTTGAAATATCTATTGACTATGTCATTCCAGCCTACCCCTTGAAGGATTCGTTTCAACCAGGTCAGTTTTAACGCTTTACTTTGTGATTCAACATCTATGGCATTTAGACCACTTTCCTCCGGACCGTTAATCAATACCAAGTGTTTTACTTTGGGGAGTTTATAGTTCCAGGCAAAGTTGTTTAATTCAGAGTGGATTTTGCAAATTCTGTTCTCTTCGATATGTAGCATTGTCATATAATAAATTAGGTTGAAGATACTAAAGGTTTTTGCAACCAGTATTTTCCCCCATAAACTTAGGTCTCTTTGAGACCATTCGTGGAGGACATTAGTCATTTTTTTAATTTTTGAGTCAACATTCTTTTTTAGTTTTTCTTCATTATTCGTTCCCACATGTACACCTAGAAGTTCGAAGGTATCAGTCTGTACCTTCATACCCGCAATTGTAGTTCTTTTGTATCTCCACGGGCCTAACCAGTAAAGAACAGACTTATCAATATTTAGCTTCAAACCCGAAAAACCCGAGAACGCTCGTACAGTTTCTATTAGTTTTAAGACAAAACGCGTATTTCTAAGCGAGCATGTACAATCATCTGCAAATTGCTTTAGTTTATGTTTCCGTTTTCCTATCTCAAACCCATCTATGTCCTTATCCTGTCTAATCATACCACCCATAATTTCTATACTCAGGAGAAATAGAAAAGACGAGAGCGGACACCCTTGCCTGTGGCCTCTGCGTAATTCGAACCAATCTGTTGTAAAGCCACCGTTGCAAACACAACTGCAAATATTTTTATAGCAGCATTTGACCCAGGAAATAAAGTCTTTACCTAAATTGAACCTTTCTAGCACCGTGAATAGAAAAGGCCATTCAACCGAGTCAAAGGCCTTTTCGAAATCAAGCTGCAATAGTATGCCGGTTTTATTTTGCAGATCGCAGAGTTCAATTAGATCTTCAATGAATCTGATGTTTTCCCTAATAAATCTACCCTTTATAAATCCTGCTTGGTCACTATGAATAACGCTCGGAATATGTTTTGCAAGTATCATCGCCAAACATTTAGCTAGTATTTTATAGTCGGTATTAAGCAAAGAAACAGGCTTCCAGTTCTTTAAGAAATTGTTGTCTTTGCCTTTTTTTCTAAAAGGGTAATAACGCCTCTTTTTGTGATGTCAAGAGCTCCCCTTTACGTTTTCTAAAATTTAGTGCCTCAACTAGTTTCGGCCCCAAAATATCCCTGAATTCCTTGTAAAATTCTGGTGTCAGCCCATCGCAAAGATCCCGATGATTTGTTTGGTTTGAAGCGGCAAAGTGCTTCAAAACATTCAGCCACTGTGATATCTCCTTCACAGCTTCGTTTTTGAGCTTCAGTGAAGGGTTTAATTTCTCCTGCTTCAAGAACCTTTTTTCGAATACCCTCAAGATGGACAGAGGAGGCATACAGTGCTGAATAAAATTTGTGTATTTCTTCAAGGATAGAGTTTGGCTCCCTAACTTCGAGACTTTCGCACATAAGTCTGGAAATAGTCTTTTTCTCAAAAATAATTTTTGCCTTATTATAAAAGTAAGGCGTGCTCCTATCGTTCCCTTCTATATATTGTACGCGTGATCGCAACCATGACCCTCGGGCTTTGTCTTCGTTAAGCTTTTCTAGCTCTTGTTTTCATTCAGCAAAAGAAACAATTACCGCCTCTGTAGCCTTATCAGCGCATATCTTTTTATCAATGTCTTCTAGTAGCTTCACGAGCTCCGTTTCTTTTTTCTACGTTTTTTGCCCTATTTTTGCAATACATAATCGAAAACTCAACAATTTTGTGTTTTAACCAGTCAAATCTTAAAGCTATATCAGCTATTGTTTCTGCTGCCTTCCATTCACGATCTATTATTTCCCTCATTTGTTCATTGTATACAGGTTCTTTTAGAACAGACTAATTTAGTTTGAAAAAACCTGGTCCGCGAGTTACCCTATCTAGAACAATTTCTAGTTCTATTAATGAGTGATCGCTAAAGAGCCCGAGCAATATTCGAGAAGATTTCACTTTGTCGGCCCATTTATTCTGTAGCAAAAAATAGTCTAATCTACATTTGATGTTTGGTGAACTTTGAGACCACGTATACCGTTGCGTAGATTGATTTCGCACCCGCCAGATGTCTACCAAATTACAATCTGCTATGATGTCAATGAGTTCAGACCGACTTTTTTTATTTGAATCGGTAATTCCACCCTTTTTGTCTAAGGTTGGTTCCAGGACTATATTGAAATCCCCTCCTAATATAAGCAAGTCACCAAAGTGTATTTCATTCAAAGTTTCACGTAGCATGATTAAGAAGGGAATTCTCTCTGTTTCCGAGTTAGGACCATCAATATTTATAAGGGTTATACACGTTCCAAATCTTGAAAATTTAAGGACTTGGATACGCCCCGATAATGGGTTACTATGGGAAATGATTTCCCAGTCTTTGCTGAGTAAAATTACCTCTTTCAAGGGCATGAGCCTCTTGAATGAGGTATATATCTGACTTTCTTTCCCTTAAGAAAGACATGACAGCAATTCTTTTCCCTAAGTCCCGCAAACAACTGACATTAAAGGATACTAATTTTAAAAGGTTCATTTTGATCTTCAACAACGACATGTGCCAAACCGAAGCCTACCAACCGTCCTGCATGAAAAACAAGCAACCAAAAACAACCAACAATAACAACACATAAACGCACAGACACATGGGTATAAGCACATAAACAGAAAATTACTCTAAACAGCACAGTGAAGAACGTGTAACGTAAAGGACGCGTGTATTTTTCGTGCACAGCAATCGTGCAATACATATAAGTGACGGAAATAGAGCATTTATTCTTAGATACTTTGAGATTTTCCACGAGAAGATAATTGCATAGATGTTACGAGTAAAGCAACGGAATAGTGGTATAGAAGAGAATGGGTACAACTGTTTTATGGGACTCATCTGGGTAGGTTCATTGCTTTGGAGTAAGCGTTTTATGAGCGGGTATGATATTGTTATCACAGGAGTGATACGTCAGAGGCCACGAGCAATATAAAACCATAAGTTCGAAAATAGTAAGTCACACCTTTGGCTTCATAAGGCTCCAACCGTGGTCTTTCACACACATGTTTCATCTTTCTTCTGTCACCACTCGTAGTACTCCATATACCGTCATATTATACACATGAAATAATTCTGACGGCAGCCCAAACACATCGACATAATACATGGAGCACCATATATACTGCTTTGAATTCGATTCACAATTTCAAACAACTATGTTTGCAAGCAATACACGCATTACAGTGTATATTTTGGTTCATTCAATGACCAACACCACAATTTTAAAAACCAAATGTGCTGTGAAATACAATTATAGGCAATTGGTGTGTTTATTTTTGATTCGTGGCTCTCAGGTTGGTTCTATTGCAAATTGGTCAGGGACGTTTTGAACTCCCCCTTCCCCTCAGTTGTAGATGGGCTGCAGGAAATACACAATGCACCATAGTGTTACTATGCAGGACCAAGAGCTTTTTGTTACACAGAGTTGTGGATGAACATTGATCCCACCAGCTGTTTAGAACTCTGGTACCCACGTTTATTCCAATTCTGGTATTTTTCTGATGGGAGTTACATCTTTGACTGCTTTTAGAAGTGATCTTTTACATTTGGTTTTGTATCGCCCTATAATGGCCTTTCACATGCAGCGCCTGCTTTTGTGTGTTCCCACCCATAACATGCCTTATATCGCCATATTGAACAGCTGAAACCAGTTACCCCCAAATGTAATCAACACCTTGGTGGAACAACACGTACAATGCATTGAGCTGAACACACAAGACTCACAACAACGCGGGTCACAAGCATAACTATTTCTGCAATTTTTATTTTGTTTTACCCTACCTGCCTCTCAACTGAGCTGCTCCCGCACAACTTCAAGCAGCCTTCCCATATGATTTTTCCCGGGATATTGCATTTTATCCAAGGATCTGTGGCCCATTCCGAGCCCCGTCGAAAAAAAAGTGTCATAAGGGTTGCACTCCATAATATGTCTTTTGGATGTCCTTAATAGTGTTTGTTTTAGCTCTTTGGCTGTTGTCACCGAATAAAAGACAAGGACGAGTTAAGGAAATCAATAAAACCTCTAGCTATCCTATTTGTTTGTTTATTTTTCACAGGTAGTTATGAACGCTGGCTTGATCTGCGAAATTGTTCAGCCATTTTACAACAACTGGTGGAATTTACCACAAAAAAGAAACATAGCCTGTATTATGTTCGCTCAGGGCTGGCTTGCTTATTACATGTGTAAAAAAAAAAAGATTTCATTTCAAAATTGTTAATTCTTGACAAGTTTCAGGCAGACCCACCCGCTCTTATGCTTTTACCGTTGCCCAGTAAATGATTCAACGTCGATCCAAGGTCGATTTAAGGTTAGGACGTTGTCCAGACTAAATCACGATCAACGTCTTGTCAAAGCCTTTGATGCAATGTTGAATAGGTGTTCGAAAAGCAACGTTGCCTAGACTTTGCTTTTAGTCGCAACCAAAATACAACGTTCTCCGACGTCTAATCAACGTCTTTAGTGGAACGCCGAATAGACGTCGAACATGAACGTTTGATAAACGTCAAACGTATAGACGCCAGGTGTAAAATCCGAGAATTTCAAGAGGGCGCAATTTGTTTATACTTGTTACTGAAATATTTTCTTGAAAATCGACTGCATATATACTCTCCTTGACCGAATGGCCGACGGCAGGTCATGTGACCAATTTTCGCTATATAGGCGGCGATTCTAGATTAATATTTCCCGACGACAATCGAACTTTTCTACGCTCTTTCGACTTCCATTTGCAACCTTTACGCAACATTGATTGAGATGATTTTACGACTGGCATAAATAACCAAAACCCGACGTTGATCCGACGCCGGGTGTGACGTGTTTGCATCATTGATGTGACGTCGGAATGTTTACTGGGAATATGATCTTTCTCTCCCCCTCTCTCTGTCTCTCTCTACACCCCTTGCTCTCTCTCTCTCTCTCTCTCTCTCTCTCTCTCTCTCTCTCTCTCTCTCTCTCTCTCTCTCTCTCTCTCTCTCGCTCTCTCTCCCGACGCCTAATCAATGTCTTGGGTTTAACGTTGAATAGACGTTGGACGTTATATAGATGTCGGAAAATCAAGGTTGTATACACGCTAGGTCACAACTTAGCATCAACCTCGTCATATTATCGCTTGCCGGAAATGAAAACTCTGAGAGGTAAATATGACGATGCGAAATAGCAGGATGTCATGGGTGCGCAAGATTTGCAATGTCTAATTTGGAAAGATATTCATGAAAATTAACTTCCTATATATCTTGCGTTACCGGTTGGCCTACTGTAGGAAATCCCTTAAAGGAGGATTAACGATGACGCGTCATGAATGACATTAGCAGGCAATTCTACATCACCTTCCGACATCTACATTGCTTTGTACTAACGTATGTGCAACGTCGGGAGACTCTGTTTCCACATCCATCTGGAGCCTCTATGAAACGCTGATTAGAGGTTGGGGAATCGTGGTTCCATCGTCGGGAGATAGACGCTGTTTAGACGTGGGATAATCGGTGTCTTTCCGCCGTCAGGAGATAGACCTTGTTTCGATTTCCACAGTTAAGAAAAAACATTAATCCGTTGTCGAATTCGACCTTTTTCCAATGTGGGTGGGACGTCACAGCATTTTCTAGGCCAAAAGCTTTAATATCGATGGCTTCTTTGCCTAATGTACTGTCTGAAGGGGAAGGAGGGAGATGTAGGGCGGCTGGCTAGCTAGATGTCAACTGACTTCAAAATATTGGTAACGTGATAGGGTAGGGCATCAAATTATCCGACATAAAAATGAAATAGTACGGTGAGGTGGTGGGATCGGGGGTAAATTATGGCTTGGGGGGAGTGGAGCTCGCTGACCGGAAGGGCATTTGCCTGGGAATGGTGGTGGGTCAACTGAGGTAAACGGGCCGCCATTGGGTGGGGGCGGGGGGGGGGGGAGGGCGGACATCGCTGACCGGAAGGGTAGTGTGAGGTAAAGGGGTCAGTTCAACAGAAACATCTGACCGTTGACCCAAACTAGCTCCACGAAAACTGCTCCTGCCCCGTTAAAATTCTCAGCCTCTGATTATAAGGCAGGAAAAAATCTTGTAATATCGCCCTAGTTTTTGGTAGAACTTTTAGAACATCTCCAGTATAAAGTCTTGGCTTTTCATTCTGCAATCTCTGTATTTGCATTTTAGTAGTTTCATTAAAATCTGGTAGATCTAAAAATGGCAAGATTTTAGTCCTCATCACATTCAAAGGATTGGCTGCAAAATCTTCAAACTTTAGAAACAAGACATTGGAACGGTTAAATACACTGAGATAATCCTCCGCAAAAATGGCATAAATGCACCGTCTCACGCCATCCCCCGCCACTCTATCGCCATGCCACCATTTTTGCTTTTTTCTTGACAGGCCCATGAAAAATTCAGAATCGCCAACGGGCCTTAGATTTTCAGGAAACTTGTACCCATACGCGCATCGTCTTTCTGGCAGCTGGGCAACACAGTTTCGCCACCATTTTATTCCTTGACGAGCCTTCCGATCGAAGTCCTCACCATTTAATCTCCTCATATCTCTTCCGTGAAACTTATATTCCGAGAACAAACGATCGACTGGGTTACGGAACATAAATATAATTTTCGAGTTGGGCAGTAGATGACCTATTTTATGCGGCAATAATATCCGGGGTTCTTGGGCTCCAAGATTACGCTTATCCCGGTGCCAGTTATCATTATTCCAGGAATATCCAGGGGTAAAATCTCCCAGCGCGATACCAGTATTGCCCTGAGCTATTTTCGCCGTACCTGACGCATATTGCAGCACATAGTTACGAAGTGGTTCATTTTTAAGAGCTTTGTTGTCCCACCAGTGCGGTTCTTTTTTAATAGAGGAAAAAATTAAATGGTGCATCGTCAATTTAAACCACAAATCAGTTGTACCAGATTTTGGCATTCCAACTATGAAAAACTTGGGCAAGCACTGGAATCGAAATCTGCAATTAGATTCTCCAACAACATGACCAGAATTCCCACATGCTGTTTTGTTTCTAGAGCTAAGAATATAAAAACACGGGCTTTTAAACTCTGGCAAAAAATTAATAGTTGGTACGTCCATTATGTCCATTGCTTTAGAAGAAAGCGTTTTTGGGTCTGCACTGTAATTTCGCATTTCAGTAATGTAAGCCCTTTGTGTGCTTTTTAAATCCAACGCCGTTTTTACGTTCTTATTTACATTCAAGCGGTAGATTATCCCAACAACAAACAGCACAGCTCCCACCAATAGTACACATATATTTTTATAATTTATATCCATTATGACGCCCTAGATTAAAAAAAAACACACACCATAAAAACCGTTTCTATTGATAATAATACAGAGGTATTGCAATAAATATGTCTTATAAATATCACTTATATGAAATTTCGGTTTGTGTTTGACCTTGTGTGATAAATTCAGCTGATTTTCCAAACATGTCATCTTAATACTGTTTACAATGAAACTACAGTTCGCACAGAGAGAGAGAGAGAGAGAGAGAGAGAGAGAGAGAGAGAGAGAGAGAGAGAGAGAGAGAGAGAGAGAGAGAGAGAGAGAGAGAGAGGGGGGGGGGGAGGGTGACACTTTAAGCTAACTGATGTGTAAATAAGTTTTTCCTTCGTGCAATTTGAATGAAGTTTTGCGCACACTTTACACAGCACCTGTTGAAATCGTTCCACTTGGTGAGACAGGAAAATATTGGGTCTAATCTGAGTGTTCACCAATGTTAAACTGTAATTGCTCGCTACTTGAAACAGTAAAGGTGTGCCCCTTCCTCCGGTTGTAGAGGGGTGGGTGGGATGGGGTTATAATCATGCAGTAAAACCTAAATAAGCTGGGCATCAACGGGACTGAGCTAATTGTACCGGTTTAACGAAGAGCCCGCTAAACTGGGGGGGGGGGGGGGGGGGGTTAATATTCCACACTTAACGCGTTATCATCATTTGGAAATATGGGCTGAAAAAAGCAAAAACCCACCGTTTAACCCACTTAAAAGGGCATTTCATCTATTTAGTAAATCTCAACATTGTCTTTCAGAGACTGAACCAACTAAACATTGCGACGTTTGATAAACGTTAGATCGACGCCGCTTTTGTGCGTTTATAAAAATCGAAAGAGCTTCTACGTCCAACGTTGGATAGGCGTCGATTATCCGACATCTAATCAACGTTGTTGTTGATTAAAGTCGAAGCAACTTCTATTTTCCGACGTTGTATAGATGTCGGGAAAGCAACGTTGTATGGACCTTGTCCGTCTGTCAATCCATCGTTGGCTGTTACTCATATATGACCTGTAGTGGTGGACAGGTGGAAATTGTTTTTGTTGTGACCTTGACCAAATTTCAAGATCACAATGGCCGCCACCTGGGATTTACAGTTCCAGGTGGCAGCTTTGCTTTGCACGATGGCTTGTTATTATTATTTTAAAACTGCACCAATGAAAAAAATATGCAAAGAGCAAAATAAATGGATAGGAATAAAGGGCACCGAGTGACGCGTTTTTTTTTTTTTTTTTTTTTTTTGCATTCTATATCTACACTTTTGTGTATTGTCTGTATATTGATTGCATTTCATCAACATCTGTGCCTGATTAGGAAATAATGAATGAATTAGTGGTGAAAATACATGTATTCTCAATACGTAGCAAGAAGATGCTAATTTACACTTAAGCCAGCGAAAGCCGATATTTTGGAGCTTTTTTTTTTTTTTTTGAGGAAAACGAAAGTTGTGCATTACTCTTTTTCATCGAAACAAGTATGTTATTAATATATACCAATCTGTTTGTTTTAATAAAATGAAACTGGTTACTGTTTTTATGGATGTGTGGATATAATATGCGTAAATGCAAGAAATCATGTGCTATAATGCAGATATATGATATGTTTGCACCAGCAAACGGATTCGTACTTATAAGTGCATTTGCACTTCCGTTTCGATTGAAACTTTATTAGGATAAATTAACAAGAAATGATAAGAGAAAAACGTCAAAATTCTCATTTTCTTTCAATACACATGCATTTCAAATGTTCCAGCAAACATTAAGATGTCAGAATGACGTCGGGTCGACGTCGTGACCCGACGTTTCCGACGTCGGACTGACGTGTCGGTTTTGGTTGTATGTGAAATGGAACCGACGTCGGGTTTTCAACGTCAGAATGACGTCGGGCTCCGACCTAAATCCGACGTCGGAATTAAATCGGTTTTAGGTTGTATATGAAATTGGAACCGACGTCGGATTCCGACCTGAAACTGACTAGAGTTATATAATTAATAGATAATTAATTATTCAACTGCTCTTGTGAAATACATACGAAAGCATTTTCCATGTACATTTTTACAATCTGGAAAGAAAAATACCGACGCGCCATCAAAATTCTAAAATTTTCAATAAAATTATGTTTTTTCTTCCTCTTTTTCAAAATGACTTCCATTTCCGGTGAGCGATAATAATCTTCATCGCTTTTTGGTTGTTTTGCAACGTCGAATGACGTCAGAAAACCGACGTCGATCGACGTCGGAATAAAGTCGGGTTTTAGAGTAATAGGTCAGAATATGGTTGTGAAGTCGTCGCGACCAAAATACAACCTTTTTTCAACCAAAAAAGACGTCGGTTGTTTGCTGGCGTAATACGCCTCATTTGCGCTTTAATTTTTTTGCATATTTTTCAGCACACTTTGTAGAACTTCTTGGTGAAATGGAGTTAAGATAAGTTTTCATGTTTGATTCTGTCACTTCTGCCATTTCTTTGTACATTTATAAGCCAAATCACACTTTAACCGTTCAGAATAAAACGTAACAAAATGACTGCAAACTAACCCGCCAACAAATGAAACCAATGATAGAGGGATTTCGGCTAAATATCGGATTTCTTTGTATTAGAGCAATCACATGTCTTTTAAAACCCGCTTGCTATTTTAAAACTCAGAAATGTTGTGACTGATATCTCAGTCGTGCTATTACTGAAAAAAGTAGAAGAAAGTGCTGGAGGCATCAGTGAGGGGAAGATTAAATGAGAAAACATGGCTTAGATTTAGACCGGTTTTGCGGTTTCCCGAATGTCGCGGGCTCTAGAAGAGTTTCTTCTGAGCCAAATCACATTTTTCGCGTTCCCAATAAAAATGCCAAAAAATTTTGCGTTTTGAATAAAAATGAAAATGTCAAATTTCTCTTGCAGCAAAGAGCAATCGGATTTTAATAACCCGTATGCTATTTTATAAAGTTATTAAAAGTTCTAACAGACAGTGTCAAGTTTCAATTTCTTTTAAGTTCCATGCATGAGCTGTTTTTACAATATTTCGTCTATATTTTTTTTCATTTTTCTACCCGGTTCCCTTGCAGTCGAAATTTAAAATTCTTGAGCATTTTATTCGAAACATCCAAAGTGTGATTTGGCTTATTCGTGCGCTTTTGAACATTTTTTACAGATAATAAAACAGTGTACTTCTATGTTTTTCTGTAACCTGGTAATGCATGTAAGTGTCTTAAGTTTGAGAAAGTCGGCAAACGTGGCCTTTAAGAGCACACTGTTATGATGTTTGAGTCAGTGATATCTTGTTAATGAGAAACTGTGTTGTTTGCTAGGTAAACGGTCATTTGCCCCCCCCCCCCGGTCAAGTGCCCCCCCCCCCCCCGTCAACTGCTCTCCCTTTTTTGCAACCCGGTCAACTGCCCCCCCCCCGTCCCCCTGCAATTTGACGGGGTCGTCATCTGCCCTCCTCCTTTTTTTAAGTGAAAAAAATTCTTTAAAAAATTAGGCAATTGTGATGTCCCCGTCTACTTCATCTCTGAAACAATTGATCTTCATTGATCTATTCGCCAATATTGACCTTAGGAGAGACTGATCCTTAAACTAATTGCAATTTTAATTGCAATTAGTTTTCCATTAGTGAATTGCAATTTACCGAGATGCAATGCATTCAATAAAATAAATATAATTTTATTTATTGTGTCTTTGTAAGCCAAGAACCCAAGAAAAAATAGTATATGGAGGGGGCAAATGACCACCCCTCCACTTTGAAGGGGGGGGGGGGCAGTCGACTGGGTTGCAAAAAGGGGGGGCAGATGACAGGGGAGCAGTTGACCGGGGAGCAGATAACCGGGATTCGTTTCAGTAGGTTGTAATGTAAGTTGATTGCATTTAGAATGTCCTATAGTCGTACAATGTAATATAATTGCAATTAAAATGTTTTGTGATCCTGCAATAAAAGGGCGATTGACTTGTCATTTGATTACACAAAAGAAACTAATTGGCATCAACAACTTTTATTGATATGTCAGTTGATTACATAAAAAAAGAAATTCAATGTAACCTAAAACTTACATTGGTTAAGAAAAATACACCGAGGGCTTCTGGGTAGAAAGTGTAGGCCTTTCTGGGTAAAAAAAAGTGTAGGCCTTCTGGGCCGTAGGCCAAGTGAGTTGCCATCGTCATGCACATGTTTATATCAAGTCCCAAGTTTCGCGGCCCTAGGGCCCGTTGTGTCAGCTGAGTAGATGATACAAAAAAATCCCGTTCACTGTCAAAAAAAAATCCCAACGGCTGCTCGCACAAATTCAGAAACACCTTGCAAGCCAAAGGCTTGTCAAGTGTTAAAAACTGGAAAGTCATAGGGTGTGTTTTCAATTTTGCTCGTCTGTATTCCAGTATAACCGAGTTAATATTTCCGGGTTTCGTCTTCAGCCATTCTTTATGAGTCATACCAAAGGCCTTTCAGTTACATCATACAACTTCAGGAAACGTTTTTGCAACTAAGAAAGGTTCGGAAGTAAACGCCCCTTTTCTGACGTTTTCCTAACCGAAGTTATTTATCGGGTGAATGTCTCAGATTCCAGTTCAAATAAATGTTTAATGTTAAATGTCGTGCGTTCGTTTTGAACATTGGAGTAGAAGATTCCCTTTATAAGGAATTACGTTATTGCGAGAAATTTCGTTTTGCTGATTTATTTTTTTATTTTTTATATTTTTTTGTATAAAAAGCAGGAAATTGTATCATTTATCGGATTTCTTTTATACAAACATAAATTTCCAAACAATGTTCGGTTGGAATTTTGGAAAGTGTGCGGACTGTGGTACCCATTAGGGTAGCTTCCGGCCATTAATCCCTGGTTGTAGACAATGCATCTGGTGTTCAAAAATGATCCGTTGTTGTAATTGTAATTATCAGCTGATAAGTCTATGGAACAAATAGAGATAGTACAGCAAACATCCGTTCACCTGCGCGGGGGAGGGGAGGGGAGGGCAGGGGGCCCGAGATAGTACAAGAGACATCCCATCACCTGCCTGGGGGAGGGGAGGGGAGGGCAGGGGGCCCGAGATAGTACAAGAGACATCCCTTCATCTGCCTGGGGGAGGTGAGGGGAGGGGAGGAGGGGTCCGAGATAGAACAGGAGACATCCCTTCACCTACCTGGGGGGAGGGGTGGGGTGAGGGGAGGGGGAGAGGGTCCGAGATAGTACAGGAGACATTCCTTCACCTGCATGGGGGGGGGAGGGGTGGGGTGAGGGGAGAGGAGAGGAGGGGGAGGGGTCCGAGATGGTACAGGAGACATTCCTTCACCTGCCTGGGGGAGGGGTGGGGGTGAGGGGGGAGGGGGGTCCGAGATAGTACAGGAGACATCCCATCACCCGCCTGGGGAAGGGGAGAGGGGGGGTCCGAGATAGTACATCCCGAACACTCGCGTAACGTCAAAAATACATCTATACTAGATCGGCAATATCGGCAACTTCGTCGGCCGATGTATCGGTTGCACATAGGATTAACTATGGCCCGACGCATAATAGATATAGCGGCTTCGTACATCGGATATACATCGGGCCGATATATCTTTAATACGTCGGGCCACCGTCGGAAATATCCCTACAAATTCTTCGACGTCGGATACCAACCGTCGGCTATACGTCGGTTATACGTTTATATTCCGATGCATTTCCGACGAACTTCCGATGATTTTTATACGTAAAAAAATTGTTTCTAACCTTAACTGACCCATTGAACCTTTACCAACCATTCATAATTCACATATTCATACATATACCATAGCATATTAATATACAACATAGCATATCGAAATATCGCAACTGAACACTAGTACTTACTCGGGTTTGAACCGGGGACCTCTTGCATCCTAGGCGCGGAACATACCTCTACTCCACGGCGGCTGGGGCTAGTTTATTGAGGCAAATGATAATTTTCAAGTATATTCATAATGCACCACTATTGATTCTTAATAATGTCCCCTACAAAACGTCAATCGATAAATTTCCGACGCCGAATAAGCATCGGAAAATATGCGTTTTATAGACGTATAAAAAATACGTATAATATACGATTGCAATATCGGCATCTTTTTTCCGATGTATTCCCGACGTCGTTTATACATCGGAAAATATGCGTTTTATAGACGTTTAAAAAATACGTATAATACGCGTTGGCAATATCGGCATCTTTTTTCCGACGCTGTGGAATATGTGGAGCACTCGTACACAACGCAATATATATATATATATATATATATATATATATATATATATATATATATATATATATATATATATATATATATCGATATATATATATATATATATCTATATATATCTATATATAAAAATATATATCTATATATATCTATATATATCTATATCTATATATATTTATATATATCTATATCTATATATATCTATATATATCTATATCTATATATATATATCTATATATATCTATATCGATCTAAATCTATATATCTATATCTATCTATATCTATATATATCTATATATATCTATATATATATAGTTTTCATTTCAAGTTATGCGTGAAACACACAAATTTAGAGATCCATTGGAAATCGGTATATTTCCGACGTTTCACCGACAAATATAACTATATGTATAATATGCGTATATTTTTATACGCATATTACATGCTTGTAATATCTCAAATAAAATCATTAGTTTTCGTCGGAATTCGGTATATTTCCGACGTATAGCCGATGTAGTGACATATTTGAGATCCATTGGAAATCGGTAAATTTCCGACGTTTCACCGACAAATATAACTATATGTATAATATACATATATTTTTCTACGCATATTACATGCTTGTAATATCTCAAATAAAAAAATTAGTTTTCGTCGGAATTCGGTATATTTCCGACGTATAGCCGATGCAGTGATATATTTGTATATTATACGATTATTGTAATCAGTCGGTTATACATCAGTAATATCTTTTTCAAAAACAATTAAGTTTTGTTCCGTCGGAAGTACGTCTATGTCAGACGTTGGACCAACATATACAAATATATGCATAATGTACGTATAAGTAAATACATCGAATATACGTATGCAATATCCGTTTCATTTTTTTTACCATTGGTCGGAAGTTAATCTATTTCCAACGTATAACCAATGCATAAAAATATATGTATAATATATGCATTGAGAAATACGTGTAATATATGAATATAATATTTTTAGCAAAAAAAATTCCCAATTGGTCGGAAGTTCGTCGGAAAAAGATGTCGGCCCGATGTATATTTGCCAGCATCTATTAAACTGAGGAAAATAATCATCGGGCCAACGTCGGTAACCGATGAACTTCCGACGAATGAGAAAAAAATGGAAATTCGACTATTGCCAACCTATAACCGATGCAATACCGATGCATCGAAGCCGATGCCGACGTTTTTCGACCTGGTTTATACCGTTCCGACGTCGGCCCGACGTTACGCGAGTGTTCGGGATACGACATCCCTTCACCTGCTTGGGGTAGGGGTGGGGGTGAGGGGGGAGGGGGGTCCGAGATAATACAGGAGACATCCCTTCACCTGCCTGGTAAATATTTGTACATCAAAATATTGTGTGTCATTTAATGGAATACTTAATTACTATACTTGTCAGCGAATCTGAACTTTCGATACATCGAGGTCCCGGTGAGGTTTTTGTTAACTCTTACCAGAGCTTATCTTCGATGCTATCACTCCAACCGCCGGGACCTAAACAACCATGACCCGAAATAATGACTAAAGCTCTTGTTAATCCCAGCCCTAAGTAACCTCACTAACATATGCTTTTCTAATGAAACCAGAGCCATATTCCTTAAATGGTGAACATTTACACCTGGGCATTTCCTCCTCAGTTGCCAAAGCGGGAGATTTGTCATCGGACGTTTTTATTTCTCCAGGAGATATTTTCCGAGATTCCTTTGGAAGTACTCGAAACAGCAACTGAGTTTCACCCATAATAAATATTTTCTAAGATTTGTTTCCATATTAAGTATTGCTTTGTCATTGTATTTCTAGTGTTTAACCAAATCAGTACTAACCCGCACTCTCTCGTTACATAGCGACTTAAATTTAATGTTAAAAGAATGGGGTTGTTACACCACACATGCACGCTGTTCTCACATTCTACGCGTCGAATTCTGGTTTGTGCAGGCTATGGCATATTCAGTATTGGTGCAATTGATGTCCAAATGGTCATTCCGTTAGTTACGTTAGATTGATGAAACTGATGAAAGAGTGTTCGGATTTATTGTGTCATTAGTTAATTGCAATCAAAGAGTGATCATATGCAGCGATAAAAATTGTTAGCAGCAGAGTTTAAAATTAGTTTCCCGGGTTATTGGTGTCAATGTCCAGTGAATGATCAGTTGGTGGAAATGTAAACTTAAGGAACGCATATGCAATATCTATCTTTTAATTGCTGTAAAGGAGCGCTCACCATTCTAGTAGGGGTTTATTATGGCCTTAATGTGATGACGCCATGCCAATTGTAACAGTTTTGCCAATACAAGTTCAGAGAGGGTAGGGGTGGGTTAATAATAATAATAATAATTATAATAATAATAATAATAAAGACGATGAAATAGATTCAAGCTCAAAAGAAAAGTAGAAAAATGCCCACTAGTCACAATTCTTCGTAATAAAATACCATTCATTGGTGTGAACAGCCATGTGAGAGGTATGCCAGGGGAGATAACATAGGATAAGGTGTTTCAGTATCATATCTTTTGATTATATGGATGTGTGTGGGGATAAATGGTAGTGATAAATACTGCAGTAATATTTAGTGTTATTAACGGTTGGTATGTATCTATTTTTATGAAAAGGTGGTTTTGGCAAAAATTTTAGGTAATTTTCTTCAAATTCCTGTCAAATTTCAAAATGGTCAGACTGCAGCACTTTTTATGTTTCATTTTATGAAAAAGATATTTATGTTGAAAAGCGGTTTTTCAGTCGCACATCGACACATGAAACATGCATAAGAATACCCTTCACACTGTATTATTTAATAGGACAGGGGCAGTTTTTAATATCAGTTTTATTTTCTTAATTACAGGACATAACAAAGACATACATAAAATTAGAACGGAACGTCACTACATACACACAAATAACATTAATTTCTTCTTATTCCGCCACCTGGTTTTTGCACAATTTAACCAATGTTCACAAGTAATTCTTCACTTTATGTAACTAAGTTTTCAAATCGGTAATAGTTTTTGGGATCTCTCTGCCGACATTGTTTTTTTTTGTCAACTACTATCCTTTTAAATATTTCGTAAAGTAGAGAGTACAATGAAAGTTTTTTATTGTATGTCTTATACTTTCCGTACTCAGGGGTAGGCTGCGATAAATTGTTTCTGCTAATATATTTTCTTCAGCAAACCTCATTCTCATCGAGGCTGGTGCAGATTACTCAGGGAATTAAAATATTCATTATAGAACATTCGACTTTTTGCCATTGAAATATCGAATTTTTACCACTTTCGAACCGGAACACATTTCTTTTGAAATCCATGGATGGTCTAGGAGTGTGTTTTACATTTTGCACCAAGTCAGACTGTTTAATAGCCGAAATAGCCCCTAAGTATCTCAAAAAATTTGTTCTGATGTGGAAATAATTTGTAAACTCTGTAAATGATAAGGAAGTTCCATCTGTTTTGATAAGATCTCTGATAAAAACTACCCCCTTAACAAACCAGTCCCTTAAAAATATGCTTTTACCTTGAACTAAAATTTTTTATTGTTCCACACTACATTTTCCGACTCAAGGGAAATCATGACGTCTTTCGCAAAATCTAACATTCTCCTATAGAATGAGGGAATATATGATAAACATGTGGTTTCATAGTCACATCTGAGCAAAAATTTTAGCCATCCAAAGGGTATAAAAGCCTCTTTGGCATAGTGGTGCCAGCCCTCTCCCCCTATTATCCTCCATATCCACTGCATTCTCAAAGCTTTTAAGTGACATTTTACATCAAGGCTTTTAAGACCACCTTCATCATAATCGGATGTGCTTTAGTTTTGGTGGTTTGTTGTTCCAAATAAAGTTGTTTAGTGCCTTTTGTATTTTCTACTCAAAATTGTATTCAATTTCTGTGATTGACATTGGATAGATAAGACTAGAGATGCCGAAAGTTTTTGAAATTGTAATTTTCTCCATAATACTTAGATCCCGTTGAGACCATATGTTTAAAATTTTAGACATTGTTTCTAGCCTTGTTTCAAAGTTAATGAGATGCCTTTCTTTGTTCTTTCTTCCAATTTGAATGCCCAAAGTGTTGAACGAGTCTCTTTCGACAGACATGTTATGCACAGGTTCGTTTTTTCTCTGCAAGGGCCTAAAAATATCAAGACAGACTTATCAATTTTAAACCTGGCATTTTCGAAAACCCGCACAAAGTTTCAGTTAATGTATAGATGGAAGTGATATTTTTTAAAAGCCACATGCAATCGTCAGCAAACTGTTTTAGCTTGTTGACTTTAGTACCAATCTGAATGCCTTTAATATGTGCGTGGTTACGGATTTTATCGCCCATCACATCTGCACAAACTATAAACAATAAACAAGAGAGACCGCAACCCTGTCTTATTCCACGACCTAGCTCGAACCATTTCGACGACAATCCATTACTAATATCACAGCTATATATATAGGAGTAACAGCATTTCATTAAGGAGATAAAGTCAATATCCAAGCTACATTTACTGAGGGCTGAGAACATGAAAGGCCATTCGATAGAGTCGAACGCCTCTTCAAAATGAAGTTGAACTAGTATCCCTGCTTCTCCTACCCGGTGGCAATGATCTATTAGGTCTTCTACGAAGCGAATACTTTCACCAATATACCTTCTCTTTACGAAACCAGACTGATCAGGGTGTATGATAGTTATATCACTTTCTCCAGCATTTTTGCCAAATTTTTTATTAAAATTTTATAATCAGTGTTTAGAAGACTTACTGGTTTCCATTTTTTAAATTTTTGTATTATCTTTGCCTTTTTTGCTAAGCAACATGCGAAGTCGAAAGAAAGCCCAGTTTACATAATTTGAAGTAAGGTCTCACCTCCTTCCCCCTCCGCCAGGTTTTCAATTTAAGAAAATGCAACATCGTGTTTTAATAGGGGAGGCAGTGATTCTTTACTTAATTTAAATTCTAAGCTTTCTAGCTTTTTCAAGTATAAATTACTATGTTTACTTAGGTATCCGACAATCTGGAATGGAAAATCGTATGTGTACTTACGGGAAATATGCATATGTACCTGTACTGTTGCTTCCATTCCAATGGATTCTGTATTTTTCACACCATAATGAACAACATATTCTAATAGGTAAAAAAATTCAAATTTTAAGATATATTTGTGTCAGAGCGCAAAAAAATCGAATGCAATTTTGCAATTTAAAACTGTAACTTTGTAATAATTAACTGTTTAGTTCCTAGTATACATAGAGCTATATATAATCGTGCTATTAAACACCTATCATTTTGGACATCTTCCGCAGGGTTTTCTTACAACAATTATAATGACGTCAGGAAAAGCAACTCCTTGTCAAGAAATGCCAAATCCAGATTAAGAGAAAGGAACGTAAGTAGTCCCATGTCGGATAAATATCATAGCGAAACAATACCATTCTGCAGTCATGATGCGCGTATGCAAGGCATAGAAGCACAATGCAAGGCAAGTGGATTAGACTCTTCCAAATTCAAGAAGCCGATTGTGTTATCAGACGAAGAGCATCAAGTCATGTATTGCTTTATACCAAAAGTTGCAAGCTCTACTTGGAAAACCATTCTATCAACATCAACAATAAAAGGGCGTTATTTAGGAAAACCCAGTTACTCCCATCGAAAAGATCTCCTGAAAAAACGTGGTATTGAGACTCTGCAATACGATTATTCCACATTTTTCAACTACACCAAGTTTATGGTGGTTCGAAATCCATTCGATAGACTAGTTTCTGCATATAAACAAAAATTAACGCTGGATAAAGGTTACGATAGCGGTAGTTATTTTCAAATAATGCGTAGATATATTATCAACACTTTTGGTGATTCGGATAAAAGGAGAAAAGAATTAAACACGAGCGCCAGATTTCCTGAATTTGTTTCAATGATATTATCAGGCAAGCGCTACTCAAACAATGCTCACTGGAGCCGTTTTGTAGACAAGTGCTCGCCGTGTCATATTCCCTATGATGACATACTGAGAATTGAAAGCATGGACATAGATGCGCAACACATCTTAAAGCTACTTCTAACGCCTTAAAAAGGTTTTCTAGAAATCGTAAAAGAGAAAGTCTATTAGATCCTGTGGAAAATAAAATCAAGAACATTACGGAAGGCAGATATTTGGATGAATTTCAGAAACTGGATCCTTATATAATTAAACAGCTTTATAAGCATTATAAATTAGATTTTGAGATATTTGGTTATAGTTTTGATTTTAATCAAAGTGAGACATTATGTTCGCTAAATACACCAGAGGGATCATGCTGTTGATGTATAAAGTAACTTTTCCAAATTTCCGAATCCTGTCAATATACCATAAATCCGTGTTACTAACATAAGAATGTCTGTTGTTATTATACCGGATCTATGCTGAAAACAGCAACTCCATGTGGTTAGTGTACCGAATCCATGCTCCTGATATGTTAAATCTGTTCTTTTAACATTTCGAATTCATGCTGCTAAGCTGTACTGATGCAATACGAACCTATGTTGTTAATATATTGAACCTACACTGATACCACATAGGATCTATATTGTAAACATGACGAATCCATATTCTTAATATGTCGAATCCGCGTAAACTCTATAGTTTACACTTTAAATATAACCAATATATTCTGTTAATGCATATACTTTTCCTGTCGAATCCATGCTCTTACCACACCAAATCATTGCTTTAAACATAACCACTTCATGCTGTTAATATACCGAATTCATATTGTTGATATACAAAACCTGATTTCATGCCCAACAGCGTCTTTGCCCGAACCATATTTTCTAACCAATTTAGGAATTTCTATATTCAGTGCTATAAATCAGATAGAGGATTTGCCTTTATTGAAGTAAAATCTTTTGTGTACAAATTTGTCAATTATTTGTCTGATGCATAAAATATAAATCAAGACTCATCCAATATTTTCGTTCTACTTGTTCTTTCTTGCTTAAAAGAATAAAGGTTTGTTTACTGATACGGAGTCCGACATTTTTTAGATAGATCATACAAATTCTACCAAGAGTATCATTTGAAGAGCTAGCTGATCCCACAGCTATAGTTTTACGCATAAAAACATTGTTGCATTTTTCTGTTTAGAATTTGCACAACATTTAAACTCACTTAATTTTGACTTTTTCACGTAATCCATTGTACTTTTTCTTTGTGATTTATTGAGCACTGCTGATCGGTTCAGTCCACATACCTCCGTTTCAAAACATATGGAACTTGAAGTTGCAAGCTAATGCGAGGCAAGAAATCATTTCTTTTATTTATATGGTTACAATACAGCAGATTTATCTGGTAAAATTTGAATTTGAAAGTACAAAAACACAATTACATCAACAGATTCCAAAGAGTGGTTTTGAAAAAAGTTAAACGAGCTGGATGTTGCAGGACGAACAATAATGGGGTTTCACAATATACCAAATATGACCCATTCTGAAACAGACCCATATATCTAAATATCACAGCAGTGAAAATATGATTGACACACATCGATTAATGCTACGAGCAATAATCCCTTCCAAATACTGATTGTCCTCTACAGGTGTTTCTTAGGAGGTATCAAAATATTATCTGAATACATTTATTTTAAATATTAGGTTTCAATGGGCATTCTACCCAGCCATTTCGATTATTTGGTCTTTATATTTCGTTGTAGGGTTGTTAATGCAAAATATCGAAGTTTGATCAATCACTATGTGCTGGAAACTACACGTTTTCGCTTCAATGCGCCCATGATGTCGTTTGCATAATGAACTTATGTCTAGTTTCTTATAGCCCTGAAACTTTCGTTTATTAGCGTGTGTAGAACAGAAGGAAGTTGAACATTTTCTTTAGTTTGGATTCATCATGAATAAGTAAGGAGTTGGCTTTGATTTTTTATAATGGCGTGGGAAAAGCCTTTCACTGTTATTTTTCATTTAAACTAACATTTACATTAATTACAAAAGTTATGAAAAGTCGTAAAGGTGCTTAATGGAAACGCGCATGTTTGGGTATATTGCTTGTTTCATTACTTCTTTTGTGGATTATTTTATCTTTACAGCGTAACGGACAACGCAGTCAAAGGAGTAAGATACTCAATTTTATATATATATATATATATATATATATATATATATATATATATATATATATATATATATATATATATATATATATATATATATATATATATCATAATTGTTTAAGCGAAATTGAACAGGTGACTAGATTAGGACGGGTATTTCATATGTCAACAGGAGTGAGGGCATGAAGATAGCAAAATCAAACGGAACATCCTAATTGTAAGCCTCTTTTCCTTCCTATAACTATAAGTAGGTGTTCCCCAGATTCCCTATCATTCAAGGTAACAGAGTCGAATTTAAAAGCAGCAAAGGCAATCACGTTTTTTCAGAACTGCACTACGTATTCGAAATGAAACGCAATAATAGTAGTAAGTATAATTTTCATTATACATTCTTACGTAGTGTGCAAGTACATTCAGCTTACTAGGCTCCTGTAGGTGGTGTGGAATGAAAGGAAAATTCATTTGGAGTCTCCAAATGGATGATTATAAAAGAAGGGGCGTTTCTACAGCCACAATTTATATCAAAAGTAATTAAATTGCGATAACAGGTATCTTTGTTAGTCATCACTTTTTTTATTTATTATATTTTTATATTTTACGTGGAAAAGTGCCTTTTGTAAAAGTCTCAGTTAAGCAACTTAACTGACTTTGAGGAAATCAGCGCAGCCAGTTCCTTGATACCAACTGACACATTTCAAATGAAAGAAAACCAAAAAGAAATGCCAACACCTTTAGCAAATATCTGTCACAATGACCTGCTACCAATCTGTTCCCATAATGCGCACATACAAGCCATGAATGTCCAATGCCAGGAAAGTGGGGTCATCTTTTTTTAAAATACGCAATGCCCCCGATGCTGGTGGATGAAGTGCATGGCATTGTGTGTTGTCCTACAGCAAAAGTTGCAAGTTCTACGTGGAAAACAATTTTATCCACATCAACAACTAAAGGGCGTTATCTAGAAGGACCCCGTCACTCTCATAAAAGAAAACATCTTGAGGAACGCGGTATTAAGATTGTCAAATACGATTATTCCAAATGTTCCAACTATCCCAAATTCATGGTGGTTGGAAATCCATTCGATAGACTTGTATTTGCATATAGATAAAAAGTAACTCTGGGAAAAAAACTATGATAGACTCGGATGTTTAGAAAGCATACGTAAATACGCCATCAGCATTTTTGGCTGAAAGGAGAAAAGGAGAAAAGAATTAAACACGAGTGCGAGATTTGGGGAATTTGTGTCTATGGTGTTGTCAAGAACGCGCTTCTCAGGTGTTATTCACTGGAGACGTTTTGTGGATATCTGTTCTCCGTGTCATATTCCCTATGTCTGTAAACTGAGAGCTAAAAGCATGGAAAAAGACTCCCAACCCTTTCTAAATCTATTAAACAACTCTGATGCCTCAACAAAATTTTCTACAAATAGTACAAGAAGGCAATTATTAGAATCTGTGGAAATTTAGACCAAGAAGAATATCACAGAAGGCAGGTATTTGCATGAATTTAAGGTGCGGGATCATGATAAAATCCAACAACGTTACAATTGCTATAAATTAGACTTTGAGATATTCGGTTATGGCTTTGATATAAATCAGAGTAAGGGATTGTGTTCACTGAATACGTCAAGGATGATGTGTTGCTGAAGTGCCAAACTCATGTCATTTATGTACCGAATCTGTGCTACTTATATGCCGAATGTATGGTGCTTACGTCCCTAATTTATGCTGCTTATGTCTCTAATCTATGCTGCTTACATACTAAATCTATGCTGCTAATGTATAGAATCTATGCTGCTTATATACCAAATCTGTGTTGCTTATACCGTATGTGCTGTTAACATATCAGTCTATGATTTTAATACAAGGACGTCTTGCTGTTTGCATACTTTGCATACTTAATTTTTGCTGTTCATTCAACGAATTCATTTTCTTCATATACTGAATTCGTGGTGTTAGCACACTAATCTATGCTGCTAACATATGCAATTCATGCATATTAAATCTTTGCTGTGAATATGGCGAATGAAATGCTCTTAACATCTAGAACTCATGCTCATAAGGTATCCAATCCATGCTTTTAATATACACATTCCAGTGGTGGATACACTTATACTATGCGGCTAACGCAGCGAATCCTGACTTTTAATAGACTGAGTTTGTGCTGTAAACATAACAATACATTTTTAACACTTGACAAGCCTTTGGCTTGCAAGAGTTATATGAATTTGTGCGAGCAAAATTCGTCCTTTTTTTTTTCTTCTTGACACTTTTTCCGATTTTTTGTGTCTTCTTCTCCTCTGACACTATGGGCCCTACGACCATGAAACTTGGGACTTATGAAGAGCTTGATCTGAACATGTGCATGTCACTTTTTATTTTCGTCTTTGATTTCGTTTTCTTTGTTAAAACGCCATGTGAAAAGAGTGCATTTTTGGCAAGTAAATGCGTAGCATTTAACCCACATCACACACAGTTGCACAGTGAGCTTTGTGCGAGCTCTCACTGCGTAAATAGCTAACACGGCGTATGCTAGATCAGTCAATAAAACCTTAAGTCAACAGAAACCAAACACTACTCGGCTTATAAGACATATTCAAGTTGTGTTGTTTGCAATATATTATTCAAGAAATAACCCATTGAAGGAAGTATTTTTGCGTTTTAATTTTTGTCAAGTGTTTAACATTTCGCTAGCGAAGTGAGGTTCTAGTTAATATATTGAATCTCTGCTTTTAATATACTTAGTCTGTTCTGCTAATACAGGAATATATATGTCGTGAATATACGGAGCATGTACCATTAGCATACTGAATCTCTGCTCTGAACATTGCAAATCCATGTTGTTGATATAACGATTTCATGTTCTTGATATAGCGAATTGATATTGTTGTGATAACGAATGAATACTGTCGATGTAACGAATCGATGCTGTTGATATTAAGAATCCAGGTTGTTAATATAGCGAAATCATTTTGTTGTTTAGAATCCTGTTGTTGGTATAACGAATCCATGTTGTTGGCATAATCAATCCAAGTTGCTTATATGACGAATCGATGTTGTTGATGAAAATAGCCAATGCTGTAGCAACTTAAGTCGACAATGCCGGGTTAGTCCACTGCGATGGAAAGACAGCTTGTATGCATGCATGTGTGTGTTAATGTATGCATGTATGGATGGATGGATGCATGTATGTGTGCGTAAGTATGTATCATTGGATGTATGCATGAATATATGTGTGTATTTATGCATGTATGTAGGTGAATAGAAAGGTATGTATGTGTGTGCATATGTGTGTGTGTATATGTATGTATGTAGGTAGGTTGGTTGGTATATATTTGTGCATGAATGTATGCATGTGCGTTGAAAACCTTGTGCTCGAATTGCTTTTGATATTGCACATAAATACTCCACTAGCAGTCAGTTACCAGGCTTTTACCCTTTTAGTGATGCGCCAAAACTTTGCACATTGGTGAACTTAAATATAAGATTTTTGTTCCTTTCTCGCAAGCCTTCTCTTTTTAAGCTTTTATATTAAAATTTAGTGCTTAAGGTGAGTGCTAATTTTTTTTAATTTAAATTTAAAATGCTATCACTGACATTTTCCAGAGAACGCTCTATAATTTGCATGTTGTTTAGTTTGTCACATTTGGTCAAACTGGCTTATTTGTTAATAAAAAGAGCAATCTCTGAAGAGGTGAGGGATCCGAAAAGTTGGACCACATCTAGCAGCTCTGCACAGCAATACATCAGGACCCTGGAAATACGACCAACTAGGGGAACTGGGCCAAAGTTGTCGTATTTGGGGGTGGTCGTATGAGGAAGTTCTGGTGTGTGTTGTAAACTGGCGAAATGTATAAATTTTTTATGTTGAAAAACCATGCAAACAGCGTTGGGATGTAAAATATAAAAAATTATGTAATCTGGCTGAAAGTAATTTCGCAACTTTACGAAATTGGTAATTTTTGGAAAGTTGAAAGCTATAATGTCCATGGACATTGTGCCCAGAGGAAAAGATGAAAGGAAAAACGATGAATTTTGACAACATTTAGATTTCATAGAAGGCTTGATGGCAACAATGCTATCAAAAGTAATCAGACAGGATCTGAGGGACAAACAACATTTTTTTTTGTGTTTTTCTTAATGCTATCCGGTTATTTGGCCAGGTTTTGTCAACCGATAACAAAAACAATATAACTCCATAAACACTCATTAAGTATTCTTACGAACCTTGAGCAATGCTAAAAATATAGCGGGAAAGCAACACACACAAATAAATCGATTGCTCACTGGGACTTGAACTCACAATCTCTTTCGTCGCTGGAGACCACCCAAACTGCTTCTCTAAGGGAGGCAGAACTTAAATATTGCCTATAGAATCGATAAAGGGAGACAATATAAAATCGCCTTCATCGGGGCTTGAACGATTTTAATACCTTACTGCTTGAGTTATCGAGGTAAGCAGACAGGCGCACAGTAAGTAACTAGCGAGTGCAAGTGCTTTGCGATATTTTTGCAATTTGACCGTTATTAGACATATGATTGTAAGACTGACCTTACTGCTTGAGTTATCGAGGTAAGCAGACAGGCGCACAGTAGGTAACTAGCGAGTGCAAGTGCTTTGAGATATTTTTGTAATTTGACCGTCATTAGACATATGATTGTAAGACTGACAAAGGATTTGCTATTAGCTAGGGAGAAAAATCTCCTTGTTTCTCATCCTCATTTAAAAAAAACACTTGGACTGCCAGAGATCTTTCAAAATTAATTTCTCTAATAAGACATACTCAATAGTGGATATCACTCTTGATAAGGACATAAGGATTTTATAGCGAGTACGTTAGAGCAACTCTAAAATATAGCAGGAAAGCAAAACGCAAAAAAAAAACTAGCGCCTCAGAGAGACGCAATCCCCCGTGAACGGTGGATGGCCGATGAAGTCGGTGCTAACGCTAGTATGCAAAGTGTCACACTACTCCCACTTTCATCATGTTTTTCTACCATTGTAACAGTTTTACATTTCAAAATTTAGACAAAAGCTACGTTTTGTACTGAAAAAGGTTATTTCGGCAAACCTCAATTTCTGTTTGCAATTTCAAAAATTGCGATTAATAGGTTTGGACATCCGGCCTCGACGACACATTGCGATTTGCAGACTGAGTTATATTACAACCAAAAATTTTACCAATTTTACAAGTACTGGCATTTTGACAATATTTCATCAATCTGCATTATTCGTGTGTACGATTTCAACACAATCCAATTAAATACGCTAAATTCCAACAATCAAAACAAATACTGTCATTTTGACAATTTTTCATGAATTCAAACAATCGAACCTGTAGTTTCGGAGTTATAGACTACACACGACGTTCCATTGACAAAATTGCATAAATGCAAAGTTTTACAGCTTTGCATTCACTTATCTTCACTTTAAATGGGTTCTCTTTCGCTTCAGATTACCACGCAACTTGCAGTGCGAAAGCACCTATCCCGCCTTCCCTCCATCGAGGAATAAGAGCGAAGGCAACCTTGTCTGCTACGTCATTGTGTAGTTAGGCCATTCCCTTTAGCGTGGTGTTACAACCAGACGCCAATCTGTGTGTTCTCAATTTTTGCATCAAGGAAACCAGTAAAAGGTGCGATTTGATTTAATAAATAGTGCTTTAGCTAAATATAGGACTAATTTATCAATTACTGTGTTTGGATAAAACTGATTCGGCAATAAAGTACATGCAGCAACTGTAATCTCGGTCTGGTAGAAGTTAAGCTTACACGACATGATGACACCTTAACCAAGTCCCAAGAGGTGTGCTTCTTTCTCCACATGAAGCTACAGGATCGAGGAATCTACTGGTTCCAGCACATTTCGTCTAGGAGTAGGATCTTTACATGCTACTGTGCCTGCTTAAATTCCAAGCTTTATCCAAGCGAGCAAGTCACAGTCATGCACAAGGACTCGGGTTCTAGCTTCCCACCGATAACGGGCCAACTAGGCATTCCATTCCCTCGCTAGAGGAGCTGATCCCACCACTGCTATCACGTCTCCTAAGTGAGTTTTCGGCCTTTCTGTCTCTCCAATCTCAGCTACAGAAACAATTTATTGACTTACAACAGAAAGTGCCCAATCAGAAAACATTGCTCCATAAAAAACAGAGAATTAAACCATCTGCTACGGTTTCGCGCCCTCTCCCAGAGAGTCAGTCAGTTGCATGACCTTCGGCTGTCCCCCCACCCCGTTTCCCCACAGAACCGGACAACCCGGAGACGGTTACCATCGGTGAGGAGGAGTCAGTGGGCATGCCACCGCTGGACAAGTCTCCGCTTTACTGGAAGAAGAAGAAGGAATGTTACACACAAACACCTCTCCCTTGCAACAGAGAGAAGGACATCTATACCCCAACAGGGGGACCCCAGTACCAGACGTCGCAGTGTCAATCGCAGCATCCCAAAATGGCCACGATTCGTAGGAAGAGGAGATGGAAGAGGATTCCGAAGAAACGTCAATTCCGTCCCGTTTCCATCTTCTCTTACTGTGTACGGCCACCAGGATAGGGCCAAAAACTCTAGAGAACTAGCAGCAGACGTCTAATCCGGACTCCGGTCTCCCCCAGACCTCTTACCCCCGATCTTCTCGAGCTCTGCCTCTACCATAGCTCCAGAGAATGTCCCATTCAGGGATGTCATTCAACAGAGCGTCTAGCACAGGTCTCCTGTGGCTCCTGTGGATAGAGAAGACCCACCGATTCATATGACGTCATAAGCTGCCCCTCCCCAGCAAGATTCTTGCAACTCTTGCAACCAGTGGAGGCATAGCCAACGCCATAACGGCCCAAGAAAAGGAATTCAAATAGATGGACGCTAGTGTAGGTCGTACGCTGTCATGATTTCACCTATCTAAACATTGCCTGGTGCGCACACACCCATACCGATCTTCAAACGAACTGATCCCATTAGAAGCACTGGAACAACCTGTAAAACGGACGATCTGGATACAGTGACTCAGAATTCCCCTAGTTGAGAAGGATGAAAAGACCATTGAGGCGTCGTCCCGGCACATTCTGAATATCATGTCTTTTTTCAGGACCACACACTGAAAGCCTTGAAAACACGGTGGGAGGACTTACGCCTTAGTGATCCTGTATCAACAAAACTTATAGAATGCCTACCCTTAGCAACCCGAGACGTAGTAAAAATTTCCATGTTTTAGGACTTGGGTGGTCTATCTACAACGGGACGCCTTTCTGCAGCACCGCTGGCCCAGTGTCAAAGGCACCTGAGTAAATCAGGAGAGCCGCTCGCTGTCCCAGGTTACGCTCTGATGTCGAGGATAACCCGGTCCTCATTTAAAAGATTCATGAAACGGTAACGACCGTATCATTCCACGCCGACACAGAACAAACCCAGTGCGCAACCGCAACAGCTTCCCTGCCAGCAAACTCAAACCAAACAACGCCAGCAAAACAGAGGGATCGCCTACAGTCTTTCAGGTAGCAACCAAGCAAAGTATCGTCCCGAGACACCCTCATCTCCCGGCGATACTTTAATAGACATAGAAGACTTAGAAAGTTAACTCTTCGACAACACCTCCTTGCCCGTAGGACTAAGATAAAGCAGATTTTGGCGACATTGGGAGGAGATGGGAGCTTCTCGTAGGGTGGTACGATGGCTAAAAAGCGGGTATCCCTTCCCCTTTATCAAAAAAGGGCACAAACCCCCAATCCCTCTAACCTCCGAAGCTCCTAAACAACTAGTCACCTCTTACCCAAAGGGGTCAGAAAAAGATTTAGCAGTCCACGAAATGTTACTAAATCTACAAAGGAAAGTGCAATAGAGGAAATGCCAGAAACTCAGTCTGGCTTCTGCAGCAGGGTTTCTCTGGTCCCCAAGAAATTAGGCGGGTGCAGACTAGCAATCGACCTCTCCGCCATCAATGGCTTCCTCCGAGCAACCACTTTCCAAATGGACACGACCCAGGTAATCAAAGGGTCACTGCAGTCCTGGATGTAGGGTACCTCAATAGACCTATCTGTTACCTAAAACTCGACATTCCCCTTCATCACTCGGTCAGAAAGTTTCTGGGATTACAAATAGTGAAAAAACGCTTTTGGTTTCTGGCACTCCCCTTTGGGCTAGCTATAGCTCCATACGTTTTCTCCAAAGTAATGAAAGTGCTAAAATCATGGGCCCGTCTAGGAGGGATGCTGGTCTTCCAGTATCTAGATGATTGATTCTTGGCACACTACGACAGAGAAGTAGCCAAAACGCAGACGATGGCCTTAGTACGCAAAGCGTTACAGGTAGGTTTAGTAGTGAACCTTGCCAAATCAGAGCTGATCCCCAAACAAGGGATCACCTTTCTCGACAAAAAATGGGATCTAGCGGCAGCAAGGGCGTTTTCCACAGCAGAACGCTGTCAAAGAATTACAGAAGCCGTAACAGGCACCCAAGCAAACAAAAAGGTAAGACTGCAAAACAAGGAGTCCCTGTTAAGTCTCCTCGTTGCAACGGAGAAGCCTAGCCCCCCAGTTCTTTCAATGGATAGAACGCCAATCACCATCGGGACCCCACCCTGGACCTGTTTGCCAATGCAATGACGACCCAACTCCCCAGATTTGTCTTCCTCTGCACAGACGAAGCAGCTTGGACAGTAGGCGCTCTCAATTGCCAGTGGCCAGTGGAAGAAATACTGTATGCCTTACCCCCACAAGTGATTATGCGCCATGCTCTACAGAAGATTATCAAGACAGGACCACGGCCTCTACTGCTTATGGTCCCCGGAAACCCCATGGTTCACCCTACTGCTCCGCCGCAAGGTGATAAAGTCGGTCCCAATCCTATGCCACAGGGAACTACTGTCAATACCCCACTGGCAACGCTTCCACTCCTCCCCACACTTGCTGAAGCTACACCTATGATGTCTGACCAGTCCTTCCTAGAAAAGAAAGGATTCTCCAAGCGAGGAGAAAATGATGAGCAACCACAAAAGCCTACAGCTAAGGTTTATAGATCACTATTGAACTCGTTTTGCCTCCCTATGCAGTTACTCCAAGCTGAATGAGTTTCAGACCTTCCCAGCAGTAGTGGCAGACTTCGTCCACCACCTATTCACAAATGAACAGTTAAAGCTTAACTCGATCGAAGGCTACAGGGCCGCTATAGGCTCTAGCTCAAGGCATTAAGGAGCTACGACCCAAGAGAAGACTCAGCTCTCTCTCTCTCTCTCTCTCTCTCTCTCTCTCTCTCTCTCTCTCTCTCTCTCTCTCTCTCTCAACTAATAAGACATTTCAAGGCAAATGTGCCAACATAGCACAATGGGACTTAACACCCGGACGTCTTCGGAGAAAAGGTCATTGCAGCTAAAAATGAAACGGTAAGATTCACATTTTTTATTAGCTCTGGCTTCGGGCAAAAGGAGAAGCGAAATACACGCCACGGACAGAAAGGTAAATAAAGAAAAAGGCACATGGGAAAAAGTATTGCTAGTTCCCAGGCCGGGCTTCGTGGTTAAGACCCACATCGTCACCCAGGGAATGGGCATATTTAACCATGTTAGCCTCCTATCCCTACCGAACGAACATAATCTCGAAGGCCTAGTTTCTCTGTGTCCCATCAATGCCAATATTTAGAGATAGAAGCATACAGATCGGAAAATCATAAATCCCTCATAATCTCCTTCATGCCGAAATTTAACAAAGATCCTTAGAAGCAGACCATCGCTAATTTCACAAAAAAGGGTCATCTTGGCAGCTTACAACGAGGCACAATCAGACACGGACCTTCAAACGGAATTAAAAGTCAAAGCTCATCAAGTTAGACAGGTTGCAAATTCGTTAAGGACCCTACGTAATGTGTCACTTTCTGACATACTAAAGGCATGTTGTTGGTCTCTTTTGTCAAATACTATCTAAAAGACTTCTCTTAAGACGAGCTTCCCGGTCTCTATTCCCTGGGACCGTTTTTAGCCGCAGAGACGACCATTACCAAATAAATTTTCTGGCAAGGGCAAACAGAAAGCAAACGCTCCAAAGGGCTGTAACGGGAGCAACAGTAACTTTAAGTAAAAAAAGTGAACAACAATACCAAGAACGATACCCTCCTTACCACCGATTTAGACATTCTTCCCCAGGGACTCTTCTTCCCGGCTTATATATTTAACAAGGGAAACATAACAGTCATAGTTAAGATATGTTCTACAATCTAAACGAATGATATTCTCGTAAATCTCCTACATGTTTTTAATTAAAAAATTACTCAGAAAATAGGAATTTACTTGGTTAAAATCAAGACACGGAAATTACTTTAACCAAGTTTTAATAACTTAGCATGTCTTTGTAAGGACTCCCAGACATAATCACCGGGGTGCACTATTTATTTACCATGAATCACTGTTGATTTATGATCCAATTGTCTTTTATACTTCCAATAAAAAGTAATCATTTAAAAAGAAATACAAATGCTCGATGGACTGAAGGCGTGATAAGCGCTTTCGAACTGCAACCTAAATTTGCCTCGTTTTACGAAATAAAACGTTAGTTTTAACATATCTCATAATACTATTATTAGTTTTCATTAATCTGAACCAAAATATACTACGCTGTATATCTTCAATGGGAACAGGCGGTCTCTACCCTGGCGCTTTACAAATAAGTGAAACAAATAAGTCAACCCGCGACTAGCTTAAAAACGAGGAAGAACAAGGAGATAGATTTTACCCCAGCAAACAAAAGTATGAAAATGTCAAGAGATTCATGTCGTGATAACAAACTACTTTCCTTCCAGTTCAAGATATTAAACGACATAGTAGCCAACAACAAAAATCTGGAAAAATGGGGAATTAAATTAGACAAAAATTGCAATTAATGTAATGTAGAAGATAATTCCCACCTGTTCATTAGTTGTCGTAAAACAGTCGCAATAATACGAAAAGCATGGCAACTTCTTGGTTGTAAAGGTTTGAACGCTACTGAGTTTCTGTTAGGATCTTGTAACAACGCTAAAAACCTCATTTTTCTCATTTTAAAATATCGTGCATGAAGTAAGCATGTACATGCAAGTAGATAAGATTACCTTAGACGATGACAAATACCATAGGAAATCGGGATCTGGGTCCATCAAGGACAATTAAAAAACGGATCTTGCTTCCTTTTCTTATCTCGTTAATGTATACCTACATTAGTCTAACCATATGTACGTTTCAAACAAGCATGTCCAAGGACATGACCTAGCAGAGTTACCAAACAAGGAAAGAGAGAAAACTCTGAAACGAATACTGTTAGGCCAAACAATGAAGAACTTTGTTTCTGAACGTAACTTTTTCACAATTTTAATACACAAAAAACGAGTTTTCCCGGGTGGAAGCTACCCGAAAAGGGATTTTGGAGTGGCTAGATTTTGATGATTCACATATTTACTGACATTTACACAATTTTACAAAATTTAAAAAAATCCACCATTTCGGCATTTTTGTCATTTGCGAAAAAAAAGTCCAGGTGGAGAAGCACCTAAGAAACTTTCAATTAAAATTTTATAACTACTTGAAAAAGACTGGGAGAAATGAATGGTTTGACAATTCAGTTATTTACTACCATTTATTCCAGTTTTTGCCAAACTTCAAAGTTCCGCCATTCCGGTAGTTCTTTTTTTCGAACCGCAATAAAAAATAAAAGCGTGGTAGGCGGTCCAATCGGGAACATCTCTGCGTAATATCTAAACGATTGGAGTAAAACTGTAGGAGGGGTAGTATTTTAAAAATGGATCAAAACGGGCATTAAAAGCTCCGCCATTTTGTCAGTTTTTCGTTAATCGTAAAAAAAGTGAGAACCAGGTGAGGAACTACCCAGGAAGCATTTCTGCTTAATAACAATACGATTGGAGCAAAACTGTAGAAGAAGTAGCATTTTAAAGAAAAAGTATAACATACGCACATCCCACATACATTCAAGCCCCCTATAGTGATACGACTAACCCAGTCCGACAAAGTCGGCTGGGTTAAAAACCCTATGACATTTCTGCATACTTCTTGTATTCCAAATTCTTTTTTTTCTTTCGAAACTTTCGAGAAGTAAAAAAAAAAAAAAAAAAAAAAAGAATGTGATTATTCAGGGTAATTTTTAAGACAGTGTCCTAAGTTATAATGCGAGAAAAAATATGTGAAAATTTTATCAAAACACAGGAAATGCGATTGAATTACAAAGTGTGACAAGTGACAGTTGACAAAAAGCTTTCTGGTTCGCCTAATAAATAATGATGATAATTTATTAAGCGTAACATATTGTATAACAGCCTGGGAAACAACATTTTTAAATGTTCATCTATTTTTGACAAGAACCATTTTTTGACAAATTTCAAAAAGATAATACAGTGTTGTAACCTAGCTGACACGCGGACACGCATGATAACCAGCTGGTATCTGAGTGCCCCCTTCCCCCTTCCAACCCTCACCCCTTGCAGTTCCGCTCCCACAACGTACAGTACACTTTTAGTTTTATAAACAGGTTTCTCATTATAATGGGAAATGGACGATAATTGGTAATGGTTTTCATTGTCTTTTGGTGGGTACTGGAAAACACAAGAAGCGTGGTACTTAATGGCGTCATTGTTGCTAGAGCAACTGCAATGTCACCGTTGCCATGACAACGGCCATATTTTCTAATCGCATACAAAACTTGGCAAGAGTTCTTAGCTTATTTTCTTGGCAAAATTTGATTTCTGTACTGGCCGTTATTCGTCTGACAAAGACTGCTGAAGGTTTGGTGAGCGGGTGAAGGAGAAGGGGGGGGGGCACGGTGGGGGAGGGGGCGGGGGTGACACTATGTTAAACCCTGCACCGCTGGAGTTTGGCAGGAGAAGGAGTAAAAACTGCGACGAGCGAGTTAAACCTACTACTGCAACTACTACTTCTGCTACTGCCACTGTTTCTACTACTACTACTGCTACTATTGCTACTACTATTACTACTGTTGTTTTTACTGCTGCTGCTACTACTACCACTACTACTATTGCTACTTCTACTTCTGTTACTGCTTCTACCGCTACTGCTACTACTGCTGCTGTTACTTCTGTTACTACCACTCCCACTCTTACTGTTACCACCACCACTATCACTATTTCTACAACTACTACTACTAATACCAACACTACTACTGCTGCTGCTGCTTCCGCTTCATGTCGTGATAACAAACTACTTTCCTTCCAGTTCAAGATATTAAACGACATAGTAGCCAACAACAAAAATCTGGAAAAATGGGGAATTAAATTAGACAAAAATTGCAATTAATGTAATGTAGAAGATAATTCCCACCTGTTCATTAGTTGTCGTAAAACAGTCGCAATAATACGAAAAGCATGGCAACTTCTTGGTTGTAAAGGTTTGAACGCTACTGAGTTTCTGTTAGGATCTTGTAACAACGCTAAAAACCTCATTTTTCTCATTTTAAAATATCGTGCATGAAGTAAGCATGTACATGCAAGTAGATAAGATTACCTTAGACGATGACAAATACCATAGGAAATCGGGATCTGGGTCCATCAAGGACAATTAAAAAATGGATCTTGCTTCCTTTTCTTATCTCGTTAATGTATACCTACATTAGTCTAACCATATGTACGTTTCAAACAAGCATGTCCAAGGACATGACCTAGCAGAGTTACCAAACAAGGAAAGAGAGAAAACTCTGAAACGAATACTGTTAGGCCAAACAATGAAGAACTTTGTTTCTGAACGTAACTTTTTCACAATTTTAATACACAAAAAACGAGTTTTCCCGGGTGGAAGCTACCCGAAAAGGGATTTTGGAGTGGCTAGATTTTGATGATTCACATATTTACTGACATTTACACAATTTTACAAAATTTAAAAAAATCCACCATTTCGGCATTTTTGTCATTTGCGAAAAAAAAGTCCAGGTGGAGAAGCACCTAAGAAACGTTCAATTAAAATTTTATAACTACTTGAAAAAGACTGGGAGAAATGAATGGTTTGACAATTCAGTTATTTACTACCATTTATTCCAGTTTTTGCCAAACTTCAAAGTTCCGCCATTCCGGTAGTTCTTTTTTTCGAACCGCAATAAAAAATAAAAACGTGGTAGGCGGTCCAATCGGGAACATCTCTGCGTAATATCTAAACGATTGGAGTAAAACTGTAGGAGGGGTAGTATTTTAAAAATGGATCAAAACGGGCATTAAAAGCTCCGCCATTTTGTCAGTTTTTCGTTAATCGTAAAAAAAGTGAGAACCAGGTGAGGAACTACCCAGGAAACATTTCTGCTTAATAACAATACGATTGGAGCAAAACTGTAGAAGAAGTAGCATTTTAAAGAAAAAGTATAACATACGCACATCCCACATACATTCAAGCCCCCTATAGTGATACGACTAACCCAGTCCGACAAAGTCGGCTGGGTTAAAAACCCTATGACATTTCTGCATACTTCTTGTATTCCAAATTCTTTTTTTTCTTTCGAAACTTTCGAGAAGTAAAAAAAAAAAAAAAAAAAAAAAGAATGTGATTATTCAGGGTAATTTTTAAGACAGTGTCCTAAGTTATAATGCGAGAAAAAATATGTGAAAATTTTATCAAAACACAGGAAATGCGATTGAATTACAAAGTGTGACAAGTGACAGTTGACAAAAAGCTTTCTGGTTCGCCTAATAAATAATGATGATAATTTATTAAGCGTAACATATTGTATAACAGCCTGGGTAACAACATTTTTAAATGTTCATCTATTTTTGACAAGAACCATTTTTTGACAAATTTCAAAAAGATAATACAGTGTTGTAACCTAGCTGACACGCGGACACGCATGATAACCAGCTGGTATCTGAGTGCCCCCTTCCCCCTTCCCCCCTCATCCCTTGCAGTTCCGCTCCCACAACGTACAGTACACTTTTAGTTTTATAAACAGGTTTCTCGTTATAATGGGAAATGGGCGATAATTGGTGATAGTTTTCGTTGTCATTTTGTCTTGTGGTGGGTACTGGAGAGTAGGGTAAGAAAACACGAGAAGCGTAGTACTTAATGGCGTCATTGTTGCTATAGCAAATGCAATGTCACCGTTGCCATGACAACGGCCACATTTTCTAATCGCATACAAAACTTGGCAAGAGTTCTTGGCTTATTTTCGTGGCAAAATCTGATTTCTGTACTGGCTGTTATTCGTCTGACAAAAACTGGTGAAGGAGAAGGGGGGCACGGTGGGGGGAGGGGGTGGAGGAAGGGGGTGAGGGTGGGGGTGAGGGTGGGGGTGACACTACGTAAAACCCTGCACCGCTGGAGTTTGGCAGGAGAAGGAGTAAGGACTGCGGCGAGCGAGTTAAACCTACTACTGCAACTCCTACTTCTGTTACTGCCACTGTTGCCACTACTACTACTACTACTACTACATTGTTACTACTGTTACTGCTGTTGCTTTTACTGCTGCTACTACTACTACTACCACTACTACTATTACTACTGCTACTTCTGTTACTATTACTCCCACTGTTACTGTTACCACCACTACTACCACTATTTCTACTACTTCTACTACTACTACTACTACTACTACTAATACCAACACTACTACTACTGCTGCTGCTTCCGCTTCCGCCGTTGTTTTCTTCTCATAGAGATCAGTACTGACGTTTTCCTTTGAAACTTTTCCATATCAAACTAATTATGAGTGATTTTTCAAACAAATAACTTAACATAAGAACTCTACAAAAGTGAAATGAAAGTCACAAGTCATAAACATCAAGTTTTGTTGTCACAACAAGTAAATAATCAACAAACGCTGCCGAACAAACTGCTTATGACCCCTCTCTCCTCCGCCCCCCCCCCCCTCCCCACCTCCGCTCCACCCTCTGGATACTCGTATAGTTCACTGTGCTCCAGTGAGAGCTTGAATGGTTGCCCTGATGGTCTCTTCTGGTGCTCCGCGCCTAAAGACGATACTGATAGCTGCCTGCGTCCCCCCTCCCCCGCTCATTGGCCTGCAAAAAATACCAGTACCATTTTACTTCGTTCTTACAGATTTCGTACTGATATTAACTGTAAGTGAAGTGTCGCGTTTAGATATACTTTTTAGAATTAAAATTTTAATCAGTGTTAAACTAGATGAAAAAAACTTCATAGCAGGATGTCAATAAAATATTTACACTACGTTTTGAGATTTTTGTCCACCCAGCTCCCCGCCCCATCCCCGAACTCCCTCCTATCTCCGCGCAGCTACTAGTAGAATGTGTGATGCCTTCAGTATGGTAAAACATCTGTGTGCCCACCTCTCCCCTCCAGCACCCCTTCCCCTCCACCCAACAAACCTTATTGTAGTTATTTTTTTTAAATCCTGTGGTAGGTTTTCTATTATGCCATATCCGCTTTGCTGGGACAACTGAGGCAAAGGTCAAAAGGGCAATCCTCTACTTTATCACAACAGATCCGGATTCAAACTTATGATCTTTGAATTACCGCACAAAGATTCTAACTAACTGCTAGTTGCTACCCTGGATCCAAACCTCCCCTCCCTCGTCCCTCCAACTCCTCCACACACTCTCCGAATACGCTTGTTTGCAGTAACGAGAAGTCGATCCTCTCTTCTGCATCCAGGTTGTAGCTACGCATAGAACCTTTATACCGATGACGAAGTTAAGCAGCGTTGGGCCCGGTTAGCTCTTGGATGGGTGACCGCTGGCTTTCACTCCAATAGCTATTTACCGAAGCTTAAAATATTACTTAGATACTTGACCGTCAATGGAGTACCTGAAGCCTTCTAATGCCGAATAGAGGAAATATTTCCTGATCCAGGGGTCGCCAGATAATTCTAGCAGGTGGTCTACGTCTTTAGTAATTGTGAATGCTTGCTGTTGATAGTGGAGGCTCTCGCGGTCGCTTAGCAACGGGCTAAATATCAAGTTTGGATACGCCCTCTCAATCACAACGCTAGCACCTGTATGCAGGAAATTGTGTCAAAGCGATCAGAGATAGTGACGGGAGAATGGCTTTTTTTTTTTTTTTTTTTTTGGGGGGGGGGGGGTGGGGGTGGGGGAGAGAGTTTAATGTTTGCACCCCGCCTCCTCTAAATTAAAAAAAGTTAAACTTCGCGTTTTTAGAAAAAAAATGCTCTGGGTGATTTTCTGAAATTTCAAAGTACGTAAATTTTAGGAGCTATAGTTTCAAATTAAAAAGCTTAAAATTATTTATTTATTGTTATTATTTCTTGATAACTGGATCTTTTCTATTTTTGTTGTTGTCCTTGGTATAATTTTCAGTACCAACGCTCCGTACGTTACTAAGGTATAAAATATAGACATCAGAGATGCGAAACCCTCAGACACAGCCGTTACCAAAGTGGTACCATTTCGACATTTTTTGCCTATCATCTTAAAAATTGGAGCAGGTACAAGTGGAATATATATTCTTTCATTGTGTGAGGTTATAAAATTGTACAGTGAACACTTAAAGGCAAAGGGACGCGTACAAAGTAGAGCAGATAATTGTTTACCGATGGACAGACGGACGGGCGTACGGACAAGGAGACAGCTATGAAGCCCATGGTCAATTTTTGGCTGACGGCTAAAACTAACGTTTTATTTCGTAAAACGAGCTTTTACGAGTAAAAGCGCAATTCGCGTTCTCCACTTTTAGATGGGTTTCCCTTTGGTTAGATTTTCCACACAATAGAAACTTTTTCCTCGCTAATAGAATGAACCCTATCCCGCCTTCCATCCAGCCAGCCAATGAGAATGCAGATAACACAAAGTGCTACGTCACTGAAGCTGTCAATCATTCCCTTTTAGCCCAAAATAGGTGGTGTCAACTCACCCAGGCTTGTAGGGGCTGGATGGGAGGGAGGATAGACTAAAAGTGGAGAACGCGAATTGCGCTTTTACTCGTAAAAGCTCGTTTTACGAAATAAAACGTTAGTTTTACTTCGCAAAAGCTTAGAATTCGCTTATCTCCACTTTTAGATGGGACTAAAGTCCGGAGCAGGGGAGCCTGCCATTCTAAAGAAATTGCGTGAAAAAGGACGCGAATTGCAAATACTCGAAAGAGTTTTGCGAAATAAACTTGTTAGATGGGATAGAATTGAAGTTAAATAAAATCCCAAATCTAAGAAAGTTTGCTTTATTTGATTTCCAAACACCCTGATAGGGTAAAGGAGGGGAACCCTCTTTGCCCATGAAGGGATCTGGTAACAAATAGAAAAAATTCTAATTAACGGTGTCATAAAGTCTGAATAAACTTTATGCTGACTGACTGAGTATCCTTTACCATCCCCCTCCTGCCTCCCACTGGATGGATCCCGACCTGGGATACTCTAAGCTCTGAGTAGAAGATAACAATAATACTGATTTATTGTTTTTCCTTCTTAACAAAAAGATCGTAACCTTGTAAAGGCTACCATGAAAAATAAAACTTGACACAGCATAATTACAAGTGACTGTGTCTTACAAAAGCATGCTAAATATTCTAAGACCTTGGGTAAATGTTAGAACTGCTCTAAATCATTACCACTTAAAAACTTAAATTTTTGCGAAATTGACTGGCAATTTCGAGAAAATTAGGTGACTAGAAGCTTAGAACACTCACAAACTTGGATTGGAATCAATCCTGGTGATAAAAATCACTAAATGCCGTTGATTTTACAACTAAGCCCATAATGGTACTATGGGCCTTGGTCACATGGTCACTGTGACACAGACCCTTGATGACCTCTGGGCTCTCAGTAAGGCCCGGGACTGCGGGAACGCTGGGTCGGGGAGAACTGCGTCTCCCCCCCCCCCTTTTTCCTTGAGTCAAGGAAATTTCTGAAGATACTGAGGCCAGGGTGTGGATCACAGTGAACATATGACACTAAATCAGTTCTAGGATAATTCGAGAAACTAAAATCCGAAAAAAACAGTCCGACGGTCTATACGGTAGCCGACGACGTGAAGTCGGCCGAACTGGGATAAGGGTATGTCCAGCGGGGTAGTGCACCGGTTATTTCTTGGGCTTGAAGTGGCTGGTAGCACGGTTCTTGACATAACCTCCCTTTTGCTTGCCCTTGCCTTTGGGTCTGGGCGTAGGCGATCTGTAACAGATTGACAATTAGTTAGTAATGGTCGTCTCCGCAGCTATGAATGGGCCCAGAGAATAGAGGCCTGAGAGTTCATCTTGGGAGAAGTCTTTAAGATAATACTTAACGAAGGAATTGGGAGAAGCCCAACAACCTGTTTTAAGTATATCCGACAACGACACATTACGTAGTGCTCTAAGCGAATTTGCCACCTGCCTGACTTGATGGGCTTTCACTTTTAACTCTGACTGAAGGACTGTGTCTGATTGTGCTTCGTCATACGCTGTCATAATGACCCCTTTTATGTAGTTTGAAATAGATTGCTTAGAGAGGTCTTTATTGAACTTGGGCATATAGGAGATAATAAGGGCTTTTTGATTTTTTGACCTATATACCTCCGAAAGTTCTAAGTATAGACGTAAGGCTTTGACGGGACACAAGGAGACTAAGTCCTCAGAGATCTGTTCCTCTGGTAGGGATGGTAAGTTGATGTGACTGAAAGTGCCCATCCCATGAGTAATGATGTGGGTTTTGCCCATGAAGCCGGCCCTAGGGACGAGAGTGATGTTTTTCCACTCCCCGTTCTCTTTGCTTACCGTCCTGTCTAGGGCGTGTATTTCGCTCCTCCTCTTGCCGGAAGCGAGGGCTAGCAAGAAAGTAAACCTTACCGTAGCATTTTTGGCTGAGATTACATCGTTCCCAAAAATGTCCGGGCGCTGAAGGTACCTCAGTACTAGGGACAGATCCCATTGTGCGACGTTCGATGGAGTAGGGGGAGAGTTTACCTTGAAATGACGAATCAATTGAGAGATAGACGTGTCATCCCCTGGGTCATAGCCCTTAGAGGCCTTGAGCCTGGAGCCTATGGCTGCTCTATAACCTTCAATGGAGCTTACCTTTAAACCTTCGTTTGTGAATAGGTGATCTAAAAAATCTGCTATCACTGAAGGAGAGGCCTGGAATGGGTCTAGCTTAGACTTATTACACCAGGATGCGAATTTGTTCCATTGAGACCTGTACACCTTGGCAGTAGATTGTTTGTGGCTGTTTACTATTTTATCTACTATGTTCTGTGAGAAGCCTTTCTTTTTTAGGAAGGACTGGTCAGGCACCAAAGGTGTAGGTTCAATAGGTGAGGGGCTGGGTGAAAATGATGCCAATGGGGTTGGAATAGGATTTCTCTGTGGCACGGGATTGGAGTCGTCTTGACTATCTTGCACCTGAGGAGCAAGGTAAACCAAGGGGCCTCCGGCATCCGCGGGGCTACCAGTAGCAGGGCCCGTGGGCCCAAGTCCAGTACCCGTTGTAGTACCTGGGAGAGGATTGCCTGTGGTGGGAAGGCATAGAGTACCTCTTGCAGTGGCCATGGACAGCTGAGGGCATCTATTGCCCACGCTGCTTGGTCCGGGCATGGGGAGACATACCTGGGTAGACGTGTTGTTACTGCATTGGCAAACAGGTCTAGCGTTGGGGCCCCCATGGTGACTGGATCGTCACCCACTGAAAGGACTGGGGGGCTAGGCACCACTCCGTGTGGATTACCTGGCCTACTCTGGAAGCTAAATCGGCCAGTACATTGAGTTTTTCCGCCAAATGACGCGCTGAGAGGGTGATTTGAGATTGGCGAGCTAAAGATAGGATCTTGTAGGTCAATATTGATAGAGGGAGGGATCTGGTCCCCCCTTGCCTGTTTAAATATGCCACGGCTGTTGAGTTGTCTAGGAGAAACAGAACACTCCTGCCTTGGAGTCGGTCGGACAGTCTGTTCAGTGCTATCCACACGACCCGTAGTTCCAGCCAGTTTATGTGGTACTTTTTGAAAGAGGGGGGCCATTTGCCCTTCCACATCTGGCGTTGGCAATGTATACCCCATCCCCCTTGGGATGCATCCGTTTGGAGTTCTATTTCCGGGGGTGGGGGATGGAAGGGTGTGCCCTCGTTTAAGATTTGTGGATTGGTCCACCAGGATAGGGAGGCCAGGGCAGCCTGTGACACGGTCATTTTTGCCTGAGGGTGCCTCCCCTGTCTGAGGGCCCTCCTTACCTGTCTTTGGAAAGGTCTGTAATGTAAGCGGCCCAGGGGAACTGTCCGTTCCGTGGCCACTAAGAGACCTAGCAAGGACTCCATGGGATGCAGTCTTACCTTTTTTCCTGCCTGAATCCCTCGTATGCCCTGCGTGATCTTTTGCTGCCTTTCTGTTGTAGGAAAAGCTCTCGCACTTACCAGATCCCACCTTTCCCCCAGAAAGACGATGTCTTGCTTGGGTGCTAGTTCCGATTTGGGGAGATTGACCACTAAACCTACCTGTAAGGCTTTGCGCACTAGTGCAAGGGTCTGGCGGTGGGCCGTGCCCTTGTCTGTGTGTGCCAGAAACCAATCGTCCAGGTACTGGAACACGAGCATACCTTCTAACCTGGCCCATGCTTTGAGTACTTTCATAATTTTTGAGAATACGTACGGGGCCGTGGAGAGGCCGAAAGGGAGTGCCCGAAACCAGAATCTTTTTGAGCCTATTTGAAAGGCTAGAAACTTTCTCGCTGATCGATGCATTGGAATGTGGAGATAGGCCTCTGAAAGGTCTATGGATGTGCCCCACATCCCTTCCTGCAAGCTTTCCTTTATGACCTGAGCGGTGTCCATTTGAAAGGAGGTTACCTGCAGGAAGTCGTTTAGGGCTGACAGATCTATGACCAATCTCCAACCCCCCGATTTTTTGGGAACCAAGAAAACCCTGCTGAAAAATACTGGTTGGTTTTCTGGCACTTCTTCCACCGCCCTTTTTTCTTGTAGACTTACGAGTACTTCCTGTAGGGCTACATCCCTTTCTGAGTCCCGCGGGTAGGAGGTGACAAGGGAATGAGGGGCCTTGTGGGCAAGGGGGATAGACGGTGGAAGGCCCCTCCCCTCCCGCTTGAACGGTAGGGGATAACCGACCTTCAACCATCTGACCACGCGGCGGGGGGCTCCCATTTCTGCCCATTTCTGCCAAAATTTGCCTAGCCTTCCTCCTACGGGAAAGGATGCGTTCAAGGCTAACAAATTTTCTAAGTTTTCTGAGTTTAGAAAAGTATCGCCAGGAGACCAGGGAGTCTCTAGGCGGTACTTTGGTTGGCTGCTACCTGTTAGGTTGTGCTGACTGCCCCTCCGTCTTGGTGCCGTTGTTTGGCTTCTGTTTCTTGGGAGGAGGAGGCTGTGACTGCGTGCTGGGTCTCGCTTGATCCACGGGCTGCCTGTATGGTCTCTTGCGTTTTGGCGGGTGCCGGAAAGACGCTCGTGACATACGAGACATGAGTGCGTAGTCCTGCGAGAGAGAGCGGCTTTCTTGGTTCACACGTTCCACCTCCGCCGGGGGAAAGAGTTCTTTCTGTCCAAGGATGGGCGCATGCCGTAGGTCTCTCAGTCCCTTCACGCTAGACCAGCAGTGCTGGAGAAACGCATCCCGCCGGAGGAATACCATGGATGTCATGAGGAAGGTGGACAGTTTGACTACATCTCTAGTCGCTAGAGCGAGGCATTCCAGAAGTTTAAAGGCCAACGGATCGTCGAGGTGTAGGCCCTCCCAGCGTGTCTTTAAGGCTTTCAGGGTGTGGTCCTGGAAAGACATGATATTGAGTATGTGACGGGAGGACGACTCAATGGTCCTGGCATCCTTCTCTACTAATGGGATGTCCGAATCGCTCCTAACCGATGGCATCCAAACTGTCCTCTTCGCCGGCTGTTCGAGTGCCTCCAGGGGTACTAAGTCATCAGAGGACCTGTACGGGCCCGGTCTCACTGCACAGTGCTTAGATGCGTGAAAGCGGGAGAGAGTGCGACCCTCGCTGGCGTCAAGCTTCTTAAACTCTTTGGTACGGACTGTAATAGCGTTGGCAATCCCTTCACTGGTCGAGAGTGCTACAAACGAGTCCTGCGGGGGCAACACTGTCTGTGAGGTCATTCTTATGGGCGAATCTTCCTTGTCGAGACCTGGCGACCCAAAGGTGACGTTAGCCAGCCGCGCAATTTCTTTGACAGCATCCCTGAATGGCACGTCCTCGGGGGCTATGGTAGATGACGCTCCCGAGGGTGTGGGCTCTTCACTGCGGGGGGTGAGGTCCGGCGGAGAGGGGGTTCTGATGGGGCGTCTGCCTGCTGCCGCCGGATCTTTCCAGAGCCTCTGACCGCTACCCGGAGATCTAATGTAATCCATCTCTCGCAAGGGGAGGCGGAAGTGGGCAGAGGGGGGGTTGTCATCTGTCGTCCCCTCCGACTCCTCGCCCTCGGACTCTTGCTCCTCCGAATCCCGACCACTGTCGTTCCCTGGCTGTTCTGCGGATGGATCAGTCGGTACTTCCCCGGAAGGTGTGTAAATTTCCCGTTCTCTGTTGAGAGGGACTGCCGAGAGGGGCGATGTAACCGATTGCAGGTCGTCATCATCCTCTTGAATCAATCTCGACGCCTGTCCCGACGGTGGGATCTCCGAGGAATCCTCATCACTAGCTGAGCCCGACTCTGCCAGCGTATTTCGACGTGCCAGCAGGGGGGGTGGGTGCGGGGAGGAAGCGCGGTCCTCTGGGGGACGAGAGATCGTGGCCGATGGCTTATGGCGTTTTCTCGGAATCGGCGTAGATTCCTGGTTCTGGAGACGCAATTGTAACTCTTGTAGTTGTTTCTGCATTTGAGTTTGTAACGCTAAAAAGGCTGAAAACTCCCCTGCCAGGTTTGGAGATTGGGTAGAGGGAGATGGCTCGATCTGTGTCGGGATCCCCAACTGACCAGCCGCCGTTGTAAACGAGGCTCCCGACGCCGTATGAGTGACCGTCACTAGCTCCGGGGACTGAGACTTTGGTTGGATTTCAGACTCTGGAGGAATCGCCACTGTGGGGGGAGAAGATGCCCACGCTCTCCGCAGCACTTCTCGTTCCCCTCCCTCAGGGATATCCACCTCGGCTACCGTTTCTGCAAAGGCCTTGGTTTTGAGTTTCTTGGCTTTTTTGCCTGTCACGGGCACGTCAGACTCCGAACCTAAGTCTATCCTAACCGGGGTGGAGACTTGATCCAGGATAACTGAGTTGGCTTTCCTCATTGTCTCTTCAACAAAGTCCTGGGTGATAAACGGCGTAGAGGAGAGAATACGACGGCGATCCCGTCTACGGTCGTTTCGTGCCCTGTTCTTATAAATCAGTTTCCAGTCGTCTGATGTGAGATCCTGGCACTCTGGGCACGTATTGAGTTCGTCACAGAGGGGCAACCCACTATTCCTCCGACACCGATCGCACACCGTATGAGGATTCCGCGCAGAGGGATGGTGGGGACACTGCAGTAACTTAGGAGGCGAGCGCAGGGTGGCCTCTGTCATATCTGAAAGACAAGCAGAAAAGAAGCCATAAGTGACTGCAACAGAATTCTGCAAGTAGACATATATATAACGCAACACTGACGGAGTTACTACGACTTAAACAAGTGACCGAGCGTTGCTGGTGTTAATCACCTCTTTTTTTTTTTTTTTTTTTTAACTGAACCAGAATAAATTCTGACTCTCTGACCGAAAGCAATGCTTTAAGGCGCTTTCTAGCTGCTTTCTAGGGAGGGGGACCATAATGGGCACAATTTATGGGCCCCAGTACCATAATCCCGACGTGGGCCTCGGTCCCGTGACCAAAAGAGGCTTCAGGCCAGATCCCCACATGGGTCTCGGTACTTAGTCCCGTGCCCATGACGGTCCCTGTCAGGGGAAAGAACCCGTTACGGGCCTAAGTCCCCGGTACCGCGACCAGGATGGGACTTGGGGGGGCGAAATGGTCCCTGCCCGTCACGGAATCTCCAATCCCATAGCCCACAAGGCTAAAATGGGATCGGTGTACCGCGTACGGCACGGGATAGCCATAACGGTCCCCTGCGGTCCCCGAGTGGGTATCGACGCCAAAAAACGCCGGAAAACCGCTAGAAAACGCCGAAAAGCATTTCTACCTCCTGAACTGGGGTCAGAAATACACCACTGCTGGTAGACGACTGACCAGTTCCAAGGAGTAATAGCCAAACCCATGCCTGGTCATACCGCGATGACACAGACACCAGGCAAGGCCTAGAGTCTTAGCAGGCACAGCAGACTGAAAAGACTCAAACAACTCCTAGAAGCTGTGTGCTGGAAGCTAGTAATAGATTCGATCCTGTAGACTTCTGTGGAGAAGAGAGGCACACTTCTCGGGACTGGGGAAAGTGTCACCGTTCCGTGTAAACTCACCAACTACCTGACCGAAGTACAAGATGCTAAAATCCTTGCTTAATCGTGGGCTAAATTAATCCACACAAGTACACAAGCAATATTAGTCCTTTAGATAAGAAATAAAGCCACTAAAGGCAAATTCGCACCTTGAACTAGATCCCTTTTTCCAAAAAATTGCGGAGCACACAGAATGGCGTGTGTTGACAACGCCACACTAAAAGGGAATGATTGACAGCTTCAGTGACGTAGCACTTTGTGTTATCTGCATTCTCATTGGCTGGCTGGATGGAAGGCGGGATAGGGTTCATTCTATTAGCGAGGAAAAAGTTTCTATTGTGTGGAAAATCTAACCAAAGGGAAACCCATCTAAAAGTGGAGATAAGCGAATTCTAAGCTTTTGCGAAGTAAAAATATAATTTTCAATCCTATAATGTATGTATTTTCCTGTAACGTGCAAAAGTTTGCCTCTCAGTACTCAGTAATAGGTAGAATTCTACTTTCAAGCGGTAAGCATTCGTAAAATGCTACACTTATATTTCTGAAATATACAAAATTCTACCTTTTATGTCCGCGAGTGTAGAAGCTACAACCGGGCGAGTTTCTTGTTCTTTGTCAAACAGCGAGTCACCAAATTCTGAAATATAAATAATTCTGTTTATGTAGAAATAAATATGTACGTAAATGAAATTCAAAAAAATAAAAAAGACCTAAATTTAGTTGAAGCAAAAATCTTATCTGTAAAAAAAAAAAAAATCTCAAAACGTGACTGCAAGTGACAACCACAGATACCACAGATTATTTTCAAGGAATAGGTGGGGTTGATAGCAACAATAATATGTACAGAGATGAAATGGGTCCCCCTCCCCAATATACAGACATAACAAAAATAGAGGAAGAAAGTAAAAATATGCATAAAACAAAACATAAAAAATGGGAGAGAAAAGGAAAGGAAACTGCAAACAGACCTGTCAGGAAGATGAAGGCGGCGAGGATAGCGGTGGCGACCAGAGCGGCAGAGAAGAGGAGCAGAACGAGCAGCCAGACGCGACGGTCACCGTGATCCTCCTTGTGGATACCCAGTGCCTCGTATGACTGCGGTGGCGCCCCCGAGCGGAAGTAATCTGGCGAATTAGGCAGGGTCAAACATATGCTTGGGTGAGAGGGAGGGGGGAGGAGAAAAGAGTCATGCCCATGTACGCGGTAGGGAGTGGGGTAGTCTGGACAAAGAGGTATATCTACATGGCTGCTTAGAGATGGGTGGAAGGGAAGGGTAAGACAGGGAAAGGGAGGGAGGGAGGGAGGAAGGGAGGGAGAGGCTACAGAAGGGTGGAAGGCGTGAGAAAAGAGGCATACCCTAACGTGGGCGTAGGGGCAAGGAGACGGCGAGGGGAGGGGTGGGGAGTCTGGGAGAGGAGAAGGGGGATGGGTTGGGGAAATAAAATCTGCTGTGTGATGTGGGTGGCTAGATGAACAATAATGCTGTTTTCGTTGTGTTTTATACCAATTAAAATATTTTGAAAGAAACGAATAGATAAATATCGTACGCCGATTGGCTTTCATTCCTCTCCGGCTGGCTTTCCTTGATTGGTCACGTGTCCAAACGGCCTTGACCACGGATGGCTCGTTGCTATTGGTGTTCTCAAAGCTGTCAAAATCAGATGACATCTCCTGTTCGGACACGCCCACCAGCATGCTTTCCGTTCGCACGTGTTCCAACTGCCTATATTCTTCCGCCAACTGCGCCTGTTCTTCCGCTGCTAGTACTCCTTTCCTATGCGTTTCGGATATCGGAGCAGTGGGAACTTCTGGACGATTTGCAGAAACAACGGCCACCTTTTCCGGAGTTGCAGCAGTCTCATTTTCTATGACGATAACAGCGGGATCCGCTCCCCTTTTCCGTATGGTGCCGCACATGCGTTCCAACTCTACTGGCACTACGGGTTTTCTTGTTTTAATAACTTGGGCATACAAGGGAGTGTCGGCTCTTATGTCCTGTGCTTTTTGAGTCGTCTGTGGCGTTTCTTCCATGTCACGTGATATGGCTGCAATGGTTTCCTCAAGTTGCCGTATGCTCGGGTAGAGTGCAGCTGAAATGGAATGAATACGTAATGCATTCAAACGATTAACTATATACAGTGGAACCCTTGCCCATTTTGGGGGGGGGGGGGGCACTTGGTGCCAAATGTGTAAGCATGCGTGTCCAAAAAATATAAGGGGAAAGGGGTAATTTGGGGGCCAGACGCGTCCCTTGCGGAGTGCCCGTGTCGTTAGAAAACGGGGGTTATTTCTTACTGAGGAGTCAACGCCCAATAAACAGAGGGGCAACCACTGAGTGGACACCCTTTACAATGTAACTGTCTATTTTTGTTCTATGGTTGCAGAAGTGTGAATTCCATCTGCGTTTGGGCTTATAGACATATAATAAGGAGTAATAGATGCTGTTGTGTCATACACTGCGTCTAGGGCTTGAAATTTACAATCAAAGGGTGCCCGTTTTTTTGTTTTTGTTGTTTTTTTTTTCTCGTTTTTTATTGTTGTTGTTTGTTTTTTTTTTTGTAAAGGATATTTTAAGCTACGCGTTTTCGGCTGCCATGGACTTTTCTACCCCACTCCCCCGCCCCGGGGATTAAACTTAGTCACACAATTTTTTTGTCCTTTAATTCGAGAGAAGTGTTCCCGGTGTGTGTGTGTGTGGGGGGGGGGGGGGGGAGGAAGGGGGTGCGACTTGCACTCACGAAATAGTACGCAATAGTGCTAGGTTTGAAATAAAAACATTTTTAACCAAACACATTTGGGAAAGAACAACCCTTTTTGGGAAACGAGTACTGAACCCATCTCTTTTTAAACCAAATTAACACTATGCGTGGAATGTCCTCAAAATTTTCTTCGCATTTTTAGACAGCCATGGTAACGTATGCAGAAGAAGGAAGAAAAGGGAAGAAGAAGGAAGAAGAAAGAAGAAGAACCTGTACTGCCGGAGCCAGTCATATCAGCGATGCATGTCTCAGACTTGCTCTTCAACACTCCGGTGATTGTCCTCACTTCCGGCCTCCTTTCCTTGTTCAAATTCTCAACGGACGAGCTCGTTTTGCGTGCTTCTCTTTGCACACTCTCTTGACTGTCCTGGTACGTCGGTGGTGGCGAAATACAACCGGTAGAAGCGGCTCGAATTTGAACTCGGTTTGGAAACATTTTATTCCGCACATCCAAGGTAACGAGATTTCGCGCGGCAGAATTTGGATCCACTGTCGACATCGGCATTTTTTATCCTGTTTTGCTGCTGTTGTTGGTGCTGTTGTTATTGTTGTTGTTTCTGTTGTTGTTAATGTTGCTGTTGTTGCTGCTGCCTTTGTTGTTGCTGTTGTTGTTGTTTGTAGCCGTAATTTTGTACTTGTCATGCTAAAACACATGACATCGTATGAGCTATTTGACTTAAGCTTAATTAATTAAACTTGAAGGAATTAACAGGAAAGTATTCTATTCAACACGAGTATTCAAACAGCGCGTTTTCAAACAAACAAAATCTGCTGTGCAATTCTCTCTACCACACAAGACAATGCACTATAGTCTGAGTACTGACATACAAATTGTACAGGCGAATACATCGAAGGGCCCGTCTGAGATCATAAGAAGCCCGTCTTAAATCATAACAGGCCCGACCCAAACTGCCACTGTGACAAAAATACCCAGTTACAACATTCAGTGCTCCAATACCGTAACATAGTTTTGTTTTCATTTTCAAGTTAAAGATCCCTCGATCACCACCCATCTCCGCCCCTCATAGCTGAATCCACTATTTATGGATCTTTATACTTGTATATTTTTCAATATAAATTAATTTTATTTTATCTGAGTTTTAGCCCTCGCACTGTAGACCGTAGGTGTCTGTTGTGGCCTTGGTCCCCCTTTTTATGTTCATTCAAAAATCATGTCAGTGATTGTAGGTGTCCCTGGGGCCAAGGAATCAATCACGGGCCCGTCATACAATAATATAAGACGCCCTTATTAACCGCAATAGTACCCAGTAAACAGTCTAAGGTCAATGCAACGTCGATTTGAGTTTGCAGCATCGATCTGACCAAACAACACGCTAGTTGTACCTTGGTTTTATTTGGTCGTAACTACACATTAACCTCTTACTAACCTCTATGACACAACGTTAAACAGACGTTGGATAACCAATGCTGTTTAGTCGTTGCTTTTGGTCCCAACCAAAATGAGACTTTCTCCGACGTTGGACTCACAAAAGAAAACAGCCTCTTTGTGTTATCGCTCACCGGAAATAGTAGCCATGACAGGTCACTTTGAAGGTAGACCAAAACGAAGATGCAAAATATGAGAATTTCAAGAAGTTTTTTACCCGCCTACTCTTGAAATACATTCCTGGAAATCGACCGAGGCTCGTGAGTATGTTTCGGAACAGACTCAATTTGTCGGTGATGCATTGTGTATTATATATAATAATATATTTACAATATTATTGCTATTGGCTTTGGCAATTTTTGTGCCAAATGACCCCTTTTATTTATATTACAAACTCTTGGTTTTTGAAAATATTTTCGCCGTGTTGAATTCAATGACGTCAGCATACAAAACTTACATCCATTTTCCGTTGTAAATAAAAAAAAAAACGTTTATTCGCCATTTAGAAATATTATTAAAGAACTTAGACACGGCAAAAAAATAATGATAAATATAAATAGAGAGATATCCCAGTTAACATTCTAAGGTGGTACCAGCGTCGCTTTGGGGTTGCAAGGCCAGTCAGGCCAAACCAAAACTTTAACTCAGTTTTACTTTATTTGTGATTGCTCGCAACCACAAATCAACGTCTAATCTACGTCTTTGACACACCATTGAGCAGACGTTAAGTAACGATGTTTAAACGTTGCTTTTGGTCGCAACCAAAACACAAATTACTCCAACATTAGGTCAACATCTTTGATGCAACACTGGATAGTCGTCGAAAAATCGAGGTTGCATAGACGTCGAACTCTAATCCAGAAAACAACCTCCTTGTGTTATCGCTCACCGGAAGTGGTAGCCATGATAGATCACTTTGAAATCAGATGACCCGTTTAATTTTGAGGTGGTATTAGTGGAAGTTTCAACACCGGTCAAATTCTTGCTGGTTTCAGTTTTCATTTTTCAATTTATTACTGCAATGATGTAGAGGAAAACATTACAGTGTATTCCCTTTCTATTTTTGCCATGCCACACACAAGCGACGGTGGGAAGGCTCTGAGAGGCAAAAGCAGTCTTATTTCCGCGCAACGTTTCTTATTCCCCAGCCGGGTCACTAAAATTGCCAAAATAGTGAGCCCATGGGGACAGTTACCCTAACCATATCGCCTTCAAAACAATTGAAAATTTTGCTTTCTGTGAAAAATTCCAGATCGGAGATCAAAGACAGTGTACTTCATATATTACGAGAATGCCTGCCCAGGCTTTATTTACCATTGTTGATACCTGGTAATTTCGAGTCGCCGACCATGATACCAGTATGTAGTGACTTGCTTGTTGCTCTCAACCGTCACGTGGTCGATAAAATGAGGCGATTGGCCCGTGATGGTAATCGCCGTCATCCGGTGGCGCCGTGGGTGTGACGCTCTAAGTGTAGTGGTCCCAAAAGCCGCTCAAATCAAGAAGAGAGAGCGTGACCTTGTCCTTGAAGGGCCACGATTGTAATACGTCATATTCTCCCTTCATCACCACAACATACAGAGGCAAGTACTGACCCCTCGCCATGCCGTCACCATTCGAATAAACACGGGTGGACATTTTGTATCCATTCTTTGATATATAAAATGGCAGACCATTGATAAACTTTCCTTCGTCTACAACGTCATTTTGGGTTTCAACTCTGTAGCTGGATATTTTCAAGACCTTGGCACCAACAGAGCTAGTGTTGTCTAATATCAGAAGCATGCTTTTAGCTCTAGTTTTAAAGTCAAAGAATTGTTTTCACCCTATTCTAAACACCGAGTAAAATGACAGAACCACACGAGCGGTCGGATTGATCAGAAAACCTTCCTTCAGCCTCTAGCACAGTGATTGAGCTGGTGCAGTACTCATAGGCACACCAAGGTGATTATCCAGAAGGGTCCGCGACATATCCTCCTCACAACCGTTCCCTTTGTTCGGGCTGTGAACCCGTAACACTACCACCTGACGTTCAATATTACAACCACGCTCTAACGCATACGTTGGAAATGTTTTAAGTCATCCGCGTCAAGCGAATGTTTTTGCGCCATCAAAAATAGCTGCTGCACATTCTTCGCAAAAGTGCTGGTCACAGGGACTTCTATACGCGGATCGGTTGATATGCCGGCCGCATTGAATGTACAGGTATCCGCTGTCGATCTCGTTCAGGTAGTCGAGATGTATCGTGGGTATGGTGGCGTTGTATGCTGAGGGATTGGCTGTTTCATAGCTACCGTGAAATGAAATCACGACATCAGGACTCAGAATACACTGCTACGTTCTATCAATGCTGGACAGACGTCACACTCGAAAACATGATAACGTGATAACATGAATGAGGTTGTTTGGTTGTGTATCACATACGTTAGCAAGACATTAATATTTGGTAGGGGCCAACCACAATCAGAACCAAAATACAATCATAGTTAATGCTGTTGTTTGGTCGACTCGACGTCGCAACCTCAAATCGATGTTGGACTGGCCTTAGAATGTTTACTGGGCAAGCACATTTTGAAATCAAGAAAAAGGTTTAGGACTGAATGTCCAAACATGGCCTTCCAAATATATATGTTAGTGTTCGATCGGAAATTAATCAACTCGAATTTTGGTGATAAAGGGACGGAAAAAAATTCTGACTAGCCTCAGAATTCTTAACCCTATTTCCAACTCCACTCCCCAACCCCCTACACCGGTGCCCCCCTCCCGACGCATCCCGCCACCTCCTGCCACCCCCACCTCTCCCGTTACCCCGCATTTCCATCAACCATCTGCAGATCAATAACATTGTACCTTCTCTATCCCGCTGCATTTAGATTGATTTCGTGATCCAGTTACAGTCAAATCAGCAGGGTTTTTTTTTTTTCATTTTTTCGTATTTTAAACACAGCGAAACCTGGGAAATAAGATCACCCACATGGATAACACCGAAAAGGTTCCCGTTCTGCGCTGATCCTTGCGAGGATCTTTTGTTATAGCAGTAGCGGATCCAAATGGGTGGGGAGGGGGTTCAGCGGTTGCAACCCTGCCCCACCCCACCCCCCTAAATCCGAAAAACTGTCTGTTAAACTCTGTGTTTTCGTAGAAAAAAGTTTGACTGTTTAACTCCGAGTTTCCCAATTAAGTTGAACCCCCCACCCCCCTTGCCCGAAAGCCAAGTCATGAAGTATTCTTGTCGACAAAACAACTCGTGTCACTCATGCTGACACTATAAATCCGTACGGCTAGCTCGTTGTTCTAAAAAACTGACCTCTAGAGAGCTCTATTTATATAAAAACAAAGTGGGGTGTACACAAAACCTAATCTTTGATGGAGGGTTCTATTTTTTGCATATTCTCCAGTCGATGGCAGAAAAAAAATTTGACACAGACAACAGATATAACCAGAGATATAACCAGGTAGAATGTTTGATAACGACGGTTCTAAGTATATTACTGTGGTTACATTACTGTACTTATTTATTTTTGGACTATTGGAATTCCCATGCGTGTGTGCTTCCGGTATGACTTTTAGCAACACTTCCTCAAAACCAAATATGCACCACAATCGATCTTATCGTTTCAGTTATTTCACTATTCGATGTTTAATTCCATTGGTATTACGAAATAAGTGAAATTATCAAAAGATGAAAAAGAAAATAAATAACAGCGGATAGGTAGATGAGTTGTAGGGCTGTGGGGTGTTCAAAACCCTATGACTTGGAAACAGGACAATTCCCTCTTGGACTTTTCCCACTTGGACTTTTCCCGCGGGGACTTTTCCCGCGGGGACTTTTCCCGCGGGGACTTTTCCCGTGGGGACATTTCCCGAGGGGGGCTTTCCCCGATCTAGGACATTTCCCGCGGATGAAAAAAAAAAACTAACAAAAAATAAAACTAATTTATTGCAATTTTTACTTAGTAATTTAAACTTGCAGTACACGATCTGAACTGTGTTCTCTCCGATCTCTGATGTTTCTTTTTTCTATTGTCAACAAGCTGTAGTGGATTAATTATGCTGCAGGGGCAGGGTATATTGTGATTCAGTTAAATGCAATTACAACTAAATTAAAACACCAGTCCTCGACCACTCTGAGGACAACTACATAGGTCGCCCCCGAAGACGAGGACGAGCTGATCTCCGTTTCGCCCATGAGATGGGAACATGAGCGACCTAATCGTTAGTGACCTGCCCAAGACAAATAATTTTGTTGAGAGGGTGGCACAGGAAGATGCAGTCAGCTGTCACTGCTTCTCACCCTAGCCTTTGGAGATTTCTCGATGTGCTAAAGAAAGAGCACAGCGTTTCCAACGTGCTGATTAAGCAGATGATTGTAGGTCATGAACCACCGCCACCACGCCGAGGTTATCGCGACTGTGCACAGCGCATCGCTACTGTTTTTGCCGTCTTTACCAATCATCATGTGCATGACTTCCTTCGTGGAATTGCCCACAATGTGCACCTGTAGAAGCGTGACTTTTAGTGAACTGATCACGTGCAAAAGACAGACAGTTTCTATGATTGTAGTATGAATAAAAATTATGCAAGTGTGAAGTGCGAATATATCAATAAAAGCTTAGAATATTTTTTGTTAGTTTTTTTTTTTCATCCGCGGGAAAAGTCCTCCACCGGAAATGTCCTAGGTCGGGAAGAGTCCTCCGCGGGTAAAGTCTCCGCAGGAAATGTCCTAGACTCCTATTACTTCTATTTTATCATTAACTGATCAATTCTTTCCACTTCACTTGCTGCAGTGCAGGAGAAAGGAGGTCTGGTTTCTTCAAAACACGGCTAAGCCAGGTATCTAGGGGGGAGGGGGTAATTTTCATTCAGTACTCCACGTTTTCCACATCGGTTGGGGAGGGGGGGGGGAGATGGTCGGTGGAGAGGTTCTTTCTGAACACCACTCCGCGACCGATTTAAAGAACTAGAGCTCAAAAATTGTGCACACAGACACACACTTCTCGGTGTCTGTCTGGTTTTCGCCTGTGTCTGCGACAACATACGCTCTCTAACTGCTCCTGTACTCATAAATGTATGACTTGATGGTTACTTTCTTAATTAAAGAAAAAAGGTTTAAGTTAATTCAAATTATTTATTTAATTTTACACACCGTTTTTAACCCAGCCGACTTTGTCGGACTGGGTTAGTCGTATCACTATGGGGGGCTTGAATCTATGTGCGTATGTGCGTATGTTAAACTTCATCTTTAAAATGATACTCCTCCTACAGTTTTGCTCCAATCGTTTTGATATTATGCAGGAATGCTCCCTGAGTGGTCCCCACCTGGCTATTACTTTTTTTGATGATTGACGGAAAACTGATAAAATGGCGGCACTTTTTGTGCCCATTTTGACCCATTTAAAATGCTAATCCTTGTACAGTTTCACTCCAATCGTTTAGATGTTACGCAGGGATGTTTCCCAGGGGTTCGCCTACCAAGCGGTTCGCCAAAAACTGCCGAAATGGCGGAACATTGAAGTTTGGCAAAAACTGGAATACATTGTAGTAAATAACTGAATTGTCAAACCAATCATTTCTCTCAGTCTTTTTCAAATAGTTATAAAATTTTAATCGAAAGTTTCTTAGCTGCTTTTCGACCTGGACTTTTTTTTTTCGCAAATGACAAAAAAATGCCGAAATGGTGGAATTTTAAAATTTTTGTAAAATTGTGTAAAAGTCGGTAAATACGTGAATACGTCAAATCCCAACCTCTCCAACATCCCTTTTCTGGTGGCTTCCACCCGGGAAAACTCGCTTTTGTATATTAAAGTTATGAAAAGTTACGTTCAGAAAACAAAGTTCTTCATTTTTTAGCCTAACGGTATTCGTTTCAGAGTTTTTCTCTCTTTACTTGTTTCTTAACCCGGCTGGGTCATGTCCTTGTACATGCTTGTTTTTCTTCTTATTTTTTTTTAGTGGGGGGGGGGGGGGGGGGTGGGCAGTTAGATGTCAATATTTACGAATTGAGCAGGGTGTCCGCTTTTGGTCAAAAAGGGGGTATTTTCTCAAGTTTGGCACTCTGCGTTTCGGGTGGGGTGGGGTTCCTTAAAAAACATTGACACACATGCTAACGTATTTACGGTATTCACGCATTTCAAACTGTGCCCCCAACTCGAGACAACTAATGGTTGATAACAGGAAGAAACCCTTTACTGAAAAAAAAATCTCTCTTACTTACTTACACTCACTTGCACATTGATAATAGCAAACCCCACTCCTCACCCCCTCCTATGTAAAAAAAAAAAAAGGGAAGGGTTTTACATTGTGCAGTGTGTTTTATATTTTGGTAAAAAATTGTGTTCCCTGAATATTAACTAGAGATAACGTACACCTGCCCCGTAACACTCCCCCCCCCCCCCCCCCCCCCTCTGCTCACCCGTAAAACTCAGATATTGGAGAATGGTTAACGAAGCTTCATAAAACTCAACTTCATATACAATATATGACATTGCCTGCATTCAACAGTAAGGAAATTCGCATTACCATGCAATCACTTACACCGGCGGTATGGGGCGAAATAGCGTGAGAAATAGGTTTACGGTGCTTCCAGAAATAGGTACGGTGATTATCAGCTGTGCAGATTATGAGCCACGATTTGAGAGCTGGCAAGAAATCCATTTAAATGGATAAAATTTCAATTGTGTATTGCAGGTGAGATTAAAGATTATAATTATAACTCAATATATGTTTTTTTGAAAAAGAGGTTTGGGATTATCTTTTCCTGTAATTTCGACAGATCTTCCAGCGCAGGGGAGGGGGGTGTAGGTGTAGGTGACGTAGGTATTGTTGTATTGAAACAGCCCATCCGTAGGATGGGCCCATCCAATAACAGCGAGGTATTGATTTACCCCCGGTATACAAAGCAAACAAACGCAGAAGTGGTTATATATGTGTGATTGTAATCTCAGCACAAACTGAGGTAGTTTCCGGAAGAGAAGGGGGGGGGGGGGGGGGGTGGAGGGGGAGCACTTGATATGATATGTGTTACCATACGCGAAATGTCAGTTTCATTTCGGAAAGGAGGGGTGATTTTCATTCATAACTCCGCGTTTCTCGCAAAAGGGGGATTCTTTCACGAATGCACTTCACGTTTGGTTAAAAAGGGGGTTTTATTTCAAATTAGCTCTTCGCGTTTAGGGAACGCTTTAGAAATGTCATTGATATGCTGGTAATCAGCTGGTCCTTGAGTTCCCCCCCCCCCCCCCCCCAGATTCTTCAGTACTTGTGTATGGTGTGGTTATACCAGTAAGCAATGCAGTACATTGTACAGTATACTAACGTTTTATTTCGTAAAACGTACTTTTACGAGTAAAAGCGCAATTCGCGTTCTCCACTTTTAGATGGGTTCCCTTTCGGTTTTAACCTTTCACGCAGAATAAAAACAAACTTTTTTGTAGTAGTGGAATAGCCTACCCGCCATCCATCCATCAACCAATCAAAATGAGGGAATCCTCTGGTATTTCGTCACGGTTGACAATGGGCATACCCTTTAAGCCTCACTCGGTGGTTGAATAACGCACCCAGGCTAGTTGAGGGCTGGATGGGTGGGAGAGTAGGCTAAAAGTGGAGAACGCGAATTGCGCTTGTACTCGTAAAAACACGTTTTACGAAGTAAAACGTTAGTTTTACTTTGCAAAAGCTTTGAATTCGCTTATCTCCACTTTTACGTGGGAATTGAGTCCGGAGCAGGGGAGCCGGCCATTCTGAACTGCATTCACAGAAAAGGTTGCGAATAGCATTAAATACGTAAAAGCTCATCAGAGGATGTTAAAACTGAACTGTAGTTAAAGACTGAATAAAAATACCAACTACGTTCCACTTCTTTTAATACTTCCAAAGAGCCTGGGATGGGGGGAACACTCCAAGTCCCATAACAAAACGCTGTGAGATAAGATCATATGGGAACAGAATGTAGAGATCTGACATATGTAAATCAGGCTTGATAGGTATATCTGCGTGGTGATTGCCATCTCCCTCCTTCCGCCCACTAGATGGGTCCCAACCTCGAGCACTCAGCATCGAGACTACGAAAAAATAGTTTCAAACTATCGATATTTTGACAATAAGATCGTAAATCTGACAATAAGATCGATCTTGACAATAAGATCGTAGGATTGAGCCTGCAGTGTTCACAATATCAGATAACATGCCGTACTGACGCTATACTGAGGCAAATGGTAAAATCCAATTGCCTGATAAAAGACCATAACGTAAAGTTAAAGGTTTTACCTGGAAAATACGACTAGATAATTCTTTAGATTCTAATACTGATTGAATTTAAACTTAAAATGGTAAAAAACTTTTACTCCAAACAGATTTTCCGTGTCTTGGGCTAATTATTAGATTCTAATACTGATTGAATTTAAACTTAAAATGGTAAAAAACTTTTACTCCAAACAGATTTTCCGTGTCTTGGGCTAATTATGGGCCCATGGACACGGTAGGCATGGTCTCCATGGACCGGTCCCTTAGTTGCCTGTGGTGGTACGGGACTTCGGGAACAGGTGGTACAGTGTATCCCCCCTTTATCTGATCCTAGGGTGGAAGACGGCAGGAAGCATGGTGCTAGGACCGTGGTGACCCTGTCTGAACGAAACAACGTGTTTCTAAAATGGAAAACATTCTTGACATTAAACTCACGTCCATGCAAGTGAAAATATCAGTTCTGTGGTGATTAAAAACACTTGCTTAACAGTATTAACGGAGATACGGTCTGGAAGTGTCGCTACTTCTTGCCCTTGAATCCGTTGTTGTGTCCTTTGGCAAATCCCCCTTTCTGCTTGCCCTTGCCTTTCAGCTTGGGAGCGGGTTGCCTGCAATCAGAGTAGAAGGGTTCGTAATGTTGGTTTCCGCAGCGATGAAGGTGCCTAAAGAGTAAAGACCTGTCAATTTGTTCTGCGAAAATTCTTTTAGATAATACTTAACGAATGAGTTGAGGGAAGACCAACAACCCGTTTTAACCAACACAGAAACTAATACCCGAGGGTAGCGATGTCAGTGCGCATTTCGCACTTGCGGAGCCGCTCCTATAGACGTTCGGAGAGGCTACGGCTCGAAACTCTAAGTTTGCTTTACTCCTCGTTTCTTCACGGGTCAGTCACAACAGGCTGGCCGTGTTTTGTGAGGAGACAAATGATGAAGCCGGTGACACAACCCAGTGCACAACAAAATTAAATTTGCTGAGATCGATATTAATAAACCGACCCTGAGACAGACATGGTCCCGACTTAAAGACCAACAGCTCGTTTTAAGTATATCTACCGAAGACACATTACGGAGAGCCCTGAGGGACTTTGCTGTTTGGCGGACATGATGGGCTTTAACTTTGCAGTCGTTTTGTAGGTCCGTATCGGTCTGGGTCCGTTCATAAGCTGCCAAAATGATGACCTTTTTAAGAGATAGTTTGAGGGAGTTTAAGAGTGTTTGAGATAGTTTGAGAGAGAGAGAGTTTGTTGAATTTTGGCATGAAGGAGATAATGAGGGCTTTTTGATTTTCTGAGCGATATGTTTCTGAAATCGAAAGACACTGCCGCAGTGCTCTGACTGGGCACAAGGACACTCGGTCTTCTGTCATTTGTAATATGGTAGAAGGTGCCCCGACCTTGGGATACAATATGTGTCTTACCCATGTAGCCGGCTCTCGAGGTAAAGAAAATTCTGTTCCACTCGCCGTTTTCTTTTATTATTTCTCTATTCAATGCATGGATTTCACCTCTCCTCTTTCCGGACGCAAAGGCTAGCAAGAAAGTGAACCTCACCGTGGCGTCTTTTGCGGAAATGTTTTTCTCAGCGAAGTATGCTGAACACTGTAAATAACGTAATACGTAAATACGTGACAGGTCCCATTGGCCCACATTGGGCTGTAAGAGAGGGGAATTTACCTTGAAGTGTCTGATTAACTGTGACAAGGCTGTATCCTCACCCGGCTCATAGCCAGTGGATGCCTTAAGTCTCGAACCAATGGCGGCTCGGTAACCTTCTATGGACCGTACTTTCAATTGACCTTCTGTGAAAAGATGGTCCAAAAATCGGCTACCACTGCCAGGGATGCTTGAAAGGGGTCTAGCTTAGAGGTAGCGCACCAAGAGGCAAACTTATTCCACTGCGACCTATAAACTTTCGACGTGGATTACTTATGGCTGTTTAAAATCTTTTCCACCACCTGTTTGACGATACCTTTTTTCTCTAAGAATGACTGGTTAGGCACCACAGGTGTAGGTTCAGTAACCGTGGGGACGGGGGGAAGTGACGCCAATGGGGTTGAGATAGAAGTTCTCTGTGGCAAGGTCTCGGGATGGATTTGATCACCTTGCAACGGAGGAGTAGGGGGAACCATGGGGCCTATGGGGAGTACGGGGCTATTAGTAACAGAGATGGGGGTCTCAGTTCCATTATTCTCTGTAAGACCTGTAGCAGGATTGCCTGAAGAGGAAAGGCATACAGCACATCCTGCAGAGGCCATGGGCACTTAAAAGCATCTACTGCCCAGGCTGTCTGATCTGGACATGGGGATACGAACCTTGGTAGCTATGTTGTCAGTGCATTGGCAAATAGATCTAACGTCGGGGGACTCCATGGGGATTGACGTGTCACCCATCGGAAGGACGACTGGGCTAGGCACCACTCTGTGTGGATGACCTGACCTGCCCTGGACGCTAAATCGGCTAGCACGTTCAGTTTCCCTGAAAGTTCGATGTCGATTTTGTGTTCCCGTGCGAGAAGTAGGATTTGAAAAGTCAGGGTCGACAGCTAAGGGGCCTTGGTTCTACCTTGCTTAGATACGCAACTGCTGTAGAGTTGTCCAGAAGAACTCTGACACTCTTGCCCCCGAGATGGCCCGAGAGCTTGTTTACAGCTCTCCATACCACTCGGAGTTCCAGCCAGTTGACCTGGTATCTGTAAAAGGTCGCTGGCCATTTTCCTTTCCACATCTGACCCTGACAATGTATCCCCCATCCCTCCTTTCATGCGTCTGTTTGGAGCTCTATTTCCGGGGGAGGGACCCCTTCGTTCATGGTATTCGGGGTCACCACCATTGAAAGAGACAGTTTGCGGACTGGGACACTGTCATCGTGACTTTGGGGGACCGTCCCTTCCTTAGGGCCTTCTTACCAATGCTTGAAATTGTGGGTAATGTAGGCGGCCTAACGGGACTCCATAGCATGCACCCTTACCTTTCGGTCGGTAGAAATGCTTTGGATAGTCCGTGAAATTTTCTGCTGCCTGTCTCCTGTGGGGAATGCCCTGGCTGCTGACAAGTCCCATCGTTCCCCAAAGAAAATGATGTCTTTTTTTGTTTTGGGATCAATTCTGATTTGGCCAGGTTAATTACAGGACCTACCTGTATCGCCTTTTTGACCAGTTGGATTGTTTGGTGATAGGCTACCTTTCGTTGAGTATATGTTAGGAACCAATCGTCTAAATATTGGAACACTAGCATTCCCTGGAGACGTACCCATGCCTTCAGGACCCGCATGATCTTTGAAAACACGTACGGGCTGATGAGAGGCCGAAAGGGAGTGCCAGAAACCAAAAACGTTTTTGCTTTATTTGAAAACACAGGTACTTTCTGGCCGAATGGTGTATGGGAGCCATGCAGATAGGCGTCGAACAGATCTATCGATGTACCCCACATTCACCCTCCCCCGCAGAGTATCTTTTATAACCTGTGCCGTATCCATCTGGACGGAGGTTATTTCTAGGAACTGGTTGAGGGACGATAAATCTATCACTAGTCGACACCCCGTGACTTTTTGGGTACCAGAAAGACCCTGCTGAAGAAACCTGCTTGGTTTTCTGGCATTTCCTCTATAGTCTGTTTTGCCTGTAGATCTTTTAGTATTTCTTTTAGGACTAAGTCTTTTTCGGATCCCTGCTGATAAGCGGCGACTAGGTTGCCTGTGGCTTGGGGCGTTAAGGGGTGACTGGTTTCGGTCCCCTTGGGCCGTTCTTGAAGGGGAGTGGGTAGCCGTTCCTGAGCCAACGGACTACTCTCCAGGAAGCCCCTAGTTTTTCCCAAGCCTGCCAGAACTCGCCTAGCCTTCCGTCTACGCTCAAGGATGTGTTGCAGGACAGTAGTTCTTTTAGATCGTTTAAGCCAGAAAAAAGTATCGCCAAGAGACGAGTCCCTCGTCTCTGAGCGGTACTTTGGTTGGCTGCTACCTGTGCTGCTGGGTATGTTGCCCCTCTGGTTTGCTGTCTCCCGACTGCTTGGTCCTGTTCGGCAGCAGGTATTGCACCTGAGAACTGGGGCGAGAGTGATCCGTAGAGGTGTGTCGTTGCTTCTTGCGTTCTGTGATAACGACCTACTCTCCTGGTTCAGCATGTTCACTCCTGCTGGGGAAAACACTTCCTTATCAGGATTGGGTGTGCGTTAAGTCGCGGAGTCCCTTGACGCTGGAGAAAGGCACCCCGTCTTAAGAATGCTATCTCCAAACGGGACATCTTCAGGGGCTATGGATGATGACGTCACAGAGGGGTTCCCTCTTCCCCAGGTCGGGAGGAGAGGGGGTCCTAATCGGGTGACGGCCTGCTGCTCCTAGGTCGTGCCATAGGCGTTGGCTACGACCTGGGGAGCGTACAAAGTCCATCTCCCGTTGGGGTAAGCGGAAGTGAGCCGGTGCTGATGATTCCTGGGACACTTCTCCGGCCTCTTGCTCTTCAGGCTCTTCCTCCTCCAACTCTTCCTCTACCTGCTACGGTGCGCTGGATGATGGGTGAGTAATTCCCCCGATGGCGTGTAAATCTCCCTGTCTCTGTTCGGGGAAATAGATGTTAGGGGAGAGGTGTGGGCTTGTATGAGGTCGTCGTCCTCCTCACCCGCTAAATTAGAAACTTGCTCCGACGGTGGAATGCCCGAAGAATCTTCTTCACTCGGTTCTTCCATCTCACAGTCTAGAATCGTACCCAAGGCGGGAGGGGGGGGGGCACGGGAAGTGGACGCTGAGAGTAGTGATTCCGGAGGGATGAGAAACTGTGGCCGACGGTTTAAGCCTTCTGCTGGGGGTCAATTTTGCCTCTTGTTCTTTAACTTTGCAAGTTTTGCATCTCTTGGATCTGGCGTTGAAATTGTGTCTGTAAAGCCAGTATCGCCGATAAATTCACTGAGTCACTTGTGGTGGGGGCATTAACGGACCAAACTGAGGCAGTTCCTCTGGCTCTGGTATGCTCAGCTGACCCGGGGTAGACATAAAGGCAGATCCCGAGGCCGTATGTACGACAGTCACTTGCTCTTCAGCGGGGCAATGCTTTTCTCTGATCCTGACCCTTCCTTTTTAGAATCCGGACGGTCGGCGTACCATGCATTACGTAAACCCGTACGCTCGTCGCCCCCACTATGTCCAGTTCTGTTACTGTCTCTGAGAAGCCTTTGGACGGCTTTGGGTTTTTGCGTTTGCGTTTAGCGCCAGCCGTGTCCGATTCTGTCCCGGTATCCAAACGGATGGGCGTTGACACTGCTGCAATATAACTGAACTCGTCTTTTCCATTGTGCTAGAGGTGTAATCCGGTGCAATGAAAAGGGTGGGTGCTTTGCGTCTGGTCCTCCTACGGTCGTTCTTTGCCCTGTTCCTGTTAATTGCCCGCCACTCTCTGTGGGTTAACTGTTCCCATGCGGGGCAGGTATTCATCTCTACACACAGAGCCAGACCCCGAACTCTTCTGCAGCGATCGCACACTGAGTGCGGATTGAGTAAAGTGGGCGGGGGTGAGCACGGCAATTCCTGTGTTTCTGACCGTAGGGTGACCTCTTTCATGTCTGAAAAGTAAGCAGAAAGAAGAGACCATAAGAAACTGCAACTGTAAATACAAGGCAACAGCTAAATGAAACGCTTAGGCTAACGCCTAGTAATATGCAGTGACTTAAGGTAAATTAAACCGTCTATAATGACCAACACGTTGAAAATTAAGACGATTTTGGGCGAAAAAACTTTTAGAACATATACCCCTATGGGACCATGTTCCAATAGGTACCATAATACCATGCTTCCTTTTGGGACCATGTTCCCATACGGCCCACATGCCCATATGGGACCGTGAACCCGTAGGCGTATAGCCTCACACGGACCCATGTTTCCATGAGACCCATAGTCTCATGTGCATACGTCCCATGGGGACATGATCCCATCCAGAGACATAGGACGTCCCGTAAGCACGCCGTAAAAACTAGCAAGGGACTACGTGGAATCACGGCATCTTGTGGTCACTAGGGTCGATGCTATGGACCCGAAAAGGGCCCATGATATGGGACTATGCCCGTTTCGAAACCCATAGATGCGCATGTGGTTCCAAGGGTGCCACAAGCTCGAAAAAACGCCTCGAAGCAGCCTTTTTCGCCCGGACAAAATTCTATCCTGCAGAGCTTGCAGAAACAAGATAGAAAAAGTCCTTTTGGAGTGCAAGCTTAGGCAAAACCGGCCATTCCTGCTATGGTACGGTCAGCTTTGTGAAGCTTAGAATCTAAGCAGGCAATGCGGACTGAAAAGACTCAAAACAACTGCTGAGAGTGTGCGCTCGAACCAGTGCGTGTAAATACTCGATCGTGCAGCTTCTGGTGGAGAAAAAGAGGCACACTTTTCGGGACGATCGACATGTCACCGCTACGTGTAAGCTCAACTTCTGCCAGACGGAAGTTACAAGTGCTGTATTTGCCTAAAACCTGAACCAAATTTATCCAACTTCCAGAGAGTGATTAAGTAGTCCTTTATTAGTTAAATAAACTTACTAAAAAGCAAATTCGCACCTTTCCACTGGTTCTCCAGCGCAAAATTCGTGGAGAACACAGAATGGCGTGTGTTTTCAAAGACACGCTTAAATGGAATGGTCATTGTCAATCACGACGAAATACCGGAGGATTCCCTCATTTTGATTGGTTGATGGATGAATGGTGGGGTAGGCTATTCTACTGCTACAAAAACAGTTTGTTTTTATTATGCGTGAAAGGTTAAAACCGAACGAGAACCCATCTAAAAGTGGAGATAAGCGAATTTAAAGCTTTTGCGAAGTAAAAGCAATTTTTTGTTTGTACGCCGAGCTTTTAATATTTTTTTGTACGCTGAGCTTGAAAACTTGCAAAATCTATCTGTGAAAAGCATTTTTCACAACTTCAAGACACTTTTCCAGATTTCTCATTATAAATTTTCTCCTACAGACTTTGTCTCAATATATTCTATACTGATGTTTATATATCATTTTTTCATGGCTAAACTATTGTCATGTATCACTTTACACTGTCGTCTCACCGTTGTGAAAAAAGAACTGAATACATGACATCTAACTTGTGATCAAACTGCAATGCTCTGTTTTCAAAAACCACTGGTCTAAGTCGAAATTCCTGTAATCATAACTTCTTGGAGGGGCGGGACGGGGGAAGCAGTGGGGTAAGGGGGAGGGGGGAGATCTTCAGTGTACACGCAATAGCCTTTTACTAATGACAAGACACTAATTTCTAACTTCTCCATCCTCTATATTACGATTTGAAAAAAAAATAACCTCAAATTTAACAACGCCACAAATCGATACATGACTGATTGAAAAAAAACATGCAACTGTATTTTTTTGCAAAATGTCAGCAGTATAGGTCCTGGGGAGAGAGGGGGAGGAAAGGGGGCGAGAATATGTGCGCGAGAGTATATGCGTTGTCATACGTGTAAAAAAATGCGGAGAAAGGGGGTTATTTTGAGACCAGACGAGGTCCGCGTGGAGTGCTAGTTATCCCCCGTGTAACGAGGGGATATAGGTTTCAGCTTGGCTGTCTGTCTGTCTGTCTGTCTGTCTGTCTGTCTGTCCATCTGTCTGTCCGCTTTCGTGCACCCTCGTGTCTGGGCTATATCTCCGAAAGTATTTATCATATAGCTTTTTCCTTTGGCATACGATTAGAATGTATATTGACGGTGTGCAATGTTGTATTATTGTTGAAATAGGCCAAAAATAGTCTAAGATAATCTAACTAGACCTTCAATATCCTGTACGATGTTTTGATTTATGTTGAAAACGACCATGTTAATATTCCACTTATTTTCCTTAATTACTTTATCACTTTTTTGCGTAATACTCAGCAAACAGCAGTCTCTTACAGAAGCTAATAGAATAATTTCTAGTAGATTAAAACTAACCTGACTACGTTATTAGAGTGGGGAACACAGTTGGGTGGCCCGTTTGTGGGATTACTGTGACGGAGGGATGAAAATTCCACCTTATGATTTTAACTGCCCATATGCTCATTTTTTATGCAACTCTCTCGATTTTTATTTGACGTTACTTGACAATCTTGGCAATCTCGGCGTTAATACGATATCGGATTGCAAAATCAATCCAACAGCTATGAAACGTTGCCTTGTTCACAGGGTGGAACGAAAATGTTGAATTGTGGTCCGATTTGCATGGTGGTCCTGTTATAGTGGTGGTCCTATTTTCGTGGTAGTCTTATCCCGAGGTTCTGTTTTTATACGTGTAATGTTTGCACAGTAAAGATTATGGTATCTATCCAACATCGATTTGAGACTGCGTGATCTATCGACAAGATTACAACAAATCTGACTGAGTTTGGTTGTGATTTGTGGCGGCCATAGATCAACGTCTAGTCAACATCTTTGACACAAAGTTGAAAAGACTTTGCATAAACAATGTTGTTTAGAGGTTGCTTTTGGTCGCAACCAAAGCTACACATACTCCGACGACTAAGCAACTTTTGTGCAACGTAGACGTAGAAAAGGCGACATTGTACAGAGGTCTAAAAATCGTATATACGTAGGGGTTATAACCATACAACAGGCTCATCATGTTACCATCCGGTGTTTGGTGCGACTTCTGTGCAGCATTGATAAAATGTTACCGTATTTTCTGAGTCCCTATGTCGCGATTTTATTTCAGATAGCGGGAAAAGAAATGGCCTCAGCATCGCACGTCACCATACCCACGAAGGATCCCGACTACGTGCAAGAAATCGACAGCAAATACCTGTGCATAAAATGCGGCCGGATACTCAACCGATCCGCGTATAGAATCCCCTGTGGCCACTACTTTTGCGGAGAATGCGCAGGAGTTATTTTTGATGGCGCGGAAACATTCATTTGTGCAGGCTTTGACGCGGATGCCGTCAATACATTTCCAAGGGATGCGTTAGAGCGTGATCGTGATATTGAACGTCAGGTGGCGGTGTTACGGGTTTACTGCCCGAACAAAGGGAACGGTTGTGGGGAGGATATACCTCAGAATCTTCTGGAAAATCACCTCGGTGTCTGTGAGTACTACACCTGTCTCAATCACTGTGGTATCATGGGTTCTAAAGCAGAGATATACAACCATGTTCAAGGCAGCTCCTGTCCAAAGAGGAGAATTCGTTGTTTTTCGTGCCAACAGGATTATCCCTTTTGTGAACTTGACCAACACTTATCCATTTGCGAGCCAAGGGTGAGAAAATGTGAGTATTCTGATTTCGGCTGTTGCTTTGAGGGAAACTTTCAAGAAGTTTTGGATCATTTGGCTAGTAACACCATAGAACATGAAAGAATGAGATTGGATGCACAAAGGAAGGACAAAGCTTTAGCTGAGAAGGAGAGAATAAATTGGTGTGCAAGCTTGAACAATTTCAAAAATTTTATGATTCAGCAACTTTTGGGCTTTAAAATTGAAGTTGAAAATAGGTTTCGAATCTTAGAAAACACTAGCTGTGATGGTACCCAAATTTTGAAAATATCCAACTACAGATTCGAAAAACAAAATGCCGTTGCAGATGAGAGCAGGTTTATCAGTGGTCTACCATTTTATAAATCAAAGAATGGATACAAAATGTGCGCCCGTGTTTATTTGAATGGTGACGGCATGGCGAGGGGTCATTACTTGTCTCTGTATGTTGTGGTGATGAAGGGAGAATATGACGCATTACAATCGTGGCCCTTCAAGGACAAGGTCACGTTCTCTCTCCTGGATATGAGCGGCGGTAAGAACCACCACACTCAGAGCTGCACACCCACGATGGCACCAGATGACGCCGAATGCTATAACAGGCCCATAAACGATTGCAATAGAGCGTTCGGCTTACCTCATTTCGTCGATCAAGCGACAGTCGACAGCAACAAGTACGTCACGAACGACACACTACATATTGGCATCATTGTCGGCGACTCGAAATTACCGGGTATCAACAGCGGTAACTAAAACCTGGGCATGCATTCTCGAAATAACTGTAGGTCAAGTGGATTATCTTTGATCTCTGACCTAAAATTATACGTCACGAAAACAATTTGTTCAAATTTTGAGGGCGATATTGGGGTCGTTTTTCTTAAAGCTACAGGGCTATATCATGGGTTTGGGCGATTGTTATTGGATTCGGGGTCGAGTGGAATATCTGAGAGCGTTGTTAATCATTCACAAGGCACACTTCTCCCATGGTCTATTGCTATTATAATTCAAGTACACAATCATGTCAGAGGTCAGGAGGAAGAAGAGCCTTGTTTTTCTTCCCATTTAAAAAATAGCAAAGCCGGCAAGCTATTATTTATTTTTTTCTAAAGATCAAGCCCAAGCTGATTTGATTATATTTGTGAAAAAGTTGAGTGGCCCGGCATTGGCACAGATTCTTGTTTTATACTCCCCTTCTTTCTCCCTTCCGCAAAATAAGGTTTGATGGTTTTATAAAATTGATATGACTTAGCATCCAGGGAATTAATTTATAAGGATCTAATTGTGAAATGTTTCTTGTGTGAAGTCTAGTACTTAAGGCCTCATCGTAATCTTGTAGGATAAATATTACTTTCCTTAAAAAGCATTTTCACTGCCTTTTTTCCACTTATTTTTTTATTTTAAAATTTTACACACCGCCGGCCGGCTGATTTCTTTTTTTACTAAAAATTTTGTTAGATAATACTCGTTCAACTTTTTGGCATTTTTAGTGATCCGCCAGGGGGATGAGAAACAATTTTTGCCGCGTCATTAGAACAAAATTGAGTAGACACAAAATTGTTTTCACCTGTCAGATAAGTTTTGTGAGTGGCGTTGCATTGACGTCGCAAAAATGTGATTTAAAATCGTCTCAAATACCCTCCGTCACAACATTCGTACCCTTGGGTGATCTGGTCAAGCAGGATACTTATACGTCGATTTCCATGAATATTCTTCAAAAGTAGGTGCGAAGAACTTGCCCACTCTTGCAATTCTCATATTTTACTTCTTCGTTTCAGTCCACTTTGAAAATGACATGTGATGTGTACAATTTCCGGGCGCAAGGAGGTTGTTTGATTAATGGAGTATGACGTCTACACAACACGAATTTTTCGATGCTTATTAAACGTCGATTTTCTATTGTCTATTCATTGTTGCACAAAAGACGTTGATGAGACGTAGGAGAAAGCTGCGTTTTAGTTGCGTTCAACCGCAACGACTAAACATTGTCAACTAACGTTTGTTCAACGTTGTGTCAAAGACATGGGCTAGACGTTATTCTCTGGCCGAGACCACTAACACCCAGAGCGCAAGCAGAGTTAATATGGTTTGGTCTAATCGACATAGCAAACCCACATCGACGTTCAATCGATCTTAGAATGTTTGCTGGCAGATAATATCATGTTTGGAATTAATATTTTTATTTACAGTTGACAATAATTGTAATTATCGTATGCTGACGTCAATGGATCCACAAAGGCCAACAAGTTTTTAAAAACCAACAGCTTGTAATATAAATTAATGGCGTCGTTCCCCCATATTTATTTATATTGAACAGTTATTACAAGCATTAAGAAATTTATTTTATAACGAATTTCTTACACTTTTTACTCTGATGATCTGTGTATGAAGAGTTATATATCATTCTTTTTCTGAGCGTAATAATGTAAAAATAAAAAGTTTTGCTTTAGACGTGGAAGAGTTTTTGCCTCTTATATGCTATCCATTCGTATTTTACAGTAGTATGGGTAGACTTGATTGGACAGTTAATCATTATTGCGTATGGTCGATATGTTACAAATTGTTAACATCTTTCATTGTATTGCTAATATGTTACAAAGTGAAGTGAACTTTATATTAAAACTATTCGCACCGTATGTATATCCTATGTATGAATCGTAATGTCATTCTTTTTCTGTGCGTAATTATTTGGTAGGTACTATATATGACCAGCATACGGAACAAAATCTGTAAATAGGTGCACTCATGTATATCCGTGAATCAAAGGAACTATAATGTATCATCGTTCAGAGATCGAGTAACGTCACGTGGATCATTTCATGAAACCAAACTTAAATGGTTAGGTTTCAGGGGGGCACTTGTTATTATATGTGTTGCCATGGGTGTTCAAAAACATGGAGAAAGGAGGGAGTAATTTCGAGGTCAGACGCAATTAGCCTGTGCAAATTTCATTAAAAAGGGGGTGATTTTCATTCAGTACTCTATGTTTCATACAAAAAGGGGGGTCTTTCAGAGCTTCACCCGAAGTTTGATTAAAAAGGGGTTTTATTTTAAAATTAGAACTTCGCATGGGGGTCGTTTCAAGAAATCATGGACACACAGGTTAACTACTTGGTACTGGAGTGGACCCCCAACCCCACCCCCATTCCCCCGGGTGCTCAGGTTCCGAAGTTGTGGCAAGAACAAGGTATAGTGTCGTGGGTAATGATATGTAAGGTAGCCATTCAGCTTTACGTTTTTTTATTTGCTTAATGTGCTAGTCGTGTAGTTGTTTATGTCGTTATTAACACCATGGCGGATTCCAGTGATGCGGCGGTGGAGGCAAAAAGGTAGCAACCTCCTCCCTCCCCGACCCCAAAATATAAAAGAGAGACTACTAAAATTTGTGTGTTATTAAAAAAAGATTGACGTGTGTTGCTGCGGTTGTATTTTGCTACACTTTGTAACCCTGTCATGTCACCTGAATTTTTTACTTCATGGTTGTTCCTGTTGACGCTTTGTTTTGGGAGTCGCACTTTTGTCAGGTTGTCAGGACTAATATATATACAGACAATTTTTATAATATATATGTTTTGTGCATTTACGTGGATTGAGGTTTTCTGCTGTGTGTTGAAAGCTATTTATTTATTTAAAAATTAGTACTTCGCGTTTGGGGGTCGTCAAGAAGTCATGGACACACATGTTAACCACTTGGTGGTCCCCCAACCCCACCCCCATTCTCCCGGAGGCTCAGGTTCTGAAGTTGTGACAAGAACAAGATGTAGTGTAATAGGTAATGATCTGTAAGGTAGTCATACAGCTTTGCGTTTTTTATTTGCCTTAATTTGCTAGTCGTATAGTTGATTATGTCGTTCTTAACGCAAGGGGGTAGAAGTGGAGGTAAAAAGGGAGCAAACCCCACCCTACCTACACCCCCCCCCCCAAAAAAAAAGAAAAAAAATAGAAAAGGTAGACTGTTAAAATTTGCGTAATATACATCTATTTGGATAGATACGAGGTAGTTAAAAACATGCAAGTTAGGCGTGTTGCTCAGTTAAGTGATTTAGTCATCTGAAGCATTGAGACAACACTTAGCTTTATTGTCCGGCACCTTGCTACGGTGTAGCACTGAATGGTTCATCGACCCTGTAGCGCTAGTCATTGTTGGTTATGCTAGATGGTGAGAAAGTGACTATCTTACTCGGGAAACCAACCCAGGAGGTGACTGTTAGAGACGGAGATCAGTTCTGATTGGCCAGGCAGCAGACCTCTCAGTTCCGACTTAAGCTCTACCAATTAACAATTCATTGATCCCATTCAAATAATTGTTATTATACGCAGCAGAGTATCCATGATGTTTAATGATCACATGACAACTAATTTTCAAGTCCCCAAATCAGGAAGTTTATGAAGTTCCTGAACTATTTCAGGCACCTCACAAACCTCCTGACTTAGTCAGGAAGTGTACAAACTTCCTGAAATTTTAAGGAACTTTATATATTTCTTGATTTGATATAACATGCAAAGGTTTATTAATTTGTAAGTATCAAAATTTATATAAACGTTTAAGGAAGCACCATAACGACCAGTGTTAGATATTTTATACTGGTTTTATTTGAATGTTAAGCAGGGAGCAAAGTTTTATCTATGTGATACTGACAAATCTATATAAACCATAATAATTTTTAGTTACTTCTTGACTGTCTATAGCTCATTATGTTCTCCGTGTGCAATCAGAATTTGTGCAACAAGATCTGCATTTTTTAGTTCTTATGTTAAAATATATTTTGAAGGGTATTTTCTAAAATGTAGTTTTGTGAGTTTCTCATAAATTTTGCAAAATACTTTTAGCAAAATGTAAACGGTGTTTTTATCAGGTCAGGATAAATATTGAACTTTCATTGATATAAATATGTATAAATTGTAGTGTATATTGTATTTTATAGACTGCGAAATAAACACCTTGTTTAAATAATAAATAAACTTAACTATATGGCCAAAAATAAAAAAAACACAGATAAAAATAAACAAAAACAAAAAAACAAAACAAAAAATGAATGAACAATAAGGAGAGGAGGTAAATGTACAACTTTTTATTCGTATTCCTTGAATTTTCTGTTATCAAAAGCTAAACATGTAGCATGCATAAGCGAAACTGAAACACAATAAAAATGTCTTTGGTAATAATATGTAACATTCCTAAAGTTTTCAAGGCATTTTACATTTTATATAGAGTGAAAAGGATTTTTTGTGAAATTGTTTTCTGATTACAATTCCTGTAAAAGCTTGTAAAGTTGAGAAAAGAACATTTTAACTGAGCATTGTTTATTGTAAAAGTAACCTTTGAAAAACTGTTTGTTAATTTTTGAAACTGAAATAATTTTTTTTCCGATTCATTTATTGTTTTCGTTCATTCTTGAGAAGCAGTCTCTATCTAGTAAATTGAACTTCTAACTGAAATCAATTGAGCTTGTACATGGAGCAAAACTTGTAAGGAAGGTAAAACTAGTACCGAAAATAGATCTTGTATAGGAAGTATCTTGCCTCTATAATCTAAAAGATTTTATATCAAAATATCATTTCACAGAAGCGTTAATGTGAAGCATTAACACAGTGCTCAATGGCATCGTATTGAGTCTCTCCTCCTTTATTTTAAGCTTGTATAAACATGTATGTATAATATAACTTAAACAGCATCATTTGCAATGCAGTGCACTTCATATTCATTGCTATTATGCACCGTTTGCAAACTGATTCTCAAATTGGTGCCATACAGATTTATCATTCTGTAAATCATGATTGTGTCATAACAAATAAACATGAAAAAGAACTTTAAATCTTCACGCTCTCAGCTAATTGTGCACATCAGTAGATCAGTTTATTGTCTAATACATGATCAATGCTATGAATTCAGCAGTTAAACTGAAGATTTCTTCACTTCTTGTGATTTATGGGAACATGAAATTGTATTTAAGTTATTTTTGTATTTGTACGTAAAATCTGTGTAATGTGAAATGGTCCATTTTATTACATTGCTTTGTAGCATTTTGGTCGGTTTATATGGCCATTTCCTTGTTTTCCATAGCATGATTATGCTTTGGATATACTTATAACGACAGGCACATACATAAACAATTGAAAACCAGTCATGTTTAGTTAAGGTTAAATTTTTTCATCATTCAAAGCGGCTACCGTCAGCATTGATAGAACTTTTCTTTATAGAGAGATTCTCTGTAAGCATATCACCATCATATGCCCGTATGGTATTTCTGCAAGCGGGTCCACAGAGTTGCGGGGTTGTATGATTTACACGTAAAACTGACAATCTTTTATGAAGCTCTTTACATTACATAAGTGAAATTGACTCTCAAAGTACACTATACTAATACCTAAGTATTTCCATGTTGTTTCTAGAAATGTCATTTTTCTATAAGCATGAAACCCTAATCATGTGACCCAGAAAATATCTCCAATGCCTTTCTCTCTAGCTATCGGAGGGGTTTTATTATATAAATAGCAAACAACGAAGGGATTTGTATTTTATTATGATCAAGAACACAACATTTGCTGCTACAACAATAAGCTCAATGTGTACAGCAATTATTTGCGTCAATTTACGCTAATTTATGCATGATTGCATAAGTGCATTTTATGAACGAGTAGAGCGCTGGGACAGTTTCACAACGTCCTCTTGTAGGTAACATTTAATGTTGTTGAAATCATAGCCTGGAATGGTAATGATTTGCATGTGGTGGGATAAGAGGTGCCGCACAAAAATAAAATAAAATGAAAAGTATCTGCACCAAATAATTCACCTCTATTTCTTTTTCTTTTGCCTGAAAAGACCTGAAAAGACCTGAAAAAACCTGAAAAGAAAAGAAAACACACCAAAGTATTTAATAGTACAGTCTTATTACGTGTAATAATTCCATAATTACACGAGGAAAGACCTAAACGGGTTTGCACCGTCTGTGTATATGCGCGTGTGTATATGCTTGTGTGTATACGTGTACGTATGCCTGTGTGTATGCATGAGTGTATATGCATGTGCATATGCATGTGTGTATACGTGTGTATATGCGTGTGTGTCGGTGTACTGTCTTTGTCTGATTATTTTTAGGTGAGATCGGTTATTAAGCAGAGTGTGTCAAATTTTTCAGTAGAACGGAGGAGTGACTATGACGCCAATTCGTACATAGTATAAACTTTGAATAGGTATTCTTTGGGTCAGTCCATCGTATCTTGCAACGTTTGACTCACATTTTTGTTGCGAAATGTAAAAAAGCGTGTGTCGTGAGCAGTTTATGTTTTTGCACCCAATGTCTCGGTCGTTAAATATCGAAGAAAGTTCCAACTCGGCGGAACTGTAACACAATTTTATCAAATGCTGACGCCAGTAGAACGAAAGGATATACCATATAACGCCATTACGTAAAATGTGTTTATATTTTAACAACTCTTGCGTGCAAAATATCTCAATAATGAAAAGCTGTATCGATACAATTCTTGTTTGGGTTATTCTGTTGGTCAGTAATACGGTTCTTTTAACCTTTTCATTGTAGTGGCGAAACTATGTGCAGGGTGTCATAACCACAAAGTCTTATTGGCAAAGCTTTTCTCGGCTGAATATCGAAGGTCCTTGAATTTACGTGGGATTGTTGCTCAGAAAGTTTAGAAGGTTTCAATTATTGTTTTCACGAGTGCAACATTGAGACATTTGACGTCACAAAGTAAAATAGATATATGTTGTTAAGCATAATATCCAGATAACGGACATTCGGATCAACTGCAGACTTGGTGTAGTTAAACTGTTGATATGTTGAATGGCGTTTCTTGAACTTTCGGCTCATATGGGAAATTACGGAAAGCGTATGATGTCATTAAATAAGTTAAAAAATTAAAGAATTTGTTGTCGCTAATCACCCAAACTCTTCTGCCTTTTGATACATTATTCCCAACACATTATACATTTGATACATGATAATAATTACGTAGCAGGCCGAGTTAGGGGTCATTGTTAGTTGTGTTGTATTATCCAGTCCTTTCCTGCAATAGCTGGCTGTAGTCTTTGAACGGCAAACACATGCTTAGTCCATCAGTGGTAAGGAATATAATACAAATTATTGACTTTTTTTCTTATCCTAAGTAATTATATCACTTGGGCAGTGCGTTGATTTGGTTTTAAAGATTTGCGTAGAGCTCGCAAAGTGGACTAGGTCAAATAAGATTCTTGACGTGAATTAGAAAGACTGGTGATTGGAACCACCGGATGAGCCAGCGATGGTGCGGCGGGGGCTGCTGGCTGCTGTGATTGCAAACTATAATATAATTGCATATTGCATATTTTGGGAATATTTTGGAGGTGCATAATTTTGTGCAATCTTTGATTATGTTAGCAGCAGAAAAAAGATTTTCTGTTATTTTAGTGAAAGGAAAAAAGGAATTATGGATTGCAGAAATATAGGTTTGGGTCACGGAGACATTTTTTGCTTAAAAATGAAGAAGCTCAATAGGTATCAATTGTAAGTGTTGATATATCCTTGTATGCAATAAGTGTTGCCAAACAATAACAGCCTATTTTTAAACGTGGCTAGTATTGTAATAATGATCACTCATAAGAAAGGTATTTTCGTATTGGTTCTGGTACTAGTGGAATTCCAATTTACTAAATAATGCACGGTTCGATCATTGGCCTACCATGCTTGATCAGTCCCATGGAAAGCACACGGCTGTCTTTATAATAGATAGCGACTCAACACCGAGGGCGACTTTTGTTTTTGATTTAAAGGATTGTTTTATTTCTCCCCAGCAAGCAAAACAATCGTAGTGTAAGAAAGAAACTAGGAAAATTGTGCTGACGATTTTAAAACCACATGTCTATTTGTCAGTGTTCTTGTATATTGCGTTTATAAACAACTTGTTATGTTTATTTCTTGTAAGTTCAAAGAATTGCAAGGAAATCTATTTTTACTTCTGGTATAACAGCGAAAAGTTGAAAGATAATTAATTAGTAAATCAAAAGCTACATCATTTAAAGCAACAATGGTACAATGCTCGTCCAATAAAATTCAAGACATACGGTTTATAGAAAATGATAAGCGAGTGTAGCTGTGATATGAAATCACAGAGCATTACAATGCTTAATTCTTTAAAAAGATGCGAAAAAATCCGATCATAATAATGATTTTTTGCTGTATTTTTGGTTTTTACAGATTTGGGGAAAATGTTTTAGACAGCGAATATCACAGAAATGTTCCCTTTAATTTTTAAAGCATATTCAAAAATTTCTCTTCAAATTAAAAGCCAGATATTAAATTTTCATGATAATTTCCAAACCGAACGATATGAACAAGAAAAGAATGCCCAACGCTCGTGTCAACTGGCGGGAAGAGTTTCACATAATGACTCATATAACCGTTTACCTTATACTGGAGTTTACTGAAGTTAGATGCACTTTCAAAAAGGATCTTTACAGCTATGGCATTTTAGTTGAATTCAAAGTAACACTGCTGAAAGTGGAATTTTAAAAAGAGTGCAGTCGTATAATGTTCTATGTCAAATACAAAAAAATACAACAAAGAAAAAAATATGAGTAATGCATAGGGAAAAATGACAACCACACATTTTACGCTGTACATCTTCTTCCTTGAATAATATCTCAAGCAGCCTATTAATAATGTCTGACCGCAAAACAATGAAGCAATCTTAACAAAAACTATCATACTTTACAGCATAAAGCGGAACGGTTCCAACAAAAATAAATGAGCTGTCCTTTGGTGTGACAGCTATTTTGCTTTTTTAAACTACAAATAACTCAATAAAAAGTATATACTATTAGTTGATGTCATTGAGTTAAATGACTTTTTATTTGTAATCTTAATTCCTTTGCATTAGCAATAAAATAATACTGAATGAGGCATAAGAATGATGACACTAATAGATTGGAAAGTCTAAGAAAATGTTGATATTAAAAATTTTAAACAGCCATATTACTCTACAATATTAAAGGGTATTTTCTTGAATTTATAGTTGTAAAATTTTGAAGAAGTATTCTGAAATTACTATAGTATGTTATTCTATGACTATAATGTCTAGTTTAATCCATGACTACGTAACTGTGTCACTGATACGTTTGCGCTGCATTTTGGGGACTTTCTTATCATGCCGTGGGAATGTTGTCACTATATTGTGACTGTACTCTAACCACGTGTGACCGTGCTGCAAACACATTGTGACTGTGCTATAACCACGCTGTGATCATGTCACAAACCCGCTATAACCAACCTGTGATGTTATAACCAACCTGTGACTTAGTTTAGATTGTCAATTGAAGAGCTTTGTTCACGAGATTTACTTGATGCCAGTAACATGTGAAAATGCCAAATCTATGTCATCAGTAAGCGAGTGCAGCCAGTATCACGTGACCATGCTAAAGATGCTAAGGCCAAGCTCTGAATGTGCGTTTAATAATTATGCTTGCTCCTTGTACCAGGGTTTACAAAATTTCAATATATAGAGGTTGCTCAGAAGAAGTACCGAAGAAGTAACATTTGGGATCATCCAGACTTGCAGTTAGAAATTCTTTCAATAAACATCTCATAAATTGATGATTTAGGTAATGTAAATGTTACATAGACCGAGATTTGCAGACGGAATGAAGCACGAAACTTTTAAAATTTTATTTTGTCTTGGCAAGTCGCTTTTCATAAATCAATCAATTAGTCAAATAAAGCGGTTAAGGTTATTTGCTTCAAAGACAAAGTGAAATTCGTGAGTAGATATTTTGTCGCCCCGCGTCTAATCACAATAAGATGTAGATAACAAACAACAAAGCTGAATAACGTATGATTGAAATAATACTTTATCATCGGCTGCATCAGACGTCGATGTGTTATTGTAGGGATTCGTGGCAGGCATTTGTTTCCGTTTTCCAGCATTGTCTGATTCCAGGGTATTGATATATCCCAGGATATCGATTGATCCAGGGTACTGACTGATTCAGGTATCGACTGATCATGGGTATTTTCTAGTTTTGGTGAACCAAATGCTCTAACACATGGCAATACGAACTGTTAATTAACTTAACAACACTTACTGCTTATTCAACTGACAATACTTACTGCTCAGCTAATTTACAATACTTACAATTGATCTATTTGATAACACCTACTGCTCATTGAAGGTGTATCACCTCTCCCGCAACAACAGGGCAATCAGTGCACGAGATATTTTTAAGGCAGTGACCAAATTTAGCCCTTACTGAACACCATTAATACAACAACACACATGTCAGCTAGCCTGTCTCACAAACAAATCTCTCACGCAACCAAACTAACTTCACATTCAGAGCTCATAAGCAGCATTCTCAGAACCATCCACTCACACAGCCAACCGTTATGTTTTCACAACCGTGCCCTGAAACAACTACCCTCATTCAACAATTCCCCCACAAAGTCAACCACACAATCAACTAGCCTGACACCAAAAAACCGACCAAACTTCATGCAATTTTTACACAAAAATCACTACGACACCCTACCATGCTGAAGACAAAGCAATCTTGACAACAACCTTCTCTTTGACCATACAAAGCAAGTTGCACGCCAATATATGATACATTCTGTTACGTTTTCGAGTAAGTTACCGTCTTAGGATATAAAATCTGTATGCTACTCCCATAATACTTAATATAATGCAAACGTGTTTTACGGCCGACAGCAGGACGTGACTGAGAACCAAGACCATTCAGGTTGTAGGGAACTGAGCACGGCAATGAATTAACTTTTTTAAAGGGATAGCCCAAATACTCTAAAAATTCTAAATTTCGTGAAAGGTGACCCAACCCCACTGCACTCGCTTGTACAATCATTTTAGTCAGTCTTAACTTTTAGCATAGAAACAATGCCTTATATAAGGAAAATTGTTTTGAACGTCAGTTTTACATCATTCTAACAAAAGAATGTGTCATAAAGCTACAGCTAGTGTATGTTTGAAGTTCGACATAATTTCGTAACTTATTCACAAAATTTCGAGAAGTGAGGACCATTCTACAACAATTAATTATTTGTGCTTGATTTAATGATTCTTGAACATTTAATTTCTAAATATAATATATGCTAAACAATAGATTATAGTTTTCTACAGATATCGTATCAAATGTAGACTTGCGTGTGGTCTAACTGTGACACTTTAGTGATTGTCGATCATACACTAATTATCATAGTGCGTGGTAAATAAGACTCATAATGTAATATATTTGGCATAAAAACTCAACGGATAAGAGGAATAAAACAAAATAACGGGTTACAGTTCCACAAAGTTTCATATTTCATCGATCGATTATTTTATACCAGCAGGTATACCCCAAAACTCTGCATATATCAATCTGATTTTATGATAACTACCTGCTAATTAATTCTCATTTCTTTCAATTCGCATGACATCAGGGTATTGATTAAGAACTGTCTTTTACGACTGAACCCTCAATCAACCGTTATTGGAATCCATTTATTTTGTAATTGAGCCCTGTGTGGTTTTTGCTAAGTATTATTGATAGTTTTGGTTACGAAATCAAAGAGTTTTGGAAAATTTATGAAGGACTTTTTATTAAAGGCCAGAGATTGAATTGTTCTTCAATGAAAGAGGGTATCTGGGTATAACGAATTTATTTGTCCTCTTTCAATGCCTTTTCTTTGATTTATTAATTTGCTTTTTGTGTGAGGTTACGTTTCTCTCAGTTGGTAAGAGCATTTTTAAGCTGGTTTGAGCATTGGTTTAAGTGGTTAGGGCAATGGTTCAATTGGTTAGAGCCTTGGTTCAATTGGTTTGAGCAATGGGTGAGTTGGTTACAGTACTGGGTCACTTGGTTAGAGAATCGAACCTGTGTTCTCTAAAACTTCAAGAACCACCTAAATTCAGGTGGTCATCATTGGGAGCCTGATGTTAGTGAAAATTCACTATCAATTTGAAATTTGTCTGCTGTAGTTGCTATGTTTGTTTATTGTGGATATATGCTCATATATATATATATATATATATATATATATATATATATATATATATATATATATATATATATATTACAGGCAATTTGTGTATTCAGGCAATTCGTGAATTGCCTGAAATTTTCAGGCAATTCGTGAACTGCCTGTAGGGGTCAGGCAATTCGTGAATTGACTAAAATTTTCAGTCAGTTCGTGAATTGCCTGAAATTAGGGACCAGTCAGTTCACGAATTGCCTGAAACATAAGAAACATAAGAGATGTTTAACAAGTTTTGATGTTTCTTCTATTTATTGCTACATTTCATAGGCAGTTATAAAGCAATAGTTGCATGTACAAGAACTAAACGTTCATATTTACATCAATCGTACATCAGAAACTCGATAATTATTTTTTTATCATAAATTGTATTCATCCAATGGTTATTTGAACTAAAACATCTCACTTCCTTACCAATCAGTTTCATGATAAAAGAGCACTCGGCTGCTTGTTAACTGCAATTGTAACAAGTAATTAGCGTTTATCTTTACATCAATAGTAAATCAAAGAATCAGATTTCATGCATTTTGCCACGCACTCATTTGCATAATACCACTGCACTCCGATGCCCGTTAATTGCAACTGTATCAAGTAAAAGACATAATACCATACTTAAATAGCGGTTACATCAATTTATAATTGCAATTCTAAACCGTAAACTCCCACAACAGATTGGATTGTATTTAATTATAGAAGTTTATTTGGAATTAATCAAATCCCTCAATTTTCGTGCAATTTACCCGGTTGGAAATAACAGACCTCGTTAAAATCTTTAATTTTAAATTCGTCACAAGAAATTAAATTGCAATTTTTAGACCTGCTTTCAAATAACGACGGTATTTACTTGTTGTTACTGTTATAGTATAAGACCTAAACCTCGGAGTAACTTGGAAGCAAAATGATAGACCACTTAATTGATTCCCTACTCCTGTGAGAAACATTATTGGCCATTGACCTATTCCGGAAATTGGAGCCTATAGGACAATGTTTTACTCTGGCCATGATTGCAATTATGAAACATGGTCAGGTAAGACATGTATACTAAGACCCCCTATTATATTTCCCCAAGTACATGCCTTAATTGCAATTATTTGGATTATAAAGAAAGAAATTAACAAATTTGGCTCTGTTAAACAGTTAATACTTTGATACACAAATTGCCTGAAACGTATTAAGGCAATTTGTGAACAAGGAACCCTTAAATTTCAGGCAATTCATGAACTGCCTGAAAATTTTAGTCAATTCACGAATTGCCTGAGCCCTGCAGGCAGTTCACGAACTGCCTGAAAATTTCAGGCAATTCACGAATTGCCTGAATACACAAATTGCCTGTAACACATATAGTATTTTTTTTCGGGTATATTACAGGAAGGTGGAGAGGAGGAGTGAGCATCATAGTTTTGTAATATCTACTGCTTAATTTTTCTTAATTGGCAAGAGAATTTACTGCTGCTGAATGTGCTGCGACCATAGCAAAAATCAGCAGTTTTATTCGGGCATGTGGTTAAACTTCTGCTTCGTATGAATTTGTTTTTGCATTACGTTTTTGGGTATTTTGACCTGATTTAAATAAGGTAACTGGCCTAAAAAGTTGGAATATTTTTCGGGCTTTGACATGAAAATGAAATAAAAGGTATTATTATTGGCTAATGGGAAAGGATAAGTTACGTAGCAAAGACTGTTTACGAATTCTAAAATTTTGTGGAATAACACATCTAGAAAAGCATTGCCTTCAGATATAAGACCCTTGATTTCAGCTGCAGTTGTCTTCATTTAGTAAATAGAATGGTTTAGGTTCGCATGAAAAAATATGGGACTGCAACTCATTGAGCTTTTTAGTCTCGCATATAAAAGTATAGATAAGTAACAAAATTAATGCTTCTAAAGTTTTTCACATACGAGAAATTTGTTATTTATTTTTATGCTTCATTAATTTTGCTAAAATGAAAAATTGCTTTTGCTCAAAACAAAACAAAAGAAAACATATATGCAGTTTAACTTATGCGAGGCATTTCACCTAAACGTTACTCGTATAGAACAAAGCTGTACATGTCATCTGTACCAACTTGCCACACATGTTTATTCTTATCTCTTTTTTTCAATTTTGTTGTCAAAATAAAGCAGCAAAATATACAAGGATTAAGTCACGTATTTAGTCGTTGTAATTCAGAAGGAAATATTCTAAAGGGCGTAAATATATTCTCCTTAAACAATTAGATTTGCCAAGAGACCAAAATTATTCTTATAAGTAAAAACCGAGTTAATTGGCGAAACACCCCAATGATCCAAAATGCATGTACTCGTTTGTAAAAAAAACTGATAGCTGCAGTAACTGAGTTGTCCTGTGCATTTTTATCAGCTTTCCATCGATGATTTTTTGTTCAGTTTTCCAAATACCGGTGTAACAGCCCAGATAACCCCTCTAGAGTATACCAGGGTATAATCTGGGCTAGCCCACATCATATCCCGGGCTATACTTTAGGCTGGTGTATTTTACACCCAGAGGTATAATACAGCCTAGGGTATAGAATACCCCCACGCCCAGAATATACCTCCCTTTCCCCACCGTACTGCGACTATTTTGATTTTTCTTTTGAGCTGAAATAAAGTTCGGTATATTTCCGCAAAGCAGTGATTGATAACACTCGGATAACACATGAAACACTCTTGAATATTCTTTGATGTGTTAATTGTAATATTCGGATATGCTTGAATATGGTTTAAAATGTTAATTGCAATGCAGTACAATTTCCAAATTTATTGATGGATAATCGCATCACAGAGTAGAAATAAAGAACAGTACTCTTTAAATTTCAAGTACAGATAATCTTATTAAAGATAAGGCACTGAAAGGAAATTGCAAATACACACTGATGTTAATACAATGTAAATCTACCACTTTACCGTGAATAATCGCACCACACGCCGACTTAGAAACGACTTTAAATATAATTTCCAGGGACTTTGGACAAAAATGTCTAGAGACTTTGGACAAATCGCAAATGTGATCTTCATTTACTCCGGGCACTGGTATAAAATGTTCGCGTTTTGGCATTCAAATCAACTCATTAAAAAGTAGAAATGGATGACAATGCCTACAGAAAAAAAATCATTCTTAAGTTGTTCACACCAGTAGACCGAAAGTATCCGGACTGGATTTACCAAATTCCAGTCGAGAAACGAGAAACTCGAGGTTTCGCCAGGGCTCGCGACCGTACAAAATGGTAGATGGTGTGGTGATGTACGATGACAAGCTGGTTCTGGTCAAGAACAAACCAGATGATGTTTTTAAAGCCTGCCATGATTATCTACTGGAAAGGTAATTATTTTGCATACAAAAATCATATTTTCAATTTGACTATATTTGCAAAACATTTTCGAGCATTTTAATGTGGTTATTATTGTTGAACAGTGTTGAACATTTGAGAACATTCCTTATGCACTAGTAGATGCTGTTAGTTGTGGTAGATATTAGCACATAATGTCAGTTTTAAAGATCTGATGGAGACGAGGGATCTAAAATGGGCGGGGGAGGTATATTTAAGGCTAGTTCAGATTATACCCCAGGGTATAAAATAGGCTAGCCCAGATTATACCCGGGTATAAAATGGTAACTTTGAATTTACAGCTTGTTTACCTTGGTCATTAGGATGTTTCTAGGGAAAAACGTCAATCAAATCTCTAAAGTTCAGGCAATGTATACAGTACATATGTTACCTTGAATATATTGTCTTCATTCTTACTGTATTTAAAATACCCATAGTCTTTTATGTGCTTTTCTTCATATTTTTATATCACTGCAATGTAATTCTCACTTACTTCTTTGTTTCTTTCATTTCTCTCTCCTGTAAGATTTTCCTCCTTATAAATTTACTGCAAGAATTCTCGAGCAAGAGAAATATGTTCTTTGAAAAGAACAACTTATCACCATTTCAACATTTATAAATGTAAACAGCAAAAAATTGTTATAATAAGTCGCAAATCAGGTAATACTGGAGTAACCTCTGCTTTTTTGGCATTTTTTGTCTCACTACGTCGCTATTCACGTAATTCTGGAGAAATTGCTACTGTTGGCATTCTTTGTCTCACTACTTCATAGCAAATCACTAAGCACGTAATACTGGAGTAATCTCTGCTGTTCGTATTCTTTTTCTTACTACGTCTTAACAAGTCACTAATCACGTTATGCTGGAATAATCTCTGCTGCTGGGATTCTTTGTCTCACTACGTCATAATAAGTGGGTAATCACGTAATACTGGTGTAATCTCTGCTGTTGGCATTTTTTGTCTCATTACGTCATAACAAGTCGCTAATCACGTAATATTGAAGTAATCTCTGCTGATGGCGTTTTGTGTCTCACTCCGACATAGCAAGGTGCTAATCACGTAATACTGGAGTTATTTGGCAGTCTTTGAGACCCAGTCTCCACCAGATTAACATCTTGATTACAGAACAACTTGTTTACAAAACTTATGCAGGTATTAATCTTCAATCAAATATAAAGATTTTTATTAGTAATAAAGTAGGAAGAAATGTCTTTTCAGTTCATTTTATCTCAGAAAATGCAATTTAATTTTATATCATTTTGTTTTGCTTTTAATAAGGTAATACAGCAAAACCTGCCTACACCGGACACAGGGGGGGGGCGCTGGCGGATTTTGTCCGGTATATATGGGTGTCCGGTATTTCAGGAGTCATATAAACCAATTGGGAAAAAACGGAATTAAGAATTCTTGTCCGGTATTGGCAGTTGTCCGATGAGGTTTTACTGTATATTATGGAATTTAGGGTAAATGGCCAAAAATATGGAATACTTTTAGCAAAATGTTCAAGAAAATATGGCTTTGCATATGTTTAAAATTTGTAATATTTTGCATCTGATCAAGCATCAGTGCTTCAGTATGTACGAAGCGTAAAACAATATGTTGTAGAAAGAGAAATATAAAGCGTAAATTACAAAAATAAAATGTTGTACTGGAATCAAATTATTTCTTCCTAACTTCGAATGACAAGCTACCAACCTGGGGTGTCTCTCTTTGTTCCGTTCTATTGCGCAAATTAACAAGGTATGCTGGTAAAGCAAAGCTTTCATAGATGTAAAATACTTTAACTACGTGAGTAAATGAAGTTTTAAGTGAATAGACTTAATGCAGGCTTTGTAAGTAATATTCCAACCGAAAGGGATCTTAATTCCGCTGCTGGTATATAACCACAAAATGCGTCATGAAATCCATTATTTAGATTAGCAATGAATCCATTATTTAGACGCGTAATGAGTCCTATATAACAAATGCACAGTGAAACAATTTATCAATACAAAACAGAGGAAACACGGAATTTAGACCACCGACTGGCAAAAAGTGGTCCTAATTCCGATGTGGTCCACTTTTTATTGAATAATCGAGTAAACTAAGCAATAATTACCGATTTTTGTGCAGCTTATTGTAGCCTTTTAACCAATAAATGCGTTGGATAAAAGATAAATATTTTCCTTATGAATTTGCTAATGGAGGAATCATAAGATAAAAAAATGAATAATCTGACTATCGCGAGTTTCAGTTTTGTTACTTCCTTCTTAAATCTACTCAACCAATCATTTGAGAGATTTTTTGCAATTTCCAAGGCCTTTTCTACAGTAAGTGGCCTGAAATTAGGATGATACTCTGCCTAGATAATATAAACTATTCTGAAAGTGTCTGATGTACATCATCACATTCATGTTGGAACAAGCTCCTGAAATTCATGTTTGAACAAGCCGTTAAAAAACGTTGAAAGTTAGTTTTGTTAAAGTCTATCATTTCAATTTTATCATGTAGAGGAATCTTATTTGTTTTCTTTCGCCTGCCTATTTTTATAATTCCCAATTGCAATGGATCTCTTTGCGCTGATCTAGTCACAGATTCTGCTGAGAGGCTCACACCGTCACGCTGTTGCTTCCTTTTCATTACCAAATGGCCCCGACCAGGAATGTTATACTCAGTTAGATTGCATGTTAATGCAATAAACAAAATACCCTGCGTAACAGACTGCAAGGATCCCCTATATAACGGATTGCTTGCTTACATGATTCGAGGTGGGTGTCAATAATTCTGGAGTTAAATTGCATCCTTGAAAACTAAAAAAAGTGGATTTCCGGGCTGGTCATAATTGTGAGACTCTTGGCCAATTGAATACCATGCATTAATTTCGTGTCTGTTTAGACATGGTCCATATAACGGGATGGTCCTGAGTCCGGGTGGTCCGGTCCCAGGGTTTCCTGTATAGATAACTTTTATAAAAAAAATATAATAACGTAATTCAATAAGCATTCAGCAAACCTACTTATTTTTTCCCTGTTATTTTAGCTATTTTTGTATATTTGACATCCGTTGCTTCAGACAGCCCTAAAGTAATTCAAAAGTGTGAACCTCTTAAGTTTGAATTCAATTTTTTTCAACTAGAAAATGCATTTATTGAAAGAAGTGATTTCATTCATTACAATTTTTTGTGTTTTGCTTAGAAAATTCAATTCATCAAATTGCAAATGTAGCTCATTGTTTGCATGATCTAACTTGTATGAATTTAAGTTCATTTGCAACTGAATGGCTTCTCTGCTTTCACTCAGATTGCTGAAGAACTTTATGATGTTAAAGTCCTTCTTCCAGAACAATAACAATAACAGACACGGGGGGCAAAGAGAGTGTTGGTAAAAATAAGGAATTCAAAGGATGTCAACAAAAAAGAGAAGTGTGATAGATAAACAGAGAGAGAGACAGAGAGGGAGGAAGGAAGGAAGGAAGGAAGGAAGGAAGGAAGGAAGGAAGGAAGGAAGGAAGGAAGGAAGGAAGGAAGGAAGGAAGGAAGGAAAGGAGAGATAGAGGATGGAGGATGGGAGAGAGAGAAGCAGCGAGAGATATATATATTGAGGAGGTGGAAGAGAGTAAAAAAATGCAGTTTTCTATTTATAATGTGAAATTTCATTTTGCTTTTTAACAATAAGTCTATTACTGTCATATAGTGTGACAGGCAAAATGTGAGACTCGAAGAACTGATTAACCTAAAATATGCATTCATCCGTGAGGCCTGAATTCAAAACTGACATGTCACATGGATTTATTGGATCCTCAAAAAAGCTCCATCATCTCACATAGTATCTGTGGTATTTTTGTGAATGTATTTTCTAAATAGCTCTTTAACTCTATAAGCCCTATTATGAGATGGGCAAAAGCCGAAATGAGTTCTGCAAGTAAAGTGTGCATGATGCGAGGTGGGAGTGGGGTTGGGGTGGGAAGGTAGACGTTGACGTTTTATATGGCATTTAGTTAACAAGTATGGCATTTATTCTCACAACGCGGATGAAATAATCCTTAAAAACTAAAAGCGGGTACTCTCACGGTACTCTCAAGTGATCATTTTTTACGTACCGAGTTAGTCGCCATATTCAGAAATGTTAATTGCACAGTTAGCTGTACTACCAGAGACGAAATTCTGTTTTGATTACGCAAGTAAATTTTAGATGGATTTATTTTCATCAATAGGGCGGAAAGGTAATTAATTTGCTTTTAAACGTTTTGGTTGCTAATGGATCAGTGAACGAAATCAGCCAACCGTACAGTTAGCCTCTGTGAATGCGGCCACAAAGGGTTTAATAATTAGCCATGCTTTTGTTATTTTACTGAAAACGCCAGCTTTCTCTTCTCAGGCTCTGAGACTATAACTTAAATTAATCTGCCTTCTGAAGAACAAGAAACATGAATGTAATTAGCGTCTAAATGAATAAAGGGATTGGCAGAAAGAGAGACAATGGATGGATGGATGGCCAGATTTAGTACAAAAAGACAGATAGGAAAACATGATCTTTTTTCAGTTATGTGCAAAATTATAGTGCCCTCCAGACACTACTATCGCGATTTGACAAAAAGGAAAGTTCGTTGGAAGTAATATAAAAACACGCTTTTCCTTGCACGTCACGTGATGTAATACTTGAGCCAATGGCTGTTGATGAACATTATACTTAAATATACAGTGGTATTAATAGCACAGTTGCAAATAAGTAATCAAATGAAAAAGTAGCAACATGATTTCTATTTCAACCAATATTATAAATTTAAAGATTATATTAATTTTCCTAAAGCTTTGAAAGATAAAAAGATTGAATTCTAATTTTTACTGAATACTTTAATCATGGTCATTTTACAGGAGTTTATTTGAAGGCATAGTTGGACTAACACATTTCCCTGATCAGTACAATGATACCTTATCACATCCTGAAAGTCTTAATTTTAAACTTTAAAATTCCTGTATCTCTGTAAAATTCCTATTTTCATGCATGAACACATTTATCAGATTTGAAGTAAAATTTATTTAAAGTTAAAAGCTTGTTTTGTTACAGGAAGTTGCACCAATTTCATAGCAGTTTGAATTTTCCATGTTCAATTTATGCAACAGACTGATTCCATAAGCTTTTGTACAATTCAACAAGATCACTTCAGCAGGCTTGGATTCTTCCTTTATGCTTTCCTCTATGTTTTCTCTGGTACAGGAATGCTGCTTCCTAAATGCTACAAAATCTTCAAAAATATTCACAACAAATCTATATTTTAGCAATTTTGTACTTATCCCAACAAAATATCTCCCTCTTTTAATATAAGCTAAACTGCACACGCATCAGTATCATGGCCAGTAACAATACCAATATCAGTATTAGCACCAGTAACAGTAGCAGTCTCATTACCCGTACCATTACCAGTAACAGCACCTGTAGCAGTACCAATATCATTTTTTGTATTAGTAACAATATCAGTACCAGTATCAGTAGCAGAACCAGTATCTGTATCAATAGAGGATCCAGTAGCAGTAAAGATATCGGTGTCAGTACCAGTATAAAATAAGTAATGATTCATGCCAAGACCTCACATTACTTCGATGCTTAGTCTTTTTCTCTCTTGCATAATATACTATACAATGCTAATGGCTTGAATCAATCAATAAACGAGATAAAACATGCTGTGTTTACTCCAAACTAGGATATGTCATGTAGCAGCTGCAGAAAAAACTTCACAACAACCAGCAGGTTACATGTCGATTCGGTTGTTACATAATTAGAATATATTATGTCTTAGTCCCGGACCACATAATTTATTCCCCCATAAAAACCGATACCTGAAGCAGATTGTAATAGATCAGTACAAAACAATGGTCTTTTGTGTTAGAATATAGCATACAAGATTAATTGCTAATCAATTAAGCGATTAATTGGTTCATTAATTAAGTGGTCGATTAGCGTGTGCGTGACTTGCAGCTTGATTTATGAATAGTTACAGGAACGAGATTCGATGATGACACAGAGCTGTGTCTAAGCTGTTGATTTTAAACATTTGCATGATCTGTTTGAATCACCAGTTGACTATAAGTAGAGGCGTCATAACAGCAACGTATTTTTCTTTTGATTTATTTATGTAATTCCCAGATTATACCATACTGAAATCATTCGTTTAACTGAGTAATTTTCCGCACATTCTTTTGTTATTAATTTTAGCATTGACATTTTTATTTCTATTTCTATTTAATGTATTTCGGCAATTTCATAAGTAGATTTATAATTCTTTTCGGTTACAAATTCAATCCATCATTTAACCTTTATTTATCCAGAACAAATAATAATCGTTCAGGATAGTTCTTGAAAACAAAAAAGTATGAAATAAAACTGGCCAAATGAGCAATAATATAAAACGCATTTTTCATTCTATGTTTTGTTTATTTTCTAGCTCTAGGTTGAATACACTGCTAACTTATAATTCAATCCTCTGTCAAAAAGAACTATGAGAAATAAGCCACTGCAGACAGCACAGCCACAACTGTAATTGCACATCCAAGGTGGCCACCACTGAAATCCTGAAATGTGTCAAGTTCAAAACAAACATCATTCACCTAGTCACTGCCATAAGTCATGTATTCACCAAATATCATAGGGAAAGGCCTATCAGAATGAAAGTAGCAGCTAGCGATAGGAGTACAGAAGAATAGTCCAAACCTACAGTCAATATCGGTAGCCTAACTCCACTGTTGGTGGCTAATACAGATTAGGGATAACACTATTCAAAGCCAAAATGTTATGGCAAGGCAGTGTAGGGTATAGTCATGGTTATCTTGCCATAGGCATGGGATACATTATTCTGCTGCAACCATGTCTAAGATCTGATTGAAGTGGCATGAAAAAATACTGTTATGGTAAGAAATACTGTACATTTAGAACTAAGGGTAAAATTAGAGCACCGGAAAGATAACGTGTGCAGTGTGTCGTGTAACTGGTGCACTAAAAAGTTTCTAAGTGGCACGAGAAAAGTAGTTATACGGCAAACAAGGTGCAAACGTTTGAGTGAGCTGAGAGTTAGGTCACAGGTGGGTCACGGTGTGTAATCTAATTCACTTACTTCATTTATGATCATGAAGCAGCGCATACGACGGCTAAAACACATACTGCCGTGTCCTCATTCTTGAAGTTATGAAAACATCAACGCAATACTGATGATGTCTACTTGATATCGCTGTGAATGCTACACCGAAAGCATCGGAGTCAAGTGTAGCAAATATCTAAGTACAAGCGAATGAATTTCTACCAAAATATAACAACATTTCCGTTTGGACTGATCCAAAAACCCTCCATTTACCTTATTATCTGTTTCCACTCTCTTTTTCACGTTTGCGCTTCCAGTCCTGCAGGCTCCTTGAGGGTTTTTGTCGACTGAACCCAGCAGTTGTACTGATTTTATCATCATACTAGGGGAGTCGTCCATGACGTCATGTTTAAAAATGTCAAACAGTTGAAGAGTTTAGTTTATTTCTTTAGAACATAGTCCAGGACAAATATTTTCCATACTACGTGCGTAATTTTAAATGAAGCGAACTTTTTTCAATGCTTTTTTTTTGTTCTTGAACAGGACATTTTAATTTCTGTGAGAATGATTGCTTATTTTCTTGTTCAATGAGTCTTCAGTAATACGAGTGAGAAAATGAGAGAGACAGGTAAAAAGGGGCACATCATTATGTGACGTCATTATCTTCTGACGTGATGACTGAGCGAGAACCTTGCCGCCATAAACTAATGTTGGCGAAATCTAGATGACTTTTTATTTAATTTAACGCATACCCTATTTAACGCATAGTCACACTCCTCAATTATAACTTTACAACTGGTAATTAGTGTAGTCAATTGCAACCCTGTAGAATGCCGAGAATTTCCAAATTCTGTTAGTTTTTTAAAGTCAGACTCATTATCACAATCATAAACAGAACCTTCGAAACGATTTATTAGTTGTATTACTTGATTATGATGTTTGCAAAATTTAGAGACAAGTGTACAATGATATTATCAGAACAAATACAAATATTTAATTAGATACAATTTAGTACTCAAGAAAACTAATAAAGATACATAGTGTCTGCATGAATTGTGCATTTTATGCTGTATTTTATTGATTGACGTTACCTTTCGGCTGTATCTTATAATTAATCTATTTATTTGGTAATGCAATGAGTGTGATCAGGGCTGTATTGAACTTAATTCAAAAATAGTCCCCGGCTCGGCTTTGTACACACTGAAACGAACACTATGTACACTAATGTGGCTTTGTATTTATTTAAAATGCAAAGCCATTGGAAATATGCATTCAACTGCATTCTTCTTACTTTGACATTTTCCATATTCTCGGATACGGAGCAGGGATTTACATACAACTTAATTTCAAAAATATGCATGAAAATGTAATGGATTTTTTGTGAGTGTGTTGATGGCTTTTACGAATTATTAAATACTCTATTTTTAAATGTTGGTATTTTGTAACGCATTATGACGTCATTATAAGACACAACCATAGTTATTTCTATTTTTAGCTACCTCTGTGACATCTTGAGATCTGTTATGATTATTATTGAATGGTCGCTATTCTAAGAGAATAAAGCTGAATATTTTATGTAATTCTGCATTGAAAAGTGAAAGCAATACTGATATCTTTATACAACCGTATCATAAAGCACAGTGTCAACGAATTATCTGTTTAAAACAGTCTATTTTTCGAATTTGTAGGAGTGGGTGGGGATGCATCCAACGAACCGCCCCTTTGGATTCGCCATTGAAATTAATCAAGGCTGGAATATGTAACCAAATCGAGTTGTGTCTGCTGGAGTGGTTTGTACTTGTATTCTGATTCTGTTCGCGCAGAATGCACGTTTAATTTAAAAAGTGAGGGGACACTTTTTTCAGTACCCCTTGTTTTACCAGAACGGGGTCGTTTTGTACTTTTGTACGCATTTAGCTAATAAATGAAGGTTAAGAAATGCGAACTTCTTATTACAACATATGTATGTAGGAATTAACAAAAGCGGCAACAGGAGGAGGGTGACAACAGGAGCAGTGGGAGTCCTATTAGGACCAAAAGCCGTGAAATCCTTTTCGAGGGTCATATAAATCGGTAAATGAATTTAAATAGCACACTTTTGTGGAAATCGGGTTGTACATTCACCAACTAAAGGAGATGTTGAAGAAATGCCCTAGTTGTCCTAGTTATTCTTGGCAGCTTCAGGGCGGAAATGGAAACAGAAAATGCATTATTACAAACAGAAATGGAGAAAACTATTTAAAATACAGCAAAAACAAAATTACACAATGCAACACCTCGTTTAAAAAGAAGTCTACATTGTGGACTTACCTGTCTCCTAACAGTGAAAAGTTTAAACTCGATTATATACTCATAAAAATAAAGAAAAGTATGAAAATGCAGACACATTCAATGATTTTGGCAGTATATGCTTAAATCATCGTGCGATATAAGTGAAGTTGCGATTTAGTCTCTGAGGAAAAGGAAAGAAAAAGATAAAGTACGCTTGGTTTAAACTTTTTAAGGAGCACAGTGATATGCAGGAACAACACACGGATGCCGTAAGGGACAGATTTCATGTATTAATTGACAGAGAGGAGTTGAAAACAGAGATATATAAAAGTTTACAGAAGCAGATAATGGAGCGGCAAAGGCAGTCCTTCCTGTGCTGAACTGTAGGAAGGGTCAGCTGCACAACAAGATGTGCGAATTACTAAAACCAGAGACAAGGTAGAAACGACCTATGAATATTACATGGAACATCCGGATTCCTCAAACTCTCACAAACCGAATAAAGCAAGTCATACACACAACATGTCATTGAAGAAGAATTCACCAACAAAATAAAAGAAATCGATCAAACTCAAGGGATAACAGATGGAATTTGTGCTGGAAACTTAATGAAATAGTAGGAGAATGGTGAGTTGGCAGGACAACTACAAAGAGATACCAAAGAGGAGAGAGTAAAAAACTGATGTAACTACTCCCAAGAGCTTCAAGATATACCTCTGTGCTAAAGAGAATTTCTTGCGCAATCTCAATATAGATTATAATTCATTTAAGAAAGAGCAATATCGGAAAGCCAAAAATTGATGGTTGAAGGTAAAGCTATTGGAGAAGGTAATATATCACCGGAGGTGTTGAAGAGGTGAGACCTTTGATGACAGTATCCTGGAACGCTTCTAGAAGGGAAAACTGATCAGTGGTCAATTTTGAATGTACCTGCATAAAAAACACAGGACCTATCAATTGGAGAGGACTATGGAGAGATGAATTTAAGCTCATTTATTTCAAAAATCTACAGTAGAATGAGATTAAATCGCATCAGACCAGCCATAGATCTAACGACTTTCGGACCGAAGATCTACTACAAGCCAGCCACTCGAAAGAAGGTGTTTAGGCGAAAAATATAAATGCTCTAATCACATTTATCGATTTCAAGAAAACGTTTGACACTCTTCACAGAGGAAAGTTTGGAATCCGTGGAGCATATGGCATACTCGAAAGACCAGTAAAACTATCAAGTTTATATTTATGAATACAAAAGCTAAAAGTTTTCAATCAAATGGAGAAACATTCTTTTCGAAATTCTCGATGGGGTGTTACAAGGTGGCCCACTCGCCCCTACCTATGTATCATTATTTATTTGCGATGGATTATGCTCTCCGACAAGGTATCGGAGTTATTACGAAAAGTTAGGATTCCGTCTCAAACTGATGGAAAGTCGACGCAGAGTTTCTCAGTGCATCAAGCATCTTGACTTTCTGGATGAAATACCACTTAACATGACGTAATTGAATGAACAGGCACAAGAACTAGTACTAAGAGTAGGGAAAGCGGAAGCGAATATAAGACTGCTGACAAATCCAAAGAATACAAAAGTGTTGACCTTCATTTAGCCAAATAAAACGGGAACCTGTAAGCCACCAGTCACCAATAAGCCAAAGAAGTCTAGAGCTAGCGGATCATTGCTTAGGCATCCCAGAAGAGTTGACGTCTAGCCTAGCCTTTGGTCTTAAGGTCACGGAAAGCGCAAGAGGAGAAGACAGCCCTAACGTATACACACCAACTAATAGAGGATACTCTCCTTCAACCGAAGAATATAGTGGCGTCGATAATAGATTGATGTCAGTGGAGAAGCAGTTAGAGTTTTGATACCTCGCCATAGGTAGATAATAATAATAATAACAATAATATTAATAATAATATACAATGTGCATGTCCATGTTTCATGTTGTGATTTGTGAATAGTGTATTGTTACGATTCGATCAATTTCAAATATTATAATAACCACTGATCATTATTTTATGTACAAATATATGTGCAGAATCTTGTTTCTTCGAAATCATTTTATGTTTATGTTTTATAGTTACTTGCCCACTGGCCTATATTGCCATGAAACAGTTTAGGTATAAAACTAGCTCAAACTAGGATAATAATTATAATTGTGATATACATGCTTTTCATACCTTCGGTACCAAAGAGACGACAACTCTGGAACTGACGACAACTCCAAAATTAATGACAAATTTATGAGAATGTGAAACCAATAAAAATGTTGAAAATGGAAAACTCATGACAACGCTAAAACTGAACACAACATCAAAGGGATAACAACTCCAAAATGATGACAACGCCACAAAAGTGACAAGCCAATCCTGATGACAGCCATGAAAGGTTCAGAACACCAAAGCTTTTGCTGAAATATGGCAGAAAGGATGGCAACTCTCACCCGATAGATTTGCGACTTTCCGATTCAGTGATGGTTTCGGCTTGTATATAAAAGTTGATACAAACAGCAAACGGTTAGTTCTGTGAGTTAGAACGTTGTCTTGGTAGTCACAAGGTCCGGGTTTAAATCCGGTTCAGGATGAAAAGCATTGATTCGCCCCAATTGTCTTATGATGAAGTCAAACAGTTACAATTGCGGCGACGTCTCACTGTTCTCTAATAAAAGTTAACGCTTGCAGTTTTCAGGAAAATCGTTTTTTTATGAAGTACCATTTCGTGTTAACACGCAGCGAGAATAAAAAAAGAATATGTGATGACTGAGTTTGTCGAAATGACACACTCCAAACAGAGTACTGCATTAAAAAAATTAATATGTCAACACGTGAAAAATGCAATATTTTCTATATACATCTAGACAATATTCTCTATCTGTCTCTTATATTTTAGCCAAATAAGCAGCTGCATAAAAACGACTGCACAAAACAGTTATATAGAACAATCTGCACAAAACGGCTGCGGAAAACGGTTGCATAAACAGGTGCACCAAAACAACTGTTAATAGATGTTTGCAGATAAACAGGGCACAAATCAGATGAACAAGAACCACTTCACATAAGCATCTGAACAACAAAAAAACAGAAACATGTCGATCCGATATCATTTTTTTCATCATGCTTGGTTTCTTATAAGAATAACAAACTACTAGCATAACCAGTACTATTTCACAAAGTAACCCTTTTTTGCATAGATTCATGCTTCTTAGTTTTTCTACTAATTTGTTTTCTCACTTCTTTACTTACTTAGCATATTGTGTGACTGTAATCCAATATGTATGCATCACAGTAAACTAACTCATTTCAATGCAGAAGAAATTTAAATATACGAGCAAAATGTACCCTTCATTTTGATTTTCAAGAGAAATTAAATTCACAGAGAAATTAAATTCACAGAGAAATTATTTAAGCAATATTCTTCAAAGAAGGACGCAAAAAGTACTCTGATTCCAAAAAGAACACAATGACATTCTTGTCACTAGTGTTATTGAGGCTAAACAAGCACAGTCAAAAACGAAGCCTCAATATTATTTGCTGCAAAGTTATGATGTTCTTGTTCGTGGTGATGTCCAAAAAGTTATCCGAAACCAAAAGTCACCCGATGAAAGACCTAAGTATTACATAGCGTTCCCATTCAGTGCACGTGAGGCTGCCTGTCATAGTGGAGTTATAATTGCTTAATTGCAATCAAAATATGATGAATATTTTAGTGATAAATCCGTAACTGAGACTTTGAGAGTTAAAGTTGTGATTGCAATGTAAGATGTATGGACATTACTGTAAAAATCTGTAATAATAGCTTCAATTTTTTTATTTTTTCTTTTAATTGTAGATGAGTAGTCTCTGATTGATATTTCTATGAAAAAATGCACTCTCTAATAGAAGACACCGTTAGGAATCCTACTTCAGGATTTTTCAAAGAACATATTACTTGAATATTGCACGTGTGTATTATTAATAAATGTTTACAAGACTCACCGTGTTTATGTGTTAAATAGTAAGTTTATGCCATAAAACACACCAAAAATGTTCGAGAAATACATAAAACGCAAAATAGCAAACATCTAAGATTTTTGTTGCCTAGTCCGACGCTGTCATCCGCAATAAACAGCCCTGTTTATTGCCGCCTCCGCCTACGCATGCTCAACAACTAGTCTTATTGTTTGTCTACTCCGCAGCTCTAATTCGCAACAACCAAACCAGACCTCTGTGATGTTTACTCTGCAGTCCTCACTCGCAATAGCCAGAATTCTGGGCTGTTTACTTTGTAGTCCTTACACACAATAACCAGACCTCAGGGCCATTTACTGTGTACGCCCCATCCACAACAACAAGCAATGTTGATATCTACTCTGTAGTCCTAACTATAACGCACGTTTCTGCAATCAAAGAACGAAAACTAGACATGCAGTGCGTTCTTTGTTGAACGCGGAGCGTGTCTTCAAAAGAAGCTTTGTTTGAAAGCACTGATGGAGAACTGAATGAAATATGACCTCATTTTAAAATGAAGCTGGCACTTCAAGTGAAACGCATTTGGCCAGTAATCTCCTTTCTCTGCGTTGATTTTTGGACGATAACACATGTGACACTATGTGTCTCCCCCTTTTAACCGGGAAATGCACTGTTTATAGACCCTGTGTCATAGAGCTGTAGATTTTATAAACACACATGTTATAGCAGTAAGTGAAATCCAATTAGAATCGTTGCGATGCAGCAATTACTATGACTAATGAACAAAAACAATGGCACGAACTTATGATACTGTTACATAAAAATAGAGGTATAAATAAATCACCATTACTACCTTTTTAGTTCGTTGTCGTTCTCTGATTGCGTAATGGCGGGTTAAAAATAGCACAAAATCTTCACATTAATTAATTTGCCCCTGTAGTTAAGTTACCTTTCACTTTAACGGATTTTTTAGTTCTAGACTCAAGTAATTTTTTTATTCGCACGAAGAATTTCAGAGTTTGAAAAATTGATATGCGCAAAGACTTGTTGATTTAAAACATAACTGTAAATTGTGAGATTTGTTAGGAATGTTTATATGAGGCACAGAGCTAGACAAATGAATGTTCTTGTAAATGCTTGTTATAAGTTATAGTAAATAAATAAATTTGAAAAAGTGACCAGGAAGAATGCAGCTAGTCAGACTACTACTGCGTCTCACAATATTGTTATTTACATGCTCTTCTTCACCTTTCTTTCATTACATTTCTTAGCTTTAAAACACGCTTCGGGATTTGTTTTCATGCGTACGTTTACTGTTGATAACATTTTGGTACTGCAATACCCATTTACCCTACCACGTCGAAGGCTTAGGCTTACTGTGCTAAGCGGGGAGTTATGTTTACATTCCCTCGACGAAGTATAGGCTTGCTGTACTCAACTCAGGAAATTATTCTTACATGACTAAACCGAAGAATCTTGTTTCATTTGACATTGAAAACCTTTCTTCATCAAAACATATCTTTAAAAACAGAAGAAGGCCCCAACATATTCCTACCGCACTTTGTTTTCCTGCACGCTCTTTTAAACAATTGCGCCAAAAACGATTGTTATTGTAGGATTTAGCATTGTATTACAACATTTAAAAGTTTAACAGAATACTTTCAAATGTGTGCTGTTTGTTAGCGAGACGGAAGCATGCAAATCACCAAGAAATGAAAAAAATAAAGTATATAATATGTCGATCAAGATATGTGAATTTGGTAATTTATTCAAGTGCTCCACTGTTACAAATAACGTGTAAAAGATGGTTTTGGGATTTACGATCTAAGGATTTATAGTGCCTTACAACACTTAAAAGAGAGAGAGGTAGACAGTGCAATAACAAATATCAGAAAAAATAATATAGCATTTCACTTCAAAACTTATTAATTTATTGTCATGATTCAAGTTCCTTTCTGAAAGAAATTAATTTTGGAAAATGAATTCTTTTAATAAGACTGATTTGTACAATAATACATTATTCATTCTCTGTCTTGCTGCCAATCGTAAGACAGACTCATTATGTTGTCTCCGAATAAGGCATTGCAGATATTGCCTCTATTTATCAAGCGCCGCATGAGTCATCCTTTTACTTTTAGCAATGAGAGTCAGTCATGCAGCAGAACTAAGTAGACTTCCTATGTCTTCAAACACCACCCTAGCAAATACTTTAAAGTTTAAATATGATAAGGTTGGGTAATTTACAAAATACTAAGAAAGATCTTATTTCTCCCAGAGTCTAGCTAAAAACCCTGTAAACATGCCTTTACGCTTTACGGTTAGTTTCGTTTGTGTTAAATGCTAAGGGTAAAATAACTTGAACTTCTTTGAGCTGAACTGATAGTTTGGCTAGTTAATGTCTCGATACCAATGTTTTATCACTGTGAGTCAATATATATATATATATAATCATGCATGCGCCAGGAAGACAACTAATTTGCCCGGACAACAGTTATTGCTTAAAACAAACAGAATTCTAAATTAAAATTAGTACACTTGTTCTAGTATATTCTATCATTACTCCAATCCATGACTGGAACAAAATTACTAACACAAAGTTTGTTAATTGTTTCATACGAATATGAAACTGAGAGAGACAGAGAGAAAGAGAGAGAGAGAGAGAGAGACAGAGACAGAGCGTGGAGGGGGAAGTAGAGGGGCAGATAGTGGTAGGGAGATAGACTCAGACAGACAAACAGACAAGAAGGCAAACAAAATACGAAGGGTTGTTTTTAAAGACGAACACCTAGACTGAATCAGTTTTGAGAACTAAGCAATATCTCCACGCTGCCCTGATCAATGAGCAACAGCTGTGATGCACTTTTTATACTCGAACCCCTTGTAAAGCTCTGAAATAAGTTTCTTTTTTTGCAATGTTTTTTCGGTCTGTAAAAAAGTAACATATGAAATATTGTTTTTAGTTATATTAACCGATATGACGCATGAAAGACTAAATTAGTTGTCCTAGAACCAGCGCTCTGTGATAACATCATGTAGCACTTCTTATAGCTACTGAGAGCTGTGTATTTATATCATACAAGGTATGGGATGGGGGGAGTAAGCTACTCCTAACCTGTGGGGTGCATTTTGTATCACATTATTTGCAGTAAATGTCTACAAAATTAGACATTGGGGTTATTTTTATGCTGGGTTTGGTCCACTCGGAGTGTATATTTCGTTAAAAACGCGTAATTTTCATTCAACACCCAGCTGTTAGTGGCCGTTTTTGGTAACCAGTTCGTATGTAACCACAGACGTGACGTGTGTAATAGCATTTTCCAGTTCTGACGACAATAAGCGTCAGTACATAAACATAAACACATGCACGCATATGGTATATGTATGCTGACGATTCTCATTTTCCACACTTTACCGCAATGGCATCACAATATTTTGGCTGCACGAAGAAATATAGAAATTTTAAAAGTTTTAAACGTGACTTGCTTTGAAGGCCGAAAGACTGTTAGGAGCAAAAAAGCGTCTTTTTGGCCACTGCGGAGAATACCCTCCATCTCTCCCAAAGATTTTTATTTGGAGCAGATGCCCCACATGTAAAAACGTACAATCTATGCGTACGTCTTCCTTCTGATAAAAACACTTAGATTATTAATTTTTCACGCATTTTAATTATTTGTGGTACATCCTGCCTCCGGTGGCTTTTTCGTTTATCCTGTCTTATCTGGTTCTCAGTACAATCATTCGAACCAAGCCTTGACACCAAACAATGGCTAAAATTCCGTACCCCTCTCTAAGATTTAAACATAAAATACATAATTCTGACGCTCCCTTTGCCTTAAAAAGCAGATGTTGCAAATGTCTCCAGGGTTCTCATTGGGCGTTTGGGAATTTCTCCGGGATTCGTTTAGAACTCCTCAAAACAGCATCAGATCATCAGGATGTATTTGTAATACAAACTCGTAGACATTTTCCTGCAGTAGATGTCACTTACTGGCTGCTTTATGACTTTGAATTGTAAATACCGATGCTGCAGAACAATTGGGTTTATAACACGATGTGTTCGTGTTACTCGCGCTACAAAAAAGAACAAACAATGCAAGTTCGGGTGCATAAGTACCAGGTTGTTACCTGGTCTTTATTTTTTAGTAAAACTTTCGTTTGGTACTACACTTGGCATCGATGCTTCTGCTGCTTTATCTTCCCAATTTTATGGGCTCTGAGTCCGGTTTGAGGCAGAATGGATAAACTCTTTCTCTTACCAGTAAACGCTCAATAAGCATGGGAATGCTCCATGTGAGAGGCCAACCTGGATCCAGCCCATTGTTAACAGGAAAAATAGATTTCAACAACACAAAATGGTTTTGTTACAGCAGATACAAACACATTTTTAAAAAATCCAGTTTTGCTTAAATAAGTGTAGGGGCAAAAGTTTCACACCATCAATGATAGCTTGAGCCAGTACCGAAGGGTCTTCCTAAAATTATCGCTTATACCGACGTGTCAGCGTTGTTCTACATTATCACTTATAGCTCGATCCAGTGCGTGAGGGTCGACGCAAAGCTATTGAAATTTATGACTTCACTTATTTTCTATAACTGTGTTCCAGAAATTGACGGCTAAGGACGTATTGCCTTGTAATTTATTCAATACTGCCATATTGCAATCAATGAAAAACGACAGAGTGAGGTGCAGAATGCCAAGTGAACACTTAAATAAATAAGACCCCCTATGGTTTTACTATGGTTAATTTCTGAAATTGCACCTTACATAAGCTTGATTTATCAACTTATAGGAACCAATTTATTTGCGCTATCAGGCGTCAGAATAGTGCAGAGTATTTTTGGCTAGGAAAATATCTCAGTTATGGCTTCCATTCATCACATTTAGCAAGCATAACATGTCCACATGATCAAGGATAACACACAATGTGAACGCGAATAGGCCTTATTGTCTACACTCGTCCTTTACAATGTCAGTACCAAGGCACTCGGCTTTGGGCTAATGGTTTCATCACAGAGTATGGCAACCAGTTTTTTGTGCAGTTAAAATTCTTGATATAGTCCAAAACATATATTCACAGTTGTTAATCTAAATGTAGCCGGTTAAACTGTTTGTTTTCAAGAACATTTTAACTGGTTAACTCAGTACTATGCTAGGCATTATGAAATTGAACTCCAAACCCTCAAAACACATGTGCATATTAAAACGTATATCAAAAAGAACTCACGGGGACGTTATATTGTTATCAAATAAACAACACATGCATTTAGTTCTCTAGTTCTCTACTTTTCCGGAGCTATAGTAAGCAAAATATCTACCGTTCGTATCTGTGTTGTTTTTGTTCCAACCCATTTTGAAACCGTTACAGCTTAATTGGAATGAACTAGTCATAGCGACGATGCCACCAACGATGAGACTGGAGAGCAATTGCCAGTCAGTAGTAACGAGTGATAGCACAAAAGTGACACCAGCAATAAAATAGGCGCGTGATGGCGACATAATGGTTATGATAATGCCGTTTCCGATGAGGCGGGAGATAAACTACCAGTCAGTGGTAATGAGAAGTAGGAAAAAACTGACACTAGCAATAAAAGAGGTGTAGAGTGGTGACGCTAGGTTAATTCCAGCAAACCGAATCATAATTGATTGACTGATTGGCTGAGGGGGAATCGGCAATCGCCTGATTGTAGTAAGCATATATTTTAGTTCTGTCATATTTCATTGTGTGGGGATTGAAAAGTTTTACGAGAGAGTAATAATTAAATAGTAAGTAGTAATTAACTCTTCAAGTTGCATATATGGTCGCCTTAAGTCGGTTTGTACACCTAGAAATATACAACCAGCAATAAGGAGACCATATATTTTTCATGAATATGTGAAAGATTTTTTATATTATTAAGACAAAATAGTGCTAGATGTTATTTAAGCTCCGCAAAAAATTACTTTGGTAGGCAAAAAAAGTAATGAATACAAAACAAAATGCCCTTTGAAATGCCCTTTATATATATATTGTAATAAGGATAAATGTTCTATCAACTTCGACGTACAATTTCATACACAGATTCTTAATGGTTTGACCTAAGTAAATATTGTACAATAAATCACATTCGTTATACAGTGCATTAAAATACCAGTGGTAATATAATATATTCAAAAATGTCAGGAGAAAAAGTTGGAAATAAGCCACATTTAACGATGATACATATACTTTTAGGCTTGACTAAACTTACTTAATTTTTTTTATGTGTTGAATCTTAATGCACTGTCTTTTAGTAAAAGTAATTGCTAAATAATTCCAGCATTAATTTCACCGCAGCGAAACAATAAAGATACATACACTGAGTAAAGCGTTTTTATTCTAAAGAATAAGGTTTTATTTAGACTTTTAGATGTGCTTTGGTACTCAATAGCAATACCTAAATAGCTTATACCTAAATACCCCATGGCAATAACTAAATAAGTAACATATATATAGCAGTACCTAAATAGCTAATAACAATACCTAAACACTTAATAGGAATACCTAAACATCTAATATCAATTCCTGATGAGCTAATACCAATACTTAAATATTTAATAGCAATATCTAAATACTAAATAGCAATACTTAAAAACCTAAGAGCTATACCTTAATAGCTAATAGATAGCTTATCCAAATGCTTGATTTACTATTATTGTGGTAAATATATCTACAGTAACATGAATTAAAATATGTAAAAGAGGAATGGTTACCTTTTTCATTCCCGTGGAATTAGTAAACCCCTGCGCAATATAGTTAAACCAAATTGAATTTTTGAAGAAGAGCTGTAACATGTGGGTGTAAAATTATTCAATCAGCTATGCCTAAAAGGCAAAAAGTGTCTTAAACAGTGAGAACGGGTGCCAAAGTGTCAAGCATAGCTTTACTGAAGCACTCCAAAACATTGTAAAATAAATGTCAAACTAGACTGTTTTCTTAACCGAGTACCGAAAATTACATTTGTTTCCATAAAAATTACGATGCTACAAACCTAAAAATTTCGAATTAAAAGTAGAAACTGCATTAAAACTGTACGAAACAGCGGTTTTGAATGCTTTGTCCTAGTGAACATTCCGACGTCGATATAACTTTAGTTTTAAGGTCACGACGCCGATTCCACCAGATCTCAGATTTAAATATTGTTGCAATGTAGATGTGATTGGTCTCAACTATAGATCATCGTCTGATAAACTTTTTAAGCAGCAGTGTTCCGCTGTTTCGGTTGCATGCAAACAAAAACACTACTTTCTGTGAGGTCTAATTAACGTTTTCCGTGCAAGTAACAGAATATACGTCGGAACCTCGACGTTACAAAGACATCAAAAACTCTTCTATGTATATAACGTCAGAAGATGGCTGTTGTTTTGAATTCCATTTACAAACCATTTGCAATGTTGATTAGATGTTGCACAAGCGACTTTTTCCAACGTCTGTTGTGAGATGTTTTAATTTCTAAAATCACCCTCAAGTCCATTTCGACAAGATGTCAAATGCGAAATCGGCAATATCTTCAGTCTGTCCCCTAACATAAATCGCTTCCTTCCTCTGTATAATTACCAAATAAGAGGTCTACGTCTGAGAAGGAATGTATGAAAGATATTGCAGCGACCACTGTTAGACGCTGACGGAATGTTTACTGGGATGAATAAAGCATTATTATGTTAAAAGCAATGACGTAACGCGCTCCTGGAGGCTCTGTAATTAAGGTAAATAAATAAATGATAAAGGATAATATGATCGGTAAGGGAAATATTCTTGAATTGCAACAAATCAAACTGTGAATACCACTAAATACTGTTTCTCCATAAGAAAGCAAATATATTGTATTCTTGTTCAGAACCTTGTACACTGACATTTGCATATATTGAATTCTGTATTTTTTCTTCTAAGTTCTATTGCTATAGCTGTGTAAAGTGGTGCCCACTCCACTCTAGTTTCCCTTTTCGTTCTAGTTTAACCGTAAATTTATTGTATTTTTTAACTAAAAGATAAGTCACGCGGTCCAGAGTCTTTCAAGCGACTCTTTCCTAGCAAGAATCATATGTTTGGCAGCTGTGCGAATGTTTATCTTGCAATTCATTTTTATTAATAGCTAGACATCTCAGTGCCTAAATAATTATCACTTGTATACGCCTAGGCGACCTGGTTGAAATACACATTGAAAGGATTTGAATTTGATAGATGTAAATTCGAAATTTTGTATATGAGTAAAAGGCGAAGAGTTTAGGCATCGCACTGAGAAATTTCTCATCTCTAATTGTTTCTTAGGGTTAAAGTCCAAGACAACTAAAAGGTTTCTCGTGGATCGCATGAGCAATGAGATGCCTGGTTTATCCAGGGTGTTAAATTTATAGCTTTATTTTCACAAAATTCCAGATGTTTCCAGATATGTTGTAACCTGCATGGTTGCTTTTGCAACGTATTGCTTACGTTTCCTGTGTGACGTCTGGTATAAAGGGACATATAAGCCGCATGCAGTACAGATAGATAGATAGACCAGCGATAAACAAAAGAGAGAGAGAGAGAGAGAGAGAGAGAGAGAGAGAGAGAGAGAGAGAGAGAGAGAGAGAGAGAGAGAGAATAGGCTGAGGAACCGTAGTGAAAGCAACATCAAGAGCGGTAATAATATCTACGAAAAGCATGTAATATCTAAGAGAAGCATATGAAAATTAAATGAAATTAATTGGCAATATTTTAAATGAATAATAGCTAAGTGGTAGCTAACTTTAAGCATCAAGAAATAAATGAATCAACTCTGGAGTGACATTTTCTCTAATTGTTCGAACCCTAACCGGAAAATTCTGCCCCTCTCTCATAAACTATGTCGCGCTGTTCGGCTGTCTGTAGAAAAAGACCATAGGACAGTCGGTCGCGTTACAACTGTATTGGTTTTAGTGTCTTCTCACCAGCTATGCTCACAATACATTAGCAGTTAACATCTAGAAGAACTGGCCTTTTAGTATGTTATTGTCACTGCTATCAGTTCACTGAATAATGAATGTATACTTAAAAGACACGTAAGCTTTTTGCTTAACATTTTATTTTGTGGTGCTGTACATTGGAGGATGGGAGACAGCGTTTCAGAAAGTTGCCAGTGCATTTAAAATAAATCTGTGTAATATTCTGTTTCAAAAAAACTTACAATCAGCACCAGAAGTGTCAAAACAACAAAATTCACTAACATGTCGTCCTAATTACGTTATAGATGAACAAGATGGTCGGCAAATATTTTTTGCAAAAAAGTAGTTACATATCGTGTTTTACTCAGAAGCTGTAGGTGTTATCGTTTTCCTAATCGTCAGTTTTAAAAATTTCATGACGTCATAAGAAAGCAATGCGACGCCTTTTTTATCGGTTGGAACAAATTCCCATGGTATAAGTTCCAATTGTAAGTGTGCCAAATTACATTTTCCTAACTCTTGCGTTTTGGAACAAACTGACAAAAAAGATCGAGAAAAAAGAAGAGAAAAACAAACAAAAACGAAAAAAAAGAAAAAAGAAAGAAAACATCCAGTAATTCAATAACTCTATGGGTCTCGTATTTAAGTGTAAATGACAACGCTATTGACAACAGGCATAGCAGCATGACACAGGCAGGAGACCGAAATGGGAGGTCAGTGAACCATTGCTTGTGTGACAGTCATCAAGTAACACTTATTACGACTTTAGGAGTTATTTGCAAAAACATGTGACTTCTTTAAGTAATTTCTGTCCCTACAAATATGAGGCCGCAGACGTGACAAGCTTGATGGCATCCCAGTGATGGCTTACACAATAACATGACAACATACCAGTGGTACACGCGAAAACATGACAACGTACCAGTGGTAGACACGATAACATGACGACATACCAGTGGTACAAACGGAAACATGACAAAATACCAGTGGTACACACGATAACATTACAACATACTAGTAGTACAAACGGAAACATGACAACGTACCAGTGGTACACACGATAACATGACGACATACCAGTGGTACACACTATAACATGACAACAACCCAGCCGTACACAAAACGACATGATATCACTCCAGTGGTACACACAACAATAAGCTCTAGTATGTCAACAAATAGCTCTCCTTACATGCAGTCATAGATAAACGTACAGACACAGTACGGAGACCGTACATCTCCACAAGGGCTCAGTTTTGACATATTCTAGTTGTGGTGCTGCACTCCCACTTTGAAAGGTTATCGCTCATTTTATAAGAATATCCCTTAAGTTTGTCCTAGTAAAACTAGACAAAAAATAAACCAATGGCAATATAATGTACAGTGATGTTTATATCACAAAGATGTAAAACACAGAACAACGTCTTATCAAGGAAATATATTATACATATAACAGATATTTCATATTAGTTGACACAAAGCAATATACAGATATGTATAACATATATTAACCTTGATCTATATAAAGAAAACAAAAACAAAAAAATAGCAGATTTGTTGGCTGACATAAAGCAAAGAAATATATGAATATAGATCTATACAAAACCTGAATTTTCTTATCTAAAATCTGAAAAATTGTTAATTTTAAAGAAAAATCAAGGGAGTTAAACAGTAAATCACTCAATGGCAAAATTTTTGCTTTAAAGCTTATTGTGGCAGCTGAGATTCTTTCTTTTAATATATGTTAATGTGTTCATGTTGGTTTTATGGTGACGTCATTCCGACAAAGGTGGATGGTATCTCTAAATTAACATTGACTGCTGTGAGGACAGTCACTCTTATTATGTGTGAAAGGCTCGCAAAGTCGTGCTAAAGAAACTCGTGTTTTTATTCTCTTGCTTCTATTTCTCTTAATATATTTTTTTTGTCCTTACGTCAATATCATTTAAGACCATAGAGTCAGTGGAGAACATTTGAAGCCACAAAAGCACGTAAGAGGGTTTTCTTGTAGGGGCATTAGCTGTCTAGCAATGATCATTATTTCACCACTTCTTTTAAGTTTTTCAAAATACTTACTGTTGATTTGCACCAGAAGAGCCTGTTACAGCTGTTCGGGCAGGCACTTGGTATGTGTTGCCAAGTATTTCCAAACAAAAAAACAAAAAACAAAAAAAGCGGAGTACCAACGGATTGAGTAATGTTGGGGCCTGACGCGGTCCCCGTGAAGTGAGAATTCCAGAAGGCTGGGGTGGGGCTTATAATTTTCATCCAGTACAATCCGTTTCCCATAAAAAGTTAGTTCTTTCTGAAATGTATTCCTGCTTTGATGAATAGATGGGTGTCATTCCAAAATTAAGACTCCGCATCAAGGGGTCCTTTTAGCAAGTCATGGACACGCTTGGTAATTCATAATCTGCAAATAAATCAGCAATTTATAATGTGCCTATTAGGACATCTCTTGGAGCGAAAATATTCAACTCAGAACAAGTATATCTTTACACTAGGTTTAAACAACGTGAGTGGTTCCGGGATTCTGAGATGCTTCAGTAGCCTTTTCCATAATGCAGATGCAGTATATAGGAACGCCTGTTTGTCATAGCTTGAACGAGGTCTTGGTACTGCGAAGTAGTTGACAGAGAACGATCGGAGGCATCGAGGAGGATTGTAGGATGCTGTTATGTATCTTGTTGTCATGCTGTACAGTGCCTTGTAGGTGCAAAGCAGCACCCTGTTTTCTCTCTTATAGAAATGCGTGTTAACACATACGCCAACAAGTTCCCCCTTCCAGGTTCTACGGATGTTAGGCGCCTTAATTGTATGACTATCACGTGCAATTCAATTAAGTTACAAAAGCATTTGCAATCGGAACTGCATGCAACAATTCGGACTGGAGCAAAAACTCTCGTATTGATGTTCGCACTCTGAAAACAAACGTGCTTCGTGGCACTTAATATGTCAGCCAACCAACAATGGACTTGTTTTATAAATAAACGATTACTCTCAAAGTTTTACAATTATTTCTAATGCATTCATTTTATCACAGAAAAAGAAATACTCTGGCTTTTACCAGAACTATAACTCTAATAGGCATCTCTAGTTTTGGATCGTTTTATATATCATTTGCATCAATATAGGCTTAACATCTGAATTTTGAGTCCAGCTCCGGTTCCCAGTTCGCCCCTGATTCTGTATATGAAACGCCAAATTTTCACTCGCACCAAACAATGTAAAATAAAAAAAGATTTTTTGAAACATGGCAGATAATGGAAACGTAAATGAAAAGTTTTTAAAATTCAGGATAAAATAAAGCTAATTAAAGGATAAAGTAATTAATGTAATCAATGTTTGTTGTTATTTCTTATTCACCAACAGTTAAGACTTCATAATGGTCCAAATAATGTCTCAATATCGGACACCGTGCATGCAACCCCTCCAATAAGACCACTCTGCAAATACGAGCACTTTAGCCCAGTCCCGCGGGTGGTCGTATTTCCGGGGTTCTGGTGTTTTACTTCAACATCAGTGTGCTGGTATTACACATAGATGAGTGTTAAGTGCAAAATAATTACACGGCAGCAACAACTCTCGACGACACCATGCCCAGTTTTCAGGGAATTCGTGTAATCAGGGAAAACGTGTATTCCCTGACATGCTCAGGGTATTCACATGTTCTATGTGAACGCCAAGGAATATGCGCATTCCCTAAAAATAAAAGTTACGCTCGAAGAAGTGACAAACAGAGATGATTCATATAAATTCTGAAAATAATGAGATCATCACTGTAAGACACGAAACATATTGAATCAAACCAAGGCACATTCGGACATCTGACGGATGACCAGTGATGTGACTAGACCAGTCCGACTAGTGGGCTAGTCAAGAGGCCGCATTTGAGTCCGACAGCCAGGGATGATAGTCAAGTCATACCAAAATCAATGGATCGGATCCAAACATGTATAGTCAAATAGCACCTCAACTCTCCCTCCAAGACCAGTTCGGCTAGTCAAGAGACCGCATTTGAGTTTGACAGTCAGTGATGATAGTCAAGTCATACCAAAATCAATGGATCGGATCCAAATATGTATAGTTAAATAGCACCTCAACTCTCCCTCCACTCCCCACCCCCTCTCCCCCCTCCCACCCCCTCACACAATTGAAAGGTTACCGCCGAAGTCCACTTCCCATAGAAACCCTTAGTGAGAAACCATTTCAGGGATGAAGTGACCTGGTGTGTATTTAGCAGGCTTGCTTATTATTTGGGGCATGATATCCCTATTCATTCAAAAAATTTGCTTAGTTTTTTTCAGTTTTACACAAATTCCCAGAAGCGTTCAGGGAATTCGCGCAGTGAAACACGCTTAATTTCAGGGAATACCAATATTCTCTAGAAACATTAGGGAATTCACGTATTCCCTGAAGGCCACAACAAAAGCGTGAGCATTTGAGCCAAAAGATACACAAAAAGAGCTGATCGAGTACAAATTGCCCAAACACTAAAATACAATTTGATAAAAAAAGAATCAAGAAACCTCAAGACAACCACCTTTTTGAAAACACCTGATGCAGAAAACTCACTGTCGTGAAATCAACGTGACCAATACGGAAACAAAGTCACTTTTGTTCCCTACAAGTTCCAATTTGTGGCATCAGCTGTGCCTCATTTTTATAAAATCAGTTTGCTAAATCCCCGATTTTCCTTTATTACTTAGTTTTGTGCATTCTTATTGTAAAGATTTCTGAGACAGATACAAGACTAGTAATTGATAGTGGTAATTAGTAGTGGTTTTATTTTGTCAAACTATTTGACAAACTATTTTGTCAAATGTATTCTGTACGTTGAGTTAAATATTTTAAAGACTATTCATTTTCTTCTATTTATTGTGTTTTGACTACTTTCGTAAACTCCAGTTGAATAATAATAATAATAATAATAATAATAATAATAATAATAATAATAATAATAATAATAATAATAATGATAAAAATAAAAATAATAATAATAATAAAGTTGCAGGAGGGATAAAGACATACCTCTCTCCGACGCGTTACATACTTGCGAGGAGTGTGCTCATTTATCCCCTCAGGACTGGGGCGCATTGGAGAAGATACGCACCAAGAACATAAAGCATATATATCTATATATATATTAATTTTGCAGCTGCACATTTTGTGTTTCTAATCCAAAATCTAAATTTTTAACAATATATGAAATAGTTGTCGCTCTATATAGATACTATTTGTTGCATTTGATGTTCAATTATGGGATATTTCGAGACGAAGGTTGTCATCTAATTTGGAGAGTTTGCCTTCGTACGCTCTACTACTAGTATTCTGAGTTTGCATCTCGGGGGTTTCGTATGTTTTTCCTAAAAGGGTTACTCGTAGGTAAGTAGTAGTATGGGCGTACTTTCTTACCACCCATAGGAGTGCACAGATCATTCAGATTACTGGCGTCTGTTCTGATCTAAAGCTACTTGCTGCACCTTGGCCACCCCAGACCGAGCTGCGTAGTTTGGTGCTTCCTAGTTCTTGAGCAGTGCGAGATTGCTTGGAACTGCCTGAACGCAGAAGAGTTGATTTTCAACCATCTGGGTCGACTACTTGCTCTGCAGACGCAAGTATCAGCGTGCTACCAAGACTTTGGTGGGTCACCAAGGCTTGGTACGTCTGGATCAGGGCACCGAGGATCAAGCGCCATCAGGGTTCTTGGGTTATGACCAAGCCTAGGTGCGTCTTGGTCAAGTCCTGCGTCACCCTTGCGTTCACATGTGCTCGGATGCGCCTATATGTGCGTTACTTTGGCAAATAGCTTGGTTCAGTACAGGTTTCAGTGTCTTTGGATGAGTGTAGTAATTTTTTTAGACAAGTTACTTATTCACATTTATCTTTTGCTTGGTTCAAGACATGACAGAGGCCAGCCTACACCTCAGCAAGTTGAAGATCTCCCAGCTTCGGTAGCGAACCCTCACTCACTCTGTGATCGGTGCAGGAGGGATAGAGACATACCTCTGTCCGACGCGTTACACACGTGCGAGGAGTGTGCTCATTTATCCCCTTAGGACTGGGTCGCATTGGAGAAGATACACACCAAGAACATAAAGCGTAAAGTGCGTCGTAGGGTTCAATTCCTGTCGTTTGATATGCCAAGAGCCAGTTCACTAGTGCTTGGACAAGTGTCCTCTCCTGTATGCACAGACAGGGACACAGAATCAGGCTTTGACTTGCCCCGGAAATGGAAAAAAGCTAAGTCCACAGCAACGTCAGAAACAGTGGAACAGTTAAACTTACCTCAGGTGAGTGAGAGGGTTTTTTTGGATAGAGCTTGATCAACCCTTCGCAAGGAAACGGAGAAAGTCATTTCGGAGGACTCAAACCTCACATCGCCACATCCGTCCCAGTCTCGAGGGAGAGTGTGATAGTAACGCATGCCGAGTCGGTGGCGTATTTGGCTAGCCGGGTGGGAGAATTCGGCACCCCCCCCCCACGCCCGGATTCTGCTCCATAGAAAGCTCTGGATATCCCCTGCTGCCTCAATCGGAGGCATTGAACATTTCCTCGTTCCTGGCAATACAAGCTCAGCTCCAGTAGTAGATCCAGGATCTTTGAGAGGCTCGTGCTTCAAGGCCAGAACCGAGACGCAGACACACACCGACTGCCTCCCTCGGCGTCTACCACTTTCTCTGCACACCAACAGCAGGATGTGGACACCAAGGAAGCCCCAGTCCCGAGGACGCGCCATTTCGGGACGACCTCATACCTCTGAAAGCTTTGGAACAACCCACCAAGCGAACAGTTTGGATGCCGTCGGTCCGCCAGGACTCAGATATCCTCCTAGTGGAGAAGGACGCTAACGTCATGAAGAGCTCAGCAAGGCATGTTCTAAACATTATATCATTCAAGGCTCACACTCTGAGAGCGCTTAAGAAACCTATGGATAATCGGCGACTGTTGAACCCGGGAGTAATCAAACTGCTGGAGTGCCTTGCCTTGGCTACCAGGGATATGGTGAAACTGGCAACCTACCTGATCACCTCGTTAGTATACCTGAGACGTGGCGCCTTCCTACATCACTGCTGGTCGAGCGTCAAAGGCCTCCTAGACCTGCGCCACGCTGCGATTTTAGACAGAGAGCACTCTTTCCCCCGGTGGAGATAGACAGAGTGCACCAAGAAGCAGATCCCTCTCACAAGACTTTACACTCATGGCAAGGGCAAAAATACAGTTCTCACACGTCCACAGAAGCGCCAATACTCACAGCCCCTCGCCACGAAAATCGAGATCAAGTAGCAAGGATAGGGCTTCTCCTCCGAAGAAGCCGAGGCAGCAGGGTATTGGCAAGACGCCTCCGCGAGCCTCGCAGCAGTGCAGGTAACAATCAGCCGAAGTATCTCTCAGAGGGAAGCGCCTCGTGTCTAACAGATACTTTTATAAGATCAAAAGGCAAGGAGGGCTCCCAGTCCTCCGAGGACTGCTTCCCCATAGCAGACAGGCTAGGCAAGTTCTATCAGGCTTGGCGAGAGATGGGTGCTCCGAAAAGAGTAGTGCGTTGGCTAGCAGAAGGTTGCGCACTCCCGTTCAGACGGAATTGACGAGGGCATATTCCACCCATACTTCTGCGCGATCATGCCCAAGACAGTCTAATTGCATCCTGTGACCAAGAAACGTTAAAGCACGAAGCCCTACGGAGCATGATCGAACACTTGGTGCACAAGAGAGCGATAAGGGAGATATCAGAAAACCAGAAGGGGTTTTTCAGCCGGGTCCTTCTGGTACCCAAGATATCGGGGGATTATATTTTATTCATAAATCTATGAACCTGAATCAATTCCTTCACGTGACACCCTTTCAGATGGACACAGCCCTGGTTATTAAGAGCTCACTGGGCGGAGACATGTGAGGCGCATCCATAGAGCTACACGTGCCTTTACACTCGTCGGCCATAAAGTACCTATGCTTCCAAGTAAAGGAAAGTAAATTCTGGTTTCGAGCTCTTTACGGCGCCCTTTGTCTTCACGAAAATCATGAAGGTGTTGAAGACCTGGACGCGTGACCAAGTCACGGTAAGACAGCAAACACAGGCCTTGGTCGATCAAGCAACAAAGGTAGGTCTCTTAGTAAACCTCAACAACTACGAACTGCGGCGGTAGTAGTCTCTAACCCTTGTATGTTGCAGTGAACCGACGACTAAGGGCAAAGGCAAATCAAAGCGCATGAAGCCTTCTCCCAACGCTGTGGTACAACGGCGCGGGCAAACACAAGAAAGGCCAGAACCAAGGCCGTCGGCAGATCCCCTCCCGCAGTGAGGATAGGGACACCGGGTGTTTTAGTTATGGAGCAGTATCCAGGACAGAGCTACTGTTGCGCTCGCAACCATACGTTAGTGGGGACTAGTCTCGGTGTTTTACCCTTGCAAATCCGATTCTCCACCTTCCCTTGACATGAAAGGGGGGGGGGGGGTGTAAGTGCGTACTCAGTACACAGACGCATCCCCCTCGATGCGTCCTTCGCGGCCACTAGAGTCGGGTTCACAGGGATCGGGCACCAAGACTAGCCTAGTTCACTCAGCTAGTAACCGAATTTTACACAGGCACGTTTTAGTGCATTCGTTTCGTAACTAATAATTTCTGAATTTGCATTGAATGAGCACATGACAGTGCGTCATAGGTCATTAAAGAGTGCTCAGTGTCTTAACTGAGTGTATTGTAGTGCGTTCTGTGTAGGTTCTTGGTTACTTTCTGGGAACTTGAATTGCCAGTTTGCGTTTAACCATAACTAATTCGTGCGTTCATGTTAATGAATTTTCTAATGTATAAGTTTGTGAGTGAACACGCACCCCTAAAAAGAAATTACTATACGTATATTCATTTCGACTTTTTCGATTAGGTTGGCTACCATCTCGTGGGAGGATGGTGTTAGCAAGGCTTAGTAACGGAGAAGAGCTTGGTCGTGGGTGCATTTTCTCTACTTGTTCTCTTTCCTCTGTTCGCCCTAATTGCGTGATTCTTAGAGTTTAACGAAAAAAAAACCCGTATAAAAGTGGAGAACGCGAAGTACGCCTTTACACGTAAAAGAGCGTTTTACGAAAATAAAATGTCAGTTTTAAACATCAGGTGGGATCCTTTATTTAATTGCGAAAAATTTTATCAAAAATGCTACTTAAAATTTAAAAAAATGGAAACTTGTAAGGAAATGCTCAGTTGTTTGTTCGATTTTTTTTCTGCCCTAAATGAAGAAATAAAAACATTCTCTTACTGCAGATGTTAGGTTTTGGTTCTTTTTAAATTCCTAATACGTCGCGTACAAAAAGAACAGTGGTAGACGTCTATTGTAACTGATACATATGCCCGGTTGATACGCACAGGCGTACTCATCGTTCTTCCAGTATCTAAAACGTCACGCTACGCAGTACTGCAAGCGTGTACTTGATATCGTTACAATTACGTAACTACCCTCCAGAAAGCACCTTAGAGAAGTGCAAAAAATGTAACTTGTAAGGGAATATATATGCACCAAATGAATGCACCATTATGAACTGAAACCACACTAGTGTTCAGACTGATTCGAAAACCCTCAGGGAAGGGGGTGGGGGAGGCACTCAAGTAACAATTAACTGGTCATCATGCGTGTCCATGACTTTTAAAAGAACCCTATTCCCAGCAAACATTAAGACTTCAGAATGACGTCGGGTCAATGACGTACCGGTTTGGGTTGTATATGAAATGGAACCGACGTCGGGTTTTCAACGTCAGAATGACGTCGGGTTCCGACCTAAATCCGACGTCGGAATTAAGTCGGTTTTGGGTTGTATATGAAATTGGAATTGACGTCGGATTCCGACCTCAAACTGACTAGAGTTATATAATTAATAGATAATTAATCATTCAACTGCTGTTGTGAAATACATACCAAAGCATTTTTCATGTACATTTTTACAATCTAGGAAGAAAAATTCCGACGCGCCATCAAAATTCTAAAATTTTCATGTAAAAATCACTTTTTTTCTTCCTCTTTTTCAAAATGACTTCCATTTCCGGTGAGTGATAATAATGCTTATCGCTTTTTGGTCGATTTTGCAACGTCGGAATGACGTCAGAGAACCGAAGTCGCCTTGACGTCGAAATAAAGACGGGTTTTGGGGTAATAGGTCAGAATATGGTTGTAGAGTCGTCGCGACCAAAATCCAACCTTTTTTTAACAAAAAAAAGACGTCGGTCGTTTGCTGGGTTATACGTGGAGTGCTAATTTTGAAATAATACCCCTTTTTTAACCAAACGTAGAGTGAAATTTCTAGTTAACTTAACCTTTTGCAGGAAACGCGGAGTGCTAACGAAAAACTACTCCTTTTTTAAATGAAATGGGCGCTCGGCGCGAATTTGTTGTGAAAAGGTTATAACGTTTTCCTAACCAAAAACGAACCTTTTTGGTTGTAAAAACGTTATATTCAGTAAATGAAAACGTTATTTTACAAACCAAAATCAAATAATTTGGTTGTAAAAACGTTACATTTACCAACCAAATAAAAACTTTTTTTTTTCAAACCAAAACCAAAAGTATGGTATTATTGAAATCGATTTTTAAAGAACCAAAAACAAACCAAAAACAAACGTTTTGTATAAGTTATTATATCAATTTTAAAGAATGTCATATATTGGTACGTCAAGGAAATGTTATAGGCATTTTAATACTTTTGTAAAGTAATTTTAGATATGAACAATATATTCGCAATAACAAGAATTACATCTTAGATGCGATACGTCAAATTCAGTTCACATATATTTAACTAATTACTGTAATCTATAACAAAGCATTAATGAGCAGATAAAAAAACCCATAAAAATGGAGGGGATAGGCCTTGGGGGAATTTTCACACGGGGGAACTGTTCGGGAGAAGTGGAAAGAGTAGGGGTGGTGGGAGTTGGTATAAGGGAATTGTCTTAGACGCACATTTCAATGGATGCGCCGTGGAGTGGAGGTAAGTTCGTCGCTTTGGACGCGAGAGGTTCCCGGTTCAAACCCAGCCAGGTATGACTGTTTCGTGAAATGCTAGTTGCAAAAAGTTCATAAAAATGAAATATGATGTGATGATGGTCCAAGATGCAGCCTCCCAGAATGAAAACTATTTTGAAGAATGTTGAAGGATATTTTTTTAAATCTTTTGTTTCACGAAAAAGGCTTTCTTAAGGTTGTGTATGAAACGTTCTAAAAAGGTTTTTTTACAAAACGCTTTTAGAACGTTGCGAAAAAAACGTTTTCGGCATTTCATATACAACCTTTAGAAAACGTTTTTTGCAACTTTAAAAGGTTCGGGAAAAAAGTTTTTAAAACGTTGATACAACCAAAATTGTTTTACGGGGGGGGGGGGGGTTGGAAGTGGGAGGGGGGTTACGGAAAGCACAGGTCGTGCTTACACTTGACGAAAGCTAATTGTAAAGGCGTGATCTTAGCATTCTGCAGCGCTTCCTGGGGAGAATCAATCATAAAAAGAGGGAAACGAATTTAACATTTCCTTAAAATTCACATCTCGTATATGAGCCAATTCCAAGTAAGCCTCTGGAGAGAATGAGATACACACACTTTTCCATCCTCGTGTTTGTAAAAAAAGGGGAACAACGCTTGAAGACCAGTTGAGCATAAAACGAGAGAGACAAGGGAGGTAACGTTAAATAAGAGACTGCCACAACTACTCGTGTGAACACTAAAGCGAGTCATCAGCGTCTCGCACGCTACGAGAAGAGAGAGGTTACTGTGGGTGCACAGTCTGTGTATGCTGTTTCTTTCATTGTTGAATTTCAACCTGGATTTAAATGTATGAACTTAATAAACTGGATCAAGGTCAGAAGTAGCGCATAATGAATAGCTGAAACATGTCATTTACAGTAGATAAATTTTAATTAAATTGCTTTTAAATTTTTACTTAAAACATAAAACAACAACAACGACACCCTCAGCACCAACCACCACAACATAAATTATACGTTGGGGTGGAGGCGGACTGGATTGTTGTAATAATAATATATACGGAGGTTATTACTTCATTAGATTTTGCTTTATCATATTCTGCACGATTACGTATGCTACAGGAGACTTGTATGACAATTCGAAGTCGTTTTATGGTGGTTTCAGTGGGTTTCAAGAAAGACGTATTAATTAAAAGACGTTGAACATCGTGGAGAATTTGTATATTATTTTTTTGTGTATAAAATTATCTGAAAATACCGAGAAAATGCCGAGAATAATGCAACTGTGATTCATTATGACGTCACTGGATGTAACGTATGAAGCTCGAGAAGGGACGAATGCGTCGGGGGAGATGTTATGGATGCCGGAGACATCAGCCACAGATATACCTAATACCACGCGAACACCCATGGATCTAACCAAACCGTCGTACTTGACGATTCTCGTAACGTTCTTTTATAGCATCATCTTCGTCTTTGGCGTCATCGGCAACGTCATGGTGATCTTAGTCGTGTGGCGTAATAAAACGATGCGTAATTCCACCAATGTCTTTCTCGTCAACTTGAGCGTAGCGGATTTATCCGTCATCCTCGTCTGTATGCCCGCCGCACTGTTGGAGTTCTACTCGGAGAATATCTGGCATCTCGGAGACGCGCTTTGTAAGTCGATTTGTTTTTAAGTTTATTTCAAATTTCATGAAATAATGTGTGTCCTTTAATTGAAGTTCATTTTCACAGTGTTTAGCTGAAAGTATATTTTGCCTTATCTTCTAGAATTACTCATCAAGTGACTTCAAAGTTCCATATATAACGCCAAAAAATATATTACATATTTAATAAAGAACTCGTGTATTTGACGATATTGCTTAGTCCCAGAAACCAACAGAAAAAAATAGTAATAATAATAATCATCCGTTCCAATCACTTTTGTCACTTTCTGTGATAATCAATAAATGTCTGTTTATAAAAGATGCCGTTGGTTTCAATGCCAAAATAATAATAAGAATAATAATAATAATAATCATAATCATAATAATCATAATAATAATAATAATAATAATAATAATAATAATAATAATAATAATAATAATAATAATAATAATAATAATAATAAATTGGAACTTTGACCTTGAACCTGAACCTTGTTTGGTTATTGACCTGGGGAAGCCATGCCAAAAGTGAACAGTACAGTTTAACTGTTTTCCGTTAACAACCAGTGGCCATATTCACAGAAGTTAACTGTACAGTTAATTGATTCCGTTAACTGCTCCACTGGCATCCAGAACATCCGAAAGAAAATTAATAAATTTAATCCATTTCACATACAAATATCCACCGAGAATTATTTGCGTGGTACAGCCAGGTCAACCGATTTTCGCTTCTAGGAGTACAGTTAACTGCATATTTAACTTTTTTACTACAGTTGCAACCGCCGATTCACAAAAGTTAACTGCACACTTGTTGTGGGCGCTGGGAGCAGAATTTGGTAACTACGGTGGCTGAAGAATTCGCCAGAAAGTAGTGGGTCATGATAACAGTCCGCGTTGATTTCGTTCCTAATTTTGATTGGTCAAGAGGAAAAGATGATCTTATGGTATCAGCTCAAGGCAATAAACTACTTATTGCGAATGTTGGAATTAATTGGTGTTGCTCTGTGTGTGTGTGTATGTGTGTATGAGGAGAGAGAGAGAGAGAGAGAGAGAGAGAGAGAGAGAGAGAGAGAGAGAGAGAGAGAGAGAGAGAGAGAGAGACTTCGTAAAGTTGATAGGTTATCAGTTGAGAGTAAGTTATCCATACTGAAGCATTGCACATATTGCATGACTAAAATCGTGGAAAATAACCTTCAAGCTGGAAATAAGCCAATGAAAACTTTTTAATATAAAAATAGGGTGGGAATATATCACAACAGAGTGAATTCGCGTAAGGCCACAAAATATCAATAAAGAGGAACGTTAAATCGAGTTTTGATCTGTATCGTATCAGCTATTGATTTTGCAATGTGAATAAAAAATATTGCTTGTTTTTCTTACAAGAATCATTAAATGCTCGTTAAATGGACATTAACTGTGTTAATAATACTGAATTTAAGAAACATCACCCGTGTATGGTGCGATTAGAATGCAGTTAAGCATATGGCCAGAAACTTTATATAAAAAACAAATACATAACAGTACAACTCTTCGTTTTTTAATAAAAAAAGGTCAATACCAGTTTACATGAAAACATTTTGTGTATGTGTAGTAAGTTGCCGTATGGACAGAGTCCCAAAACATATGTCTGGATCCGATCCGACCAGTAATATAACAAGACGTCACGGCATTGGAGCAAAAAGTGTTTTTTTACTCGTCCGTAACCGGGAGTATATGTAAAATTTAAAATTTAGAGCACGCTTGCTGTACAATTAGTATAAGTTATCCTCAAATGGCTGATGCGGTGGTTTTAAACCTTGGCCATTTCTTAGCCGCCATTTTGTTATTTTTTTCTGTTGTTTTGGATTTTCGTCATGTTGATGTTATGTTTGCTTATTTGTTTCTTGACATATTGTCGGATTACAGGAAGTGGGTGGTTGAAGCGTAGATCTGAAACTTTCGATAGAGGGAGCTGGGGTCACAATCGCTTAGCATACCTTTTCCCTTGGAAACTCAGAAGTGATTTTTTTTTCAGATTGTTGTTGTTTTTATGTTTTTTTTTGGGGGGGGGATGGGGGGGGGTGGGGGAAGGGGGTGGTAAAAATGGGGTATCATAATCTAACTAAACATAAAAACAGCTCCTCATAAGACACGGCCAGTCTGTTGTGACTGACCCGTGAAGCAGAGGAGCGAAAGCAAAAAGAGTTCAACTCGTAGCCATCATAATCAATGCTCTGCTTGAGGGTAACGCAGTCCTGGGGCCTCTCCGAACGTCTCCAGGAGCGGCTCTGCAAGTGCGAAATGCGCAGTGACATCACTACCTTCGGGTAGTATTCTTCTGCGTTGGCTAAATATCTCCCCGAAAACAACTTTAAAGGAAATGCGGGTATCTCACCTACAATTGACATTTCCTTCATACTTTCACAGTTTAATGCTTTGAGGATATGCATTCAAAAATTAAAAAAGAAAAAGGGGGGTCACCGATGTTATAAGAGAAATGAAGACACTGAAAGGTCGCGTACTTTTACTATAGAAACCATTGGGAAAACCAAGAAATTTAAATCAAAATGCAAAATTCACACATAATCACAATTGACAATTGCCTCATTTTTTCCCTGTTTGAAGAACACGGCATACGAAATGTTTTAAGCAAATAAAAAATATATGTCAAATGTATCAACAAGAGAATTATAAAATTATTTTGACAAAATCCCATTGACTCAATGGATAAATGGTGAAAACAGTGTAATATGCTTTTAATGGACAATATTATCAACACAGGCCCTTTTAGGAACAAAACATCAATACAGACCATTTCTGGACACGATCCCATTTGTCTTTGAAAAGCATGTTTCAATCTAGACGGATTTATTAGTTGTTTATACTGTGTAAACATGGATTCAAACTCAGCGATATTCAATGTAATGCGCATTTCGGTCGCTAGATGGCGCAGAGATACCCTCATTTCCCTTTAAATGTATCATTTCCTTCGTCTCGGCCAGAGTTAACAGCATCCCAGTAAACATTGCGACGTTCTACAACGTTGAACAGACGTCGCATCCGATGTCGGAGAAATCTGCCTTCCGACGTTGGATCGGCGTTGATTATCCGACGTCTACTCAGTGTTGCGGATAGTTGAAAATGGAAGTCGAATCAACGTCTATCTCCCGACTTTGTATAAACTTCGGGAAGCGACGTTATAAAAAGGAAATATTAATTATGAATCGCCATCTTGACATCCACAATCATAGTGTGGTCACCCCTGCGTTCTCACTTCCCCCACCCTTGGATCATCCGGTCACGCAGGATATGTATGAAGTCAATTTCTTTGGCAATTCTCAAAAGTAGGTGTGAAAAAACTTGCAATTCTCATATGATAATCACGTTTTGGTCCTTTTTCAAAGTGACCTGTCATGGCTAGCATTTCCTGTGACCAATAACACAAGAGGTTTTTTTTTGTTATAGAGCGTCGATTTTTCGATATCTTTTCAGTGTTGCACAAAGGCGTTGATAAGACGTCAGAAAAAGTTGCATTTTGGTTACGATCAAAAGCAAAGTCTAAAAAAACGTTGCTTTCATGACGTCTATTAAACGTTGTACCAAAGCCGTTGTTAAGACTTTGATCTTTGGTCGCGACCAATGAGAACCAAAGTACAACCGGAATTTATGTTGTAGTTTGGTCGGATCGGCGTCGCAAACTGAAATCGACGTTACATCGACCTTACAATGCACATTGAGATTTCAAGTTTGTAGACTTGTCAGTAATACAAGCGGTGTAGACAAAACAATATTCTAATGAGTGTGGATTTAACAGATTCCCAAGGAGTGTAGAATTGACATTAATAGAAACGGTGTAGACTGAACAGCATTTCAAAGCGTGTAGACTTGCAAGTAATCCAAGTAGTGTAGATTTGATAGTAAAAGAAGCGCTGTAGACTGAACAGTATTCTAAGGAGTGCAAACGTCACAAAAATCCAAGGACTGGACACTTCTCTTACGCTAGGAGAGTAGGTGGTGTGGACTAAAAAAACTTTCGAAGTGCAGCATTAAATGTAACTCTGAGAATGCAGGCGTTGATGTAATTTAATGTCAGACTGAATACTGAGCCTGAGAGTTGGGCTTATCAGCACCTGTTTTTCTTCGAGGATTTTACCACCCTGCTGGAGGATTACGTTCTTGGTGGTGACCCCTACTGCTATCCGGCGATTTCCACATTCACTGGGATAAAAAGTGCTGCTCCCATACAAGGCAGTTGATGGATATCCTTGAAGTGCTTCATTTAATTCAACCTGTTGAAAATCCTACTCATGTTAAGGGTCACTACCTAGTTTTTATCGTCAGTAAAAACTCGGATAATTTAGATAATATATATATATATATATATATATATATATATAGAGAGAGAGAGAGAGAGAGAGAGAGAGAGAGAGAGAGAGAGAGAGAGAGAGAGAGAGAGAAGTTCCGATTAAAAGGACTATATCGTATAGAAAAGTAAATTCAATAAATTTGGAAGATTTTAAAGATAGCTTAAAGAAACTGAACGTTTGAAAAAAAATTGCGCAATGGATCTTGACAGTTTCGTTTATCATTACAATAATTTGTCGGAAGTTCATGACAATCAAGCACTGGTTATTACAAGATCAGCTCGAGCCAAATGAAAGGAACCCTGGTTCACAAATGAGATATTAGACAAAAGGAGAGAACTCAAGAAAAAAGAAAGATTATGGGACAAATCGGAATCAATTTCCCATAAGAATTTAATTTTGGGCAGTAAATCCAAACTTGAACAAAATCTGGATAGACTCAAATCAGAATATTTGCAAAACACAGAAAGAAAGCATCGGCGATTAAAATAAAGTATTTAGATCTATAAATAATATCATGAATCGAACAAAAACATTCAACTAACAGAACGCACATCTCGAAAATCCTTAGATAATATGTTTAATGATTGCCAATCAAAACTTGACAAAATCCATACAAAATTTCCAAAAACGCGCGGCATTTCATTTCAACATACAAGAATTCAATTCAAAGTTTTTACAATTCAGACTTCTGGATATGAAAGAAATACAAAAGCTAACTTTGAAATCTGTGAACTAGATCCCCTACCAACGTCATTAATAAAATCTTGTTCGTCGGAATTAGCTTCTGTTATTTGACAAATAGTCAACTTGTCCATTGTCCAAGGACATGTGTCTTAAAAAGCAATAGTCAAACCACTGCACAAAAGACCTTCTCTGATTTACTCCAAAGTCTAGACAGCAACCAACCTGTGATAGCTACGCTGCTAGACCTCTCAGCAGCTTTTGATACGATGGATCACGAAATTCTATTCGAGCGTCTGGATAGTTCATATGGTATCTCGGATCTTGTCCTCGAATGGTTACAATCATATTTGAGGGATCGGTTATTTCAGGTGTCTGTTGAAGGTGTGTGCTCAAAAAAATGCAAGAGCTGAAAAGATCTGTCCCACAACGGAGCTTGGTCGGGTCAAGGCTCTATAATGATCATATTCTTCCATAGGTCACCTTATTCGAGTTGCACTGTGCCTGTTCTATCACGGATATAGTGATGATAATGCGCTGATGATGCCAATCAACATGAATTTGGATTTTAATAGTGAAGGTTGCCATATGGCGCTTTGTATTTCTAGGGTCAATGATTGGATGAGCTAAAATAAATTAAAACTGAATCCGAAAACAAAAACCGAAATTTCTGATCTTTGCCAGCCAAAAACAAATACCAAACCAGAATACCAGTTGAGAACATGGCAATGGATGGAACAGAGGTTGAACGCTCATTATAGCAAAGACCCTGGGTGTTACTATGGACGCGCGCGAATTCAGTTTGGAAGATCACATAACCAACATTTGCAAAATGTTACTTTTGCATTTTTTCGATAAGAAAAGCTCGAAAATATCTTAGGTTGGACAGTGCCAAATTTATAACATATGCTCTAGTTATGTCCAAGTTGGACTACTGCAACAGTGTCCTAATCGGTTTACCTAAGTCCCAGATACCCAGATTACAGTAAGTCCAAAATATGGCAGCCCTTGCCTTAAGTGGTAGAAGTAAGTTCAACCATATATAAGACACTTTCAAAGAACTACACTTGCTCCCCATTCAGCAGAGGATCGAATACAAAGTTTTAACGATCTGCTATAATTCCGTATATGGCTCATCAACGACTACTTGCGCGAATTCTTAAGTCCACATCGTTCAAAGAGACGGCTCCGTTCAGAGGACAACTGCCTTTAGTTAAAAAACTGCCAGGACAAAATATGGCGAAAAATCATTTCACAATGCCGGCCCAGTTTTACATAATAGGCTGTCTTTCAACATTAAAGATTCAAAATCATGTTCTATCTTTAAAAGACACTAAAGACGCATTTGTTCAGTATTGCATATGACTAGTAAAATGTATCTTATTATCGGTTTTTAGTAATTCGTGTTACATTTTATCTTATACTTAAGAATTTTAAAGCGCTTAGGACTCTATATAATAAAATGCAATACAATTAAGTTCACTAACAACCCTATTTTCTAAGTTAACTGTAATTAAGGGTGTAGAAAAAAACCCGCCATACTCCAGGAGACTTACGAAGCAATTCTTTTGCCGTCATTGAGAAATAGGTTAAAGCTGACAACATTTTGATTGTTTTATTGTGTTTGGAAAATTTACTATTTTATTGTTTTCCGATTGCCATTTTAGCCGCTTACCGTTAATTCCGTTACCATTTTACTTTGCCATTTTTCTGTAACCCATAATTAAATGAATCATGCTCACTTGGCAGTTATGAACCATGCATAGGATTATCCCTAAATTGACAACTTCATGAGACTGGATTGAAACTAATTTAAATGGCGAATAGTCTAATTTTATTTCGCAGACATTTAGCAATCACTAGAGCAGACATCATAATAAACAAAACAAAGGTCCCGGGCGCCCCACATCGTATCATATGTGTGCCTAGCGTTTGCAAGAAAATGCGGAGAAAGGGATTACTTTTCAGAACAGGCACTCCCCCTTCGAATTGCCGATTTTATTTTTAAAGGGGTGAACAGAGGGGTTCTTTCTGAACGTGGCATTGCCTCTGGTTAAAAAGAGAGTGTTTTTACCCAAACTTAGTACGCGTTTAGGAGTCGTTTTGAAACGTCATGGATATGCATAGTAACCAGAAGATACGTGAGCAGCCCACCACTCAACTTTCCCTGGGAGACCTTTACGTACTGTTAGAAGGAAGTGTCTGGGCAGAGGAAGAGCCATTGCCTGGGCAGCCATCACAATAAATCAGATACTTACTTACGTCTTTTTCTTCCGCTGTGCCGTATTACGCAGCACGACTGAGAAGTGAGGTTAATGCTGGGCAAAGAGCATATTCCCATTTTTATGAGGCTTTATTCTCTATATATATGGTATCCTTTGTAACAGCTGTCTTTGCAATCATCGTATCTCTATATCTTATTTGTTTATTTTATTAAAGAGGTGAGCTGTGAGGAACGTTGCAATTGCTCAGAAAGGACTGTTTACGGAATGAACATGGCTTTGTCTGCTGTTGCAACCAAAATAAAAAGAGCACTCAATGATACAAAATTTAAACAATTTGAAACAAAATTCGTGTCATTTAACTGTAAACGGTCCTAATAGTAATCAAGCACTGTTAGTCCCTTCACAGGCAGTGAAAATGTAACATGTAGTGAAAAACACTTATCCTTTTTGTGGTGTTCGAACATAACGGCCCCGCCCTTTACGGTCCCGCCATTTGGGAGCCGGACACAATGGCCTCAAGTGAAAAAGTAGGCATCTAGGCTCAGCGAAAATAAAAAAGTTCTTATAAACAAAACATAAAATTATTACGTAAGCTTCTGCTAGAGATTTACTCAAGGAAAAACAGTTTACTCAAATATTTACTCAAGAAAATACTCAAAGTTGAATGAACTATTTACTCAAGAAAGTACGGTAGAATTACCTAGCTTAATCCTCACTCCAGATGCTATTAAATTTAAATATTTTAATAGGATTGTCGTATTTGAAGTTTGTGCAAGGTGTTCTAACCAGTCCCTGATTTAGTCAACGGGCTGGGAGATTATCGTTATTCTAATCCAATGAATTATTTTGCTGATTAGTTCCCTCATTGATGCCATTGTTCTGCAGCTCTTTTAGGAAATACTGCATTTGAGGTCGAGTTCGCACTGGATTGAACCTTACTGTGGATTTAAAATTCCATTGAATTCACATCTTGTGAAAATGCTATATAAAGGGTTGTTGTCACCAGAACCCTTATGGCATTTATTGCGTGATAATGGAAATTATTCAGAGCAATAAGAGCAAACCAAAACTCTGTTGGAATAGTCTCATATATGTGCATAAAGCGCCTTGAAATCGGGAAGAATATCTTGGAGGTGTGTCTGTGTCCGTCGCAGCACACACTGCCATGACGCAATAACAATATTGGCTAACTTGGACGACGCTCAAGATGCTACAGAGCACAACCATGATGCTTGAATCGCCGAAGTAGAAGCTGCCAAAGCAAAGGCAATTCTCAAAGAAATGGCAAACGATTCACAAGACAAGCCAAGTGCCCTGTGCCGTCAGCACTAGCTTATGCACTGGACGAGGCCCGACCGCTAATGGATAAAGAAGAGGCAATGAAAAAGATGATTGGACGCAAACGTGCAACCAACGCCCAATCAGTTTCTGATATCGTGGAAAATCTCCACATTGAGGGAGAATGGACACAAACAATCAGCGACGATCCCCAGGCCTTCTTGTTTTACGACAAAGGCCAGAATGCCGATAGCAGAATATTAGTCTTTGGATCCCGGAAGGCCTTGCGCTTACTGGCTTCCTCTGAAACGTAGTGCATGGACGGTAACCTTGCTTTGGCACCCCGGCGGTTTACTCAGCTTTACGTCATCATACGCGTTCCGCTGGTTACACCATTATGGCCACGGCATTTGGTCTCGTTCAAGGAAAGAGTCAGTTTATGAAGAAAACTATGCGTACGTGGTTGTTTCTACCACTTCACTTAGGCAAAGATACAGGAGTTGGGATTGGCTTACGCTACCAGAATGACGAAGAGTTCAAGCTTTTGCAGGAAAGCTAGACGCTGTAGCCTTTCTCCCATAGATGAGGTGGAAAAAGGAATGCAGCACCTAAGCGAAAATGCTGTGGATGATGCAGAATGCCTGGTAGACTACTTTGCGTCGACCTATGTCACTGGTACTTTTCGTCGTGATCGGGCTCGTGCACTCCAGGGGCATGCCGCTAATTAGATGAGAAGAATGCCACCAAGATTTATTCTCCGACTGTGGAATGTACACAACCCAACCCCGAGGACAAATAATCAAAGTGAGGGTGGAATAACCGTTTTTCTACCTCGAAGATTGCGCCCATCCATCGATTTGGGTCTTGATTTTTGTCATTAAGAAAGAAGACTGCACAGTGAGAATCTTGATTCATCAAGACTTGAGAGACAATCCATCCAAAAAAGCGTGTGTGGATCGAGTACAGAGAATTTCAGCAACTCCTAAAGACTTTGTGTCAAGATCGAGCTGCTGGAGGTAAGGCCATCCCATAATTCCTCCGTCGTGTTGGACACAAGACCAGGTGGCGCCCTGCCAACATGCAGAATCTCGTAGGAAACATAGCAGCGTTTTCATAGTTGTGAAAACGAGTGAAATGAGACTGACTCTGTTTTGAACTTGTGTAAATCAGACCGTAGCAATCTTTTCATAGTTGCGAAAAAGAAAATAGGAATAAAAAATTGTTTGAAGTTTGTCTTTTCAATATTTTGTTGAAAATTCCGAAGTCGTAAAGATATAACCTTAGAACCTAAATTTCTGCCTTTTACTTGGTGCCGTTATACCCGGATCCCAAATGGACGGAGACATAATGTGCCGTTATGTCCGATTCCCTTTTGTGCCGGATTCCCTTTTGCGGGTCAGTTTTTAGCTGGCAACCTCAATGTCACAAGGAACATAGAGTTCTACATGTTTTACTAGCCACTTCAGGTCTGTTCGGATGTAGCTGTTCCAATCCATGCTTGGGGGATGAACCAAACGTAACAGCAATGAACTATCTGTTCCTTCACATCTGCTAGTGTACTGCAATAAGAATATAAACTGTGTCTTATAACCTTCATTTTGGTTCTCAAATGAATAAATAAGACATTGCTAGTAAAACATAGCAAACAAAAAAGATCTTTTTTAAATCTTTCATAGACATGTCAAGGAAATCCAGTATAAATCATTTTCATTTTACGTTGGGTTATGTTTTTTGTTGTTGTTTTTGTTATTTGTTTTGTTTGTTTGTTTGTTTTTTGTTGCTCTCTAGCTTGTTAGAGTGATAGAGATGATCTGTTCCTCAGATTTCCTAGCTAGGCGACAGAAGTACGACATGATTGATAGGTTCCTCAGCATCTGTTCCTTTTGCTGCCTAACTTGACTTTCCGTGATGGAACGTATGTTCGAAGGAACAGCTCGTCGAGTGCCCTTCATACAAAGACCTTTTTAGCAACATGCGCCGTGATTTCACATATTGCATAAAAACTCTAATGGCATATTCAGCTGTGTTTTAACACAATTGTTTAGCCAGTAGTGACTGTAAGGTATGTGTTATGGCGAGTTTACACCATTCGATTTCATCGAACAACCTTGACCGCATGCTGCGTTAACAGCTCCCCCACCTTCCATTCGATTTGGGGTTAACATGTGGCGTCAAAGTCGGATACAATTTGAAAAAATCTTGTTGTTTTGCACTTGTGACCCCGGATCCCGCTGATAATCGAGCCATCTTTTTGATGTTTCATTTTATGAGTCGTCCATCCTTTTCAAAAAATAGGACGGAGCTCTATCTCAGCAAAAAAGTTGGATGGCGCTAATGAGACAACAAAAACAGTTGGCAACGAGTTGGTTAATGTGTTTACACGATCAAATTTTGTCGTTCATAAAAGCTGTTCAACTAAATCGTATCATCTAAACGCCGCAAAAATCTATACATATAAATTCGTTTTCGACCACGAAACATTTGTAAAGTCTCTATATCCGTTTTAAATCGTGGATTTCCGGCAACAAAATAGCTACTTTTATTTCATTATCTATTTTAATGCTTAAAGACAAAAGCAAATAGGTGATAATGGGTGGGTTAGAATAAAAACAAAATAACATTGTGTCAAAGACTTTGTTTCATGTTAGGTTGTGGTTACGATCAACCACAGCCAGAGTACCACCCGACTCAATATGGTGGTTTTGTCGGATCGAGTTCGCAACCTCAAATTGATGTTGGATAGACCTTAGAATATTTACTGCTTAAATCTCACTTCTATCGAATCGGTACAATAGAACTTTGTTGTACTTGGGTTTTTCTGTGCTCCATGGGAAGCCAACTTTACGTGTCAGTTTCCCTGTTCACTAACGTCGTTCATAGCTTGGTGCCCGGTACTTTGTACTCAAAATATACGAGACTTATGAACGGTACTTTGGAATCCAGTTCCAATGTGTTTTGCAATACTTAACCGATCGCGGCATTTCGTGATTCCCATCATATGAAGAGCATCTACGTCAGCGAAATAACACACAGAAACAGTCACAACCACACACCAAAGCATGCAAACAAATAATGCACGAACTAGGCCTCCCCGGCACCCCATCCTCCCACACCGACTCCCCCCCCCCCCCACCCCCCATACCCACCCTTTTGCCTGGGAACATGTGCCTTTGGGGGAATTACTGTCATTGATGAGGTACTTCAACACTTGCGTGAGAGAGCAGTGGGTTCCACATTGCCGTCTTTATCACCCCCGGCGGGTTATTTTCTTATAAATCCATTACCGAGGAAAGAAGACGTACTTAACGAAGTTGGATCTACCGGAAATGGTCCCTAAAACACGTCATGCAATCCTAGTTGTCCATAAGCCAACCTCTATGGCGTTTCGGTCTGTTGTGTAGAACACCTTTTTACTCCACAGAACCACTGGGGATACCGCGGAAATAGTTCTCACAAAAGATAGGAACTATTTTTAAAATATGTATCCGTTCTGTATTTATGCATCTCCTCAGAGGTCAGCTGTTTTCTAACAACGGTCACACAATAGACTTTCCCCTGAGATAATAGTTCGTACTTTTACCTGATATTCTCCGTAGTTCTAAGGGATTAGACCGGACTAGAAATAAGCGAAAAATAACTGGAAAATATTGCAAAGGGGGGAGGGATCCAAGGGTTGCAACCCCCCTTTCAAATTCGAAAAGGAAAGTTTTCATCGACAAAACTGTAACCGTCACTGTCTGTTAAGCTCTTTTCATACTGTGCATTTGTTTAGGATTAGCTTAACTAATTCCGAGAAATCCACAGTATAAAAAGCACACAGTCGCTATTAACTAATCCTGCCTGGATGAGTTAGTTCCAAGCAAAGCCGCGGTACGAACGTTCACCGAATTCCCTTAGCTTAGCTTTAAATTATAATGACGTAACACTGAAGAGTAACATCATGTTCTGATACAAACCTAGAAAACATTTAAGGTCGAACCAACGTCGATTTGTGTTATCGCTCACCGGAAATGGTAGCCATGTCACGTCACTTTGAAAGTAGTCCGAAACGAGGATGCGAAACATGATAATCTGATGAGCGCGCAAGTTTTTCCCACCTACTTTTGAAAAACAGTAATTGAAATCGACTTTATATGCGTATCCCGTGTGATCTGATGACCTTAAGTTGGCGGTATTCTGAGGGAAGGTGACCACACTATGATTGTAGCTGTCTTCATGATGATTCCAGATTCTTATTTTCCCGGCGTCTACAGAACGCCTGGAGACAGACTTTATTTCGACTTCCCTTTAAACCCTTTAAGTCAGATAATAGACGTTTATCCAACGTCGAAAAGTAGGCGTTGGTTTGACTTTTATATACAACCAAAACCCGGCATTGATTCCACGTCCAATACGACGTCCATACAACGTTGTCCAGTTTTGCAATGTTTACTGGGGCACTGCATATCCAAAGCAAACATGTGATATGAAAAGGCACGGATTTAGACAATCAAAATTGGTTAATCTTAGATTTAAGCCGCAGGTATGAAAGGAATATCGCAGTATTAGCTTAGCTTTCTTAAGTGCAGTCATCTTGAAAAAATAGTTAAGCAAATGCTAAGCTAGTGCGAAGTGTGAAGAAAAAATGAAGCAACCACTTCTACGTTTATGAATACTGCTGTATTCCTGAGTGAGTCAAGTCGTTACTCTTGAGACAAATTTGTCCGATATCATTATCTTCTCGCCATGAACGCGTTTAACACCCGCAGAATGCACTTTGCCCATCAGCAGTACTGGATTAGAGCAGTGGTAATCACAGCAAGGGGGCTTCAGTTTTATACCAAGGTCAATTATCGCACGGCTGTAGTCTCGGGGGAAGATTCGCGATTCTGTTATCCTTGAAAGACCAAGAAAACAATCACCTGTTTATAGACGTTTTTTTCCAATGTGTTTATTCTTGCAAATGAAAATTGGGAAATCAGTATATTACAGAGAGATTATATTTTTGGACACATGAGGATCTGCTTCGGTGACGTCACGAAATGCCCGAATTAGGATTATTTTTTTTTGTGTCCAACACTACTTTGATTTAAATAACATGGCCAATCTCCAGAGCAATTCACTGGACGTTTTTGGGTGACATACAACAGGCGTGGTCTTTTTTTCTGTAAATTTATGGATTACTTGTTCAACAGACATCTGGTTGTGCTGGTCACGTCATTCCGGTGTCCTCCGAGACGGCAACACGCGATCTCAATATTGGTCCTCTAACAAAGGTTGTGAGCATAAGAAAAAGAATAATAGGAAGGAGAAGAAGACCAAGACAAAGAAGAAGATACCAAAGAAGAAGACGAAGAAGAAGAAGAGGAACAAGAATAAAAAGAAGAAGAAGAAGAAGAAGAAGAAGAAGAAGAAGAAGAAGAAGAAGAAAGCGAAGAAGAAGAAAAAAGAAGAATAAGAACACGTTGCAGCAGCAAAGTATGTTACTGTTACATATAAGAAATTAAAAAAAAACCCGAATAGTTCGTTATAAAAATTTCTAGTCCTGCAAAAAACATGGACTTGGTGTATTCGTTCAATGGTTTGTTATTCAAGGTACTGAAAACTGTGCGTTGTCAAGGAAAGAAAGAAAGAAAGAGAGAGAGAGAGAGAGAGAGAGAGATTGAGAGAGAGAGATTGAGAGAGAGAGAGAGAGAGAGAGAGAGAGAGAGAGAGAGAGAGAGAGAGAGAGAGAGAGAGAGAGAGAGAGAGAGAGAGACAGAGAGAGCAATAAGTCAGTTATAGTGATACCTTTACTTTACTAATATTGGCCACACTGGTCCACGGCTATATTTAACATGGGCAATAAGATGGCAGAATAAATCCGGATATGTACAAAAGTTAGATGTTACTCGTGGCGATGAGATCAAATGACATCAATATGTGGAACTATTGATGAGAGAGCGATCAATGACTGATTCCCTTCAAATGAACAACAACATTTTTACACGACACGTATAGTCACTCCTGTTCAGCACAAACAGGAAGCAATCGAAATCTGGATTTACTTACCCGATAGACCGACTCCAGTCGTTCACTAAAAAAATCTACCCAGAATGTATCCAGACCCTCGTATCAACCGTCACATGTCTGGTGGGACCTATGGAACAGTTTTCTTTTCTTTTGTTCTTGCTGTAAGCACCACGCCTTTACCCCCTGCCTTGCCCTTCCACCCCCCCCCCCCAACCCGCTGTTTGATCATTTCTATACCACTGCCAAATCGTTTTGCGATACTTGGATTTTCTTCGGTTAAAATTAATTAAAAAAGGAGATAAATGTAAAAGAAAAAAAGAAACTAACAGAGAACTTTAAAAACAGAAAAGATATACAAGTGTCTGAGTAAATAAAAGCTGAAAAATAACCACGGGCTGTGGGAGGTGTAATAGTGAAACATTGTAACATTGACAAGGCTGAATAAACACTGCTAATTTAATTGACGAGAATTGCCGCAGAGCCTAACAAGGATCAAAGTGGGTGAGGCGGATTGCTTAGGACAGGACAACTCCCGAACCAAGGCTGAACGGATTTGGGGCACATTTTGCAGGTGCTTTTCAGAAGCAATTACATTATTGGTCAGGTGATGGTTGGGTTTCAGAGATCGACTTTTTTGCCCTGAAGTTTCCAGTTTAACTATAGGGGGTACCTTATAAGGGTGCAGACGTTTGGAGGAGTAGGGGGGGGGGCGATCGGGATCTTTGTAAACCTTATTAATTTGGAGTTACTTTTGCAGTCTTACTTTAGGGACAACTGAAAACTGAAGGGATTAGAAAGTGGATCACACAAAAGTGGACTCAATTTAGAGGTGGACTTAACCAAGCAACTATCTTATCATGTGATCCCCACCCCACCCACCCAAAGCAATAAGCATTATGTCTATTCAAAGCCGATTGGAGTTCAAGACGTCTATGGGCCAATTTCCAACCTTTATAAAACTGCCTCTATGCCTGGATATGATACGATGAATTAACTACGCCGCAACTGTTGTCTGCATGGGGTAGGGTAAGTGGGGTGGGGGAGAGGGATTGTGGTGAGGTTGTCAGAAACGTCAGAGAAATGTGCGTGCGTGCTGTGTTTTAGTCACCCCTCTAAGTGGTGTTAAAACACGATTGCGTGTTTACAAATCATTTCATCCCTCGACGCGAAGCATCCATTTTAGACGTGACATTATAGTTGCAATCTCGAAAACAAGTTTTTAATTACAATGAATCCTTTTTTATGTAAACTCTTACATGCCGAAATGAGATTTTATTAGGCAATACCCAATGCTGTAAGAGCATTATGGTTGTGATGTGGTTGTAATTTGATCGTGATATGGTTATTATCTGGTTGTTATTTGATTGTTATGTGGTTGTAATTGTGTCGTAATTTTGTTGTTATTTGGTTGTGATTTTGGGGTGATTTGGTTGTAACTTAACTGTGTATTCAACATCGGTACAATGTTCATCAAACCCGAAATATTTATTTAAACTGAACAAAGTCATTTAACATTTAGAACTTTAACAAAGATCATCTTCATTGTTGTGGGATGCTTTTTACCCACATTAATCCTTTCAAACGTTGAAATTAGGGAACATTTCAGGTTTATTTATTTATTTATTTGTTTATTTCTTGTTGTAGTCATATAATCATCTGAATGTAGTCATAAAGCCATCTGGATGTAGTCGTATAGCCATCTGAATGCAGCTATGTAATCATCTTAAAGTAGTCATATAACCATGTTAATATTGTCGTATAACCTTGTTAATGCAGTAATATTAATGGTTTTGACTGGTATAATCTTTAATTTATAAAGCATGAAATTTTAACAAAAGTTACCTATAGAAAGGTAAAGTTCTTCCTTCCAGAATAAATATATTTCAACATTTAATACTGTCAACAAGAGAGGCATACTTTTCCGGTTTCCTTTAAAACAGCTTGAAAACAAAATATACCAGTGTTCTAGATAGCGAATCAAAAGAGTAGTTTCAAGCACACGTTGACCTGGAAAACAAAATAAGGAGAAATCATGTAAACAAATGCTTTTGGCATGTCCTTGTCCATCCCATGTAGCAGACGGCGGCTCCATCACACACTAATTGTATCTATTTTGCTTGAGGGCCCTTAAAGTATCAACACGTCTCTTCACTTTGGCTGACATTTTACTGAGTAACTTGAAGCCTTTAAGCCAAGAACTTTTGCAATTATGTTGGAAGTTGACGCAAACGCTCGCAAATGCCAGTGGGTAGCATTTAAATGGATAGTTAGGTTTTCGGTTTAATAAAAAAAACAAGTTTCATTTAAACACAGCTAGATTTTATTAACAGTCTTTTAATCTATTTGTTATATTTATAGTTATGTAGATATGAATGACATCCGACGATACAACGACGATACCAGTATTGGTGACCTCATACGTCATACCAAATATATGTCAGTACTTGTGACGTCACACACTCTGCTGCAGCTATGTCAGTAGTTGTGACGTCAGACAGGCTACTATAGTTATGTCAGTACTTATGACGCCACAAACTCTACAACAGTGATGTCAGTATATGTGACCTTACATTCCATCACAGTGATGTCGCTATTTATTGGCTCCAAATATCCTTCAAAAGTGATGTAAGTCACAGGAATGAATCTCCGATTCACAAAAATGTAAAAATAAACGCGAAATAATCTCGGGTCTCGGGTAATTCCTAGCAAACAACCGGATTTTCAATCATGGTTGTTTATGTGAATATATTCCAATATATTAATATTCCAAGATGTCAAATGACTTAAAAATATTTTTGTTACTGAATATACAACCACAATCCGACCTAAACCCGACGTCGGGTTTCGGTTGCAAAACGACGTCGGACTTAATTAAAAAACCGACGCCGGGTTTCATTTCATATACAACCAAAATCCAACGTCGCCCCCCACGTCAAAAACGTCGGATTCTGACGTCATCCTGACGTCGCAATGTTGGCTGAATTGCTTCTTATTTTAACTTCTATCTCATTCCAGAAAAAAGCATAGAATAATCGGTACTTAAGAAACCATGTGGCTTGCGAACTGGAAACTTTATAATACTGACCAGTTTTGTAAATATTATGATTTTTTGTGTTTTCTGTAATGCCACGAATACAAGGGCTGGCGTGAAATGATCACATCGTGATTATTGGTACAAATATATTTTCTTATAAATCACATATTTGTTGCACTCCTCTGTAATGCTTTCCTTTGCGTAGGTATCTTGTACCGGCAATTTCAAGTACACCCTTTCAGTACTGCACAGCGTGAAGAGCCGTGAGTGCGTCTCTGCCCCAGGATACCCAATTGGCATTGTGTGTTACCGTACGTCCCCCAAGAAAAAAAACGCAGAGAAAAGGGGCGGGGGGGGGGGCGCTTCACTTGACCAGACGCGGTCCGTGGGGACTGCCAATTTCGTTTTAAAAATTGGGTAATATTCACTCAGTACTCCGCGTTTCCCACAAAATCAGGGTTATTTTAAAATTATAGTTCATGTTTGGTTGACAAAGGAGGTATATCAATTCGAAATTAACAACAGGCTTTTAGTGGTCATTGTCAAAAGTTACGGACACACATGATAACCAGTTTGTACATGCGTGCCCCAGCCCCGCCCCTGGGGGTGGGGTTTGGTGGGCTACAAGCACTTACCGGGGATATTTACAGCTTAATATACTACTTTACCTTTTTACATCAAATTTGCAGTCACGAAATAAATGAATCAACTCAATGAATAAAAATTGTTTTAAGATTAGTCCACAGCAGACTGGTCTGGCAATTTGTGACGACGTCTACGTGACGTCATTTGGTCATAAATCATATTGACCAGTTTTAATTGTTTAGAACTTGTTGTGTAACATGTCAAAACATTGTTTTCATCACATGAAGGTTTCATATAGATTTTATTACACACCTTTCCGCAGAAATTGCAGCCATTCATATGAAACACTCAAGGTCATACCATCACAATCTAATCTGGACGTAAATTACCTAAAAGTACCCTTTATGTTTTCCTCAGGTAGAGACCAGCAGCCCTTTTACGACATTGAGCATAAGTGAAGTGTTTATGCACTGAAAGACTTGACTCCACAGAGGCGTTCGCTGGCGGGTATAGCTTTTGGTCAAGTGGGGGTGAGGGTAGTTAGGGGGTGGGGTAGTTTCAAGTTGAAAAAAATCCCTCGAAGTAGCGAAGGGGATGGGGAAGTGTCGAAACTCCTAAATCCCAAACTCCTTTGGATCTTCCACCGGGGGGAGGAGGGGGGTGGAGGCGATTGATGTCATATGTGTTACCACCTGTCCGGAAAAGTTTGAGACCAGGTGCTTTACGCGGAAAGCCAATTTTTTTAAAGAAGTAATTTTCATTCAGTACCCCTCGTTTCCTACAGAACAGATTTCGGAGCTGCTCTCCGCATATGGTTATAAAAAGAGGGGTAGGCATTATTTCACCACTGTAAAATAGGTCAAAAAAGGTCAAAGGAGGGTTAAAGTAGGTAAAAGTATGTCAGCTTTAAAAAAAAGAAAACAACACAGTCTAATGCTTCATGTCCATTTTCCTATTTGGTCAATATCCATAGCTCTTTCAATCAAAATGCATTATGAAAATAATTAGTTGAAAAGTGAAACAGGCATTTTTTCACCCAGGGGAAAGTATCGTTAGGAGTTCGGGAAACACCATCTAATTTAAAAAAAAAAAAAAACATTTGCTATTGTTGGTAGACTAAATCTAATTTTACATTTATAAATTTATCTTTTTTCCGATAAGAAGATTCAACGTCCTTCTCAACTGTAAGCAAAGCTCAAATATGGAGAAAAGAACAACGATAATAACGAAAACACTCAGTTTTATTTCAAACATTCTTCATTTCATCACAGCACTCATTGAATATTTCAGTTAAAGCAGCTGTTCTCTATGTAAACACATAATTATAGACACAAAAGACAATAGCTTATTTAAACTCAAGCAACCTTAGTTTGCCAAGGACAGATGCTAACGAGAAAACTGATTCATGATCAGCTGAAAATTTATTAAAATACATTCTTCAACGATGCATTGTATCTTAAATATTTTAATATCTTAAATATTTATATACACTGCATCTGATATTTATTTGGTTGACAGAATCACTTTTTCTGCAAAACTTTCCTAGTATTCTTTTTCAACCACAGCACTCATTGAACATTTCAGTTAAAGCAGCAGTTCTCTATGTAAATTTATAATAATACTATAGACACAAAAGACAGTAGCTTATTTGAACTCTAACCAACTTTAGTTGCCAACGACATATATAAACGAGAAAATTGAAACTAATTCTTGATAAACTGAAAATGTTTTAATTACATTCTTTAACGATGCGTTGTATCTCAATATACACTACATCTTGTCTTTGTTTTGGTTGATGCAATTACTTACAAGAAATAAACGACAGCATCATTTTGGTATTTTAGTTTTTTTACTTGTTTTAATCCAGAAATAAAGGCCATTGATGAACTTTTAATTCTTTATATTAGCAACCGTCAGGAAATAGACCAAATAGGAAAGTGGACACAGCACAGTGGACCGTGTTAAACAATCTTTTGTGACCTATATTTGAGACTGAAAAGTAATATAAAATAAATAAATAAATAATATAACAAAAAATAGAAACTTGTCTTGTTTATCCCTATTTATTTTTGTGACTTGTTGTTTTCTTTTTTTTTTTTTTTTTAGTTTTTTTTTATGACTGTAGCTCTAGCTTAAGATACAGAATGAAAACACCCTCGGCAGTGCCCCTGAAAATTGCATCGTCCTCGTTTAGCATAAGGTTAAATCTGCCAATTGGCATTAAAAATTTCGCCATTCAAAATCTATCAAGTAAATTGAAGTAATATTGACAGCGTGCTGCTTTCAGTCAATCAAAATCGTTAAAATGTATTTTCAGATTTACCTTTCAAATTTTTTCCTGTCATATGTGAGTTCGGATGTGTTGTAAACTAGAAAACTGGAGACAACTACACAGGAAAGAGTGAAATAAAGACTGAATTAGATGATAGTTCTCACACTTCGTTATGAGGTTAAGTAGGCCTTGGATTCGCGTCCAAGACCCAGTAGGCAGGCTTTTATAGAAAGTTTACTTCCGCGCGTTAGGCAATGACTGGCATAGAATCTGAAAAACTGTCCGTCTCCTTCCGCGTTCAGCATTGCCAAGACTACGAGTGAACGTTCTACGCAAACTCTCTATTTTTCATTATCTATCCGCTGATTTTTCTGCGAACTGGCCTTATTTCATTGAAATAACACACTTGAAGTGTGACACTTCTCTTTTCAGTATTTGACATATAACAGCCAATTCGGTGACTTCGTAACTGCCTTGTAGTGGATTATTGTCAATAATCCAAACATGTAATTTGTCTGTAATATACTAATCACATTTTTATTCTTCTTCTGGGATGTGTGCGAATTATTTTACTGTCATTTATGAAGGTATTATTTTGCTAAGTGTACCCTGGTTGTAGATGAACCAAGAAGCAAACAATCACTTTCTGCATCTATATTCAGGTGGAGGGGTGGAGCATACAGGGGGGGGGGGGGGGGGGGGGTGTGGGGGGGGGGAGGTCAGTTTACATTCTGAGCGCAACGTGAAAATATACAATTGTTTATAACCTTAAGCAACCCCGCTCCCCATCAATATGATATACCTGTATTCCCCTGAGGTCGCATCAAATACGTGAATTCCCTAGACATTTACCTGATCACTCGAATTTCCTGTGACACACAGAAATAAATATATATATGTATAAATATATATATATATATATATATATATATATATATATATATATATATATATATATATATATATATATAGAAATGTACCTCCAGCAATAGCAAAAACAACGGTATTAGGGAGACCAAAAATTGAGGGATACCAAAAGCAGGTAATTCTTAGCGTGCTCAAACATTACGAAACTACACAGCAAATAATAATAATAATAATAATAATAATAATAATAATAATAACATTAATAATAATAATAATAATAAACGAATGATTCTATAGCATAGTGAATATAGTAATTTGTTTTAAAATTTGTGTATTGCCACATGATAACAAGCTTTTAATTTGACCCTAAAATTGATACCGTGTATAAATATGTGTCGAAAAATCAGCTTTAAGGAAACCAAAGAGAAAACTGCGGTTTTTATTTAATATCCGCTAAATATTATGTATTAATTTTTTTGCTACTTAAGATGAAAAGAAGAAAAAATCACACACAGTTCCTACAACGTCTAGGAACAAATGGTCTCCCTGAGTGCTATACATAAGGCATGCCCCCCTATGACTGGTTCCAAATCTATCTATCTATCTATCTATCTATCTATCTATCTATCTATCTATCTATCTATCTATCTATCTATCTATCTATCTATCTATCTATCTATCTACCTATCTATCTATCTATCTATCTATCTATCTATCTATCTATCCATTTATCTACCTATCTGTCTGTCTATCTATCTATCTATCTATCTATCTATCTATCTATCTATCTATCTATCTATCTATCTAGATTCCTTCTATTAAACCATTAAGTTCATAAAGCTTTGTTTCCGTTATTTTACAAAGTCAAGTTATTACTGTGCGCTCACTCGAAATCAAGTTTCTCACTCAATTTGCGTTCCTAGTCCTATTTTAGAAAGTCTACAACAGCATCAATCCAATCTCGCCTCTTTTGTTAAGAAGTCATAATGGAATTGAGACAGCCATTAAATCAGAACCCAGACTGCTTGATATGACAAGCATTTAGCTGACAAGGTTGTAACCCTACGTGCAGGTTTTTTGGAAATGTTGCAGCGGAGATTTATTTATATTAATTACTTTAAGGCCTTGTGGATCTACGGCGGCTTGACGTCAAGCAGACATTGACTTATTTTGAGTCCACATGAAATAATATTGACTAGTGTGAAAATGTTGACCTACCTCGAAATAAGTCAGCATGTGTCTGCATGTGTTTTGACTCTGATATATGTCTACATGTGCCAACATATGTTTTGACTCTGAAATAAGTCAGTATGCCTTAGTATGTGCTTTATTGCATGGCTTGACTATAGACTTCTATGTTGCGGTTAACATTGAACAATTATTACTTACGGTTTTAGTGCGTTTTTTAGCAGTATGATGGTGTTTTACGTTTCTTTTTTATGTTATGGAGGCATAGTATCTATACCGTTGTGTCCTGAGAAGAGTCTAGTGGGGTAGCTAAATCTCTGATACCATAATTCAATGTATTTGCAACTGCTTTTTTTAATCTTTACACTTTAGTCACATCACTTTTTAATTAGTTTGTCAATGCACTGAACTGATGCAGAAGTCCTCATTCTTTCAGCCAAAATAATTAGAAAGAAATATGGTGACATGTTGCCTACAGATAACCTTTGAGCATAGTTTAACGGCACTTCATGTTATTACACGATTCTGTGTTGTTGTCCAACTGCCGACCTCTGGGCTGTTCGGTCTATTCTGTATAAGATGTTCCTGTTCCTCCCACCCAGTAGGGAATCCGCTGAAAATTTCTAAGTGATTAATAAACTTGTTTGCTTTAGTTTTGATAGTTAGTTGATTGTTTTGTTTTTAATTTTTACTGTGTGACGTAACACGTCTCCTGGGCTTTTTGTTCTGGGGGTGAAAATACCCAGCTTAGAAAGCCAATTCCAAACAAACTTATTGTGCTCTGCCACGAATATTATTTAAAACAAAATAATTTTGTGTGGAGAAAATGATGTTTTTCTCCAAGTACTTTCGTTCTTGACATTTTAAAATGTCAACAAAAGAACCTCAGCCAAATAAATAATCAAGTAAGACATTTTTACTTCGCGAACAATCGCAAGTCGTAATGCATAATTAAAAGAACTAATCCAAAAAGCTCTTAAAAGGGGAGGATTTAGAAACTGTTTTTAAAGAAAGATAGCATATAGAGGGACAGAAAACATTTCAGAAATAATTTCAAGTTAGACATTTACAAAATGTATGAAATTTAAAGACTTTTTAAGCTCGTCCTCGTTTTGGTCTTCGAGCCAAAATTGCAGATACGCATCAATACGAAAGATCGTTGTGCCGAGAATTTAATTCTTGCATGACGCTCTTGCATGACGCTAACTGAGATGAACTCAAGAATACTCCTCAACTGTACAAAATTACATACAAAAACCTACAGAGTCTTATATTATTTCAAGAATTAAATCCAGTCAAACAAATAACGCCTTAAATACGGAATAAATAAATAAAAATCTACAAAAAATGTCACTTTTTGACACAAAGATGAAATTAATTTCATAATAAAAGTTTCCAGTAGACTATATCGGCAATCTATGACCAGTTTAAATACAGCTGTTTATAGCTATTTGAATACAACAAAGTCAAAGACAGCATGTGTCTTTGTACCGTTTCGCTGAATAACATGTCCAACAAAAAATATAAATAATAAAACAAAATAAAAAATACTGCACTGTAAAAACAGCTGTTACACTCCTGAAAAGCAGGAGATTTCTTTCGTAGCTCAAAAAAAAAAAAAAAACAAAAAAAAAAAAACAAAAAAACAAAAAAAGAAAGAAAACTGTGCGGAACTCAAACGAATACAAACTATATCAGTTTCATTATGTAGAAAATTTAAAATAGTTCCATGAAGGGATCATCATAATACTACATCTAAAGTGAAACTAGAGTAAAAGCGAAGAAACACAGTGCCGAGTTGGTATGGGCGTATATTCGTCCAAAACATCAAAACCAGTATGCTATAAATTCAAAATTTTTCTCGCGATCACTAAAGTGGCCTCGCGACAATTTCACTTGTATCGAAACATTTATATTTCATACATTTTAGTTTCTATTTATTCGTGCTCTTTTACTTCGTCATAATTTTTTCGCACAGTATAATTAAACGTAAAGTCTGTTTTTAAGAACGTCTGTAAACATGCGCTTTATTGCGAGTAGTAGGAAAGTCAGGGTTCTGCCACAGTGACGTCATTCTACCCCCCCCCCCAGCCGGCAGTCGGGACAGACCCCGTCCTAGCCGGCAGTCGGGACAGAACCCCCCCCACCTTACTTAAAATTGCGATAACTTTCGTTATAGTTGACCGATTTGTATAAAAATTTCACTGTTTGATTAAGTTTTATGTAAAATTTTAACATAGTCATGGGCTACTTGCACCGACTGCTGCATGCATTTTTGCAACAAGCCGCCATTTTAACTTAAAATTGCGATAACTTTCGTTATAGTTGACCGATTTGTATGAAAATTTCGCTGTTTGATTCAGTTTTATATCTAGTTTTAACATAGTCATTGGCTAGTTGCACCGACGGCTGTATGCATTTTTTGTCGCATGCCGCCATTTTAACTTAAAAGTGACCTAACTTTCGTTATACTTAACCAATTTGTATGAAAATTACACTGTTTGATTCAGTTATTTCCTGTGTTCGCGGATGAATACCATTTGGCGGATGAATACCATTTGACTTCACCGCTAGATGTCTCTGCTGCTCTACAACTGCAGGTGAGACATTCAAGAGAGTAAAATTCTGCTGAGTCAGCAATTCTGAACAAGTTTTAAAAGTTACACATCATATTTTGATTACATGTAAGTAGCATAAATTTCAGAGTGCACTCGTTCAGAGCGTGAAACGATCAATAAATTTGAGAAGGAATGGGGTTTACCCTACGTTAAGCCCAATGTTATGTTTTATGTCATAGTAGTTGGAAAATGACACTTCTAAAGCACATTTAACAAATGTAGTTTTTGGAAAACATATAATGTATAAAATAAGTTTGAACATTTTACTATGGTGTAGTAGGGTAAAAATCAGAGTTCTAAAGCACATTTAACAAATGTAGTTTTGGAAAATATAATGTATAAAATAAGTTTGAACATTTTACCATGGTGTAGTAGGGTAAAAATCAGAGTTCTAAACACAATTTAACAAATTTAGTTTTTGACAAGCCCCATTCGAAACACGTGTTTGAATTATTTTTTTAGAACATATTACGTCATGGTATTGTTCAATAATATTTTTAACAAGTTCAACAGTTGTTCAACAAATTGTTCAACAAGTTGTTCAACATGTTCAATATGTTGTTCAAAACGTTCAACATGTTGTTGTTCGACATGTTGTTCAACATGTTCAACAAGTTGTTGTTCAACAAGTTGTGTGTAAAGCTATGTTCAAAGACTTTCTTATCATTTGAATAGTGTAGGTTGAACCGAAACGATGTATCAATGCAACATTTGTTCGAAATCTTACAATTGGCCACAAAGTCTTAAAAGACACTTAAAGGTTGCTCACACTTCAGAAGTGGATGAAGAATATATGGAATATATGGAAAACCCTGTAAAACTACCTTTCACGGAAACTTTAGATGAGTCTTCTATGGAAAGTCAAAGCGTCAACATAGCTGAAAAGAATGCACATGCTTGTACAGAATGTGGTGCATTATACAACAGCGAAGAAGCTTTGCTCAAACATATGGAGACGTGCGGTAAGGATGCTGATGACAGGAGTTCTGAAAGTGAGTCAGAAACAGACTCTGAAAGTGAGTTACAAATAGACTCTGTTTGGCATGATATGGTTCAAGAAGTCTACGACGACTATGATAACAAATTTCAAGAAAAGGTTTTAGAATATGAAGAACAAGGACTTGAAAATGCGCGTGAAATAGCAAGTTATGACCCCCGACCCATTTATAAGCATGGACTAAAACAACTGTTTATGAGACTGTTCAACTATACCCAGCGTCTAGAACAAAGCCAACATTATCAAAAGATTTTAGAGGACGTTAATTACTTTGTTGATGAAAAACATTATAAGTATTCCAAAGCACTAAAGGCGGCTATAAGGAAAAACAATACATTCTTTGAAGAGCTACTAGATATGGAGGAGGAGGAGGATGGTAGCAGTGACGAAGAAAGTGGCATGGACAATGAGGTGCAACAGAGTGAAACAGATGCAGAAGAATAGTGTTATTTGACTAAACTTTATAATAAAGACTTTGTAAATGTTGTAATAGTTTATTAATTTTGTATTATTGTCTATTATATTCAAGTATTGTATCATTATGTATATTATTCAAGTATTTTATTATTACGTATTATATCCAAGTATTGTATGAGAAAAATAAATAAGTTGAAAAGCATCATAGGCGGTTCTTTTATTAAATATTACAAATATTTACAATTATGATAAAAACAAAACTATTTCAAATACATATTATGCTAATACATGCACCTACTCATAAGAACTTAAATTGATAAGTTTACAAATGTTATAAAATCTAACTTTACATCAACCTAGATAATGTTAATTCATTTCATAGTCATACTGTTAAAATTGTATACAGTCGCATATGACTTTCTACTCAACCATCTTCTGACAGTCACTACATTTATACACATCCATTTTCTGAAGCATGAGATCCACTGACGTCATTTGCTGCTTCAGCATTTGCCAGTCTTTCAATGACAACAAAATTCCCTTCTTGGTAGGATATAACCTCCCAGATGCATGATTCGTAATATATTTACGAATGTTAACCATCACTTTCTGTTGATATTTCACCAATTTAATATATGACATTTGACATAGATGGTAGTTGTTGTTCACTCACTGTCGACATGTTCACACTTCAGTATCTTGATACAGAATGTACGTTATGTCTGAGGACAGATGCCTTTTATGCTCTATAGTGAGTGAGACAATGCCTGCAGAAAATTTTATAGTAAAGCCTGAGACAATACCTACAGCAAAGTCTAAGGCAATGCCCAGGGTAGATTCCAAGGTGAAGTCACATCAGCAGCGTCAAAAGCGACCACATTTTAGAAAGATAAAACGAGATGAGTTAACAGCTAAGACTACGTCGTGTAAAATGCAAAAAATTAAGACAGAGCCTAAGATGAAGCGAGAACCGGAGCGTAAAGCTGATACCACCATGAAGGAGATGCGTGTAGACGATTCACTGGTTATGATACCCATTAATGGAGAAACATATATTAAATTGGTGAAATATCAACAGAAAGTGATGGTTAACATTCGTAAATATATTACGAATCATGCATCTGGGAGGTTATATCCTACCAAGAAGGGAATTTTGTTGTCATTGAAAGACTGGCAAATGCTGAAGCAGCAAATGACGTCAGTGGATCTCATGCTTCAGAAAATGGATGTGTATAAATGTAGTGACTGTCAGAAGATGGTTGAGTAGAAAGTCATATGTGACTGTATACAATTTTAACAGTATGACTATGAAATGAATTAACATTATCTAGGTTGATGTAAAGTTAGATTTTATAACATTTGTAAACTTATCAATTAAAGTTCTTATGAGTAGGTGCATGTATTAGCATAATATGTATTTGAAATAGTTTTGTTTTTATCATAATTGTAAATATTTGTAATATTTAATAAAAGAACCGCCTATGATGCTTTTCAACTTATTTATTTTTCTCATACAATACTTGGATATAATACGTAATAATAAAATACTTGAATAATATACATAATGATACAATACTGGAATGTAATAGATAATAATACAAAATTAATAAACTATTACAACATTTACAAAGTCTTTATTATAAAGTTTAGTCAAATAACACTATTCTTCTGCATCTGTTTCACCTCATTGTCCATGCCACTTTCTTCGTCACTGCTACCATCCTCCTCCTCCTCCATATCTAGTAGCTCTTCAAAGAATGTATTGTTTTTCCTTATAGCCGCCTTTAGTGCTTTGGAATACTTATAATGTTTTTCATCAACAAAGTAATTAACGTCCTCTAAAATCTTTTGATAATGTTGGCTTTGTTCTAGACGCTGGGTATAGTTGAACAGTCTCATAAACAGTTGTTTTAGTCCATGCTTATAAATGGGTCGGGGGTCATAACTTGCTATTTCACGCGCATTTTCAAGTCCTTGTTCTTCATATTCTAAAACCTTTTCTTGAAATTTGTTATCATAGTCGTCGTAGACTTCTTGAACCATATCATGCCAAACAGAGTCTATTTGTAACTCACTTTCAGAGTCTGTTTCTGACTCACTTTCAGAACTCCTGTCATCAGCATCCTTACCGCACGTCTCCATATGTTTGAGCAAAGCTTCTTCGCTGTTGTATAATGCACCACATTCTGTACAAGCATGTGCATTCTTTTCAGCTATGTTGACGCTTTGACTTTCCATAGAAGACTCATCTAAAGTTTCCGTGAAAGGTAGTTTTACAGGGTTTTCCATATATTCCATATATTCTTCATCCACTTCTGAAGTGTGAGCAACCTTTAAGTGTCTTTTAAGACTTTGTGGCCAATTGTAAGATTTCGAACAAATGTTGCATTGATACATCGTTTCGGTTCAACCTACACTATTCAAATGATAAGAAAGTCTTTGAACATAGCTTTACACACAACTTGTTGAACAACAACTTGTTGAACATGTTGAACAACATGTTGAACAACAACATGTTGAACGTGTTGAACAACTTATTGAACATGTTGAACAACTTGTTGAACAATTTGTTGAACAACTGTTGAACTTGTTAAAAATATTATTGAACAATACCATGACGTAATATGTTCTAAAAAAATAATTCAAACACGTGTTTCGAATGGGGCTTGTCAAAAACTAAATTTGTTAAATTGTGTTTAGAACTCTGATTTTTACCCTACTACACCATGGTAAAATGTTCAAACTTATTTTATACATTATATTTTCCAAAACTACATTTGTTAAATGTGCTTTAGAACTCTGATTTTTACCCTACTACACCATAGTAAAATGTTCAAACTTATTTTATACATTATATGTTTTCCAAAAACTACATTTGTTAAATGTGCTTTAGAAGTGTCATTTTCCAACTACTATGACATAAAACATAACATTGGGCTTAACGTAGGGTAAACCCCATTCCTTCTCAAATTTATTGATCGTTTCACGCTCTGAACGAGTGCACTCTGAAATTTATGCTACTTACATGTAATCAAAATATGATGTGTAACTTTTAAAACTTGTTCAGAATTGCTGACTCAGCAGAATTTTACTCTCTTGAATGTCTCACCTGCAGTTGTAGAGCAGCAGAGACATCTAGCGGTGAAGTCAAATGGTATTCATCCGCCAAATGGTATTCATCCGCGAACACAGGAAATAACTGAATCAAACAGTGTAATTTTCATACAAATTGGTTAAGTATAACGAAAGTTAGGTCACTTTTAAGTTAAAATGGCGGCATGCGACAAAAAATGCATACAGCCGTCGGTGCAACTAGCCAATGACTATGTTAAAACTAGATATAAAACTGAATCAAACAGCGAAATTTTCATACAAATCGGTCAACTATAAGGAAAGTAATCGCAATTTTAAGTTAAAATGGCGGCTTGTTGCAAAAATGAATACAGCCGTTGGTGCAAGTAGCCCATGACTATGTTAAAATTTTACATAAAACTGAATCAAACAGTGAAATTTTTATACAAATCGGTCAACAATAACGAAAGTTATCGCAATTTTAAGTAAGGGGGGGGGGTCTGTCCCGACTGCCGGCTAGGGGGGGGGGGGGGGCTGTCCCGACTGCCGGCTGGGGGGGTCTGTCCCGACTGCCGGCTAGGGGGGGTCTGTCCCGACTGCCGGCTGGGGGGGGGGGGTAGAATGACGTCACTGTGGCAGAACCCTTACTTTCCTAATACTGTTGCGATTTTGATTGTTGGATATTACATCCTTTCGAATAGATTTCTTAATTTTGGAACGTAAAATTAATGCATTTTAACGCAAATTCTGTATATCATTTTCAGAATAATAAAAATCACGTGTAGAGAATAGAAATGACCTGGATAACAAAAATAGTGGTTCGAGAAAGAATAATTTTTTGGTGTATTAATCATACATAAAGACCACCGCGATACAAAATATCTGTGAAAGTTTTATGCATTTATACTGCCATAGTTAGTTAGAGGGCTATCGCGGGTTCGAGAAAGAATTAAGAAGTTAGGGTACGTTAGTATACATAATTACTACGGTGATACAAACTACCTGTTGCAGCGCAAATGTTAATGCTATTTGTTCAATTATACTCCCATAATAGATTAACGTCTAACCGAACTCTCTGAAACAACGTTCAGTAGACGTTGGATGCGCAACGTAATTTTGACTTGCTTTTGGTCTTAATAAACATAGTCAACCAAAATCCTTCGCTGATCCAACGCTTATCCAACGTTGAACCAAGGTCGAGGACCAACTTAGTGATCGGTGCTTAGTGGGCAATGCTACAGAAGAGCAGGAGCAACAATGCAGTTTCATATTTCATGGCTCAGTGCTATATATATAGTACATAAACTGTACATATCATGTACGCAAGAAGTACATATGAAAACGTAAGAATTACATTTGAAGTACGTTAGAAGTACATATGAAGTACCCAAGAAGTACGTATGAATTACGTAAGAAGTACACACAAATACGCAAGAAGTACATATGAATAACTAAGAAGTAGATACAAGCACATAAGAAGTACATATGAAGTACCTAGGAAGTATATTTGAATTAGGCAAGAAGTGCATACGGAGTACCCAAGAAGTGCACATTAATTGCGAAAGAAGTACATATGAAGTACATAAGAAGTACATACGAATGTGCGTAAGAAGTATATATGAAACACGTAAAAAATACATATAAATTAGGTAAGAAGTACATATGGAGTATATAAAAATTACATGGGCACTGCATATGAAGTACATGGGAAATTCACATTGCTTTCAAATCACTCAGCAATTCCCAAATAAAACTTAACATTAGATTATCCATCGTCTATACAATAACATAAATAGCAAAGAATAAACAATATTCACATGTATTGTGACAATTCTACAGGATTTGAAAAGAAATAAACAAAAACAAAATAAAAATAAAAAAGCGATGATTATTATCTGTTTTATTTTGCTTAAATATGTTGATTTATACTTTTGTTTACTGAACAGATGATTTATTTTGGATGCTTTTGTTCAGTTTTAACCCATCATCTACTCAAAGTTATTCCATAGAAATTTAATTTATTTAATTTAATTTATTTGGTATTTAATTTTGATTATTTACTCTGAAAATTACTGTATAAAGGTTATGGTCTCAAGCTGTACTTTTTTCTCACTTTTGAAAGGCGTTTTAAGAATCAAATATCAGTTTTCCGCGTCATAGATGAACCAATGTGACGTTACTTGATACAATTAAGTGGGCTTTTTGATACAATAAAACAGTGGCATATTTAAAGTGATTAAATCTTTGTTGAAACTAAAACTGTCTCTTTTCATAGAAATTGAAATAAAACTTTTTTTTTTCGTCGCAAAAAAGGAAAAAAAACAGGGTGGCTTGATTCTATTTTGGTGCTTTGTGAGACGTCATATCGAATTTTTTTGTCATGTGAAACCCTTAACTGCGCATGCAAATAGTTGTTGCTGCAGCTATGTGGCGAACAGTCTGGTTATGTTCAGATTTTGAATACATAGGACTCAGGAAACATAGCCGCAATGCAAAAGTCACTCAGATAATTGAAGTTGTTTCAGATTCATCTCGACAAGGCTTCATTACCAACCATTCCAATGCTCCTTGTGGTGAGTAGGCGGGGTGGGGTGGATTAGGATGGGGTGGGGGCAGTTAAGGGTGCTTTTTTAATAAACCTTCAGACCCGAGGTCGAGGTTAGAAACTGATAAGGAAAATAAGGAGGTAATTTAACGCGGCTATCAGACATAGCTTTTAAAATGATCCTACCAGCCAAATCACAATCCGCTTCAAGAAACTTTTTTCTGTCCACACCCAGTAAACATCTCGTTTTAAGTGGTCGCAAAGATATATATATATATATATATATATATATATATATATATATATATATATATATATATATATATATATATATATATATATATATATATATATATATATATATCAATGTCTTTCAAACGTGTTTGGCACAGCGTTGAATTGACATTGGATAAGTAATGTTACTTGGACGTAACTTTTTGTTGCAACTGAAAAGCAACTTTTTCTGAAATCTAATAAACGTATTTGGTGCAAAGTGGAAAAGGCGACAGAAAATCGACTTTGGTTAGACGTCGAAAACTCGAAGTTGTATAGATGGCAGACTCACAACCAAACGCAGGCTCGTGTTTAACCGTGACAGCCGTGACAGAGTGCTTCGAAAATAGACCAAAACGATGATGTAAGATATGGGAATTCTAAGAGTGCGCAATTTTTTCTAACCTACCTTTGAAAAGCATTCATAGACATCGACTTGATACATATCCTGCCTTACAGAATGACGCAAGGATTACAGCACTCTAATGGAGCCGTTACCAGCGTTACCCTCCTGACATTCAGGCAACGTCGGGAGGTAGACTTTGTTGCATTGGCAACCTTTACACAACGCTGATTAGACGTCTAAGAATCGACGCCTTTCGAGACGTTTGTTTTCGTTTCCACAAACAACCAAAACCCGACGTTGATGCAACGTCGGGAGTGGCGTCTATCTAACGTTGAACCAATATGTCGCAATGTTTACTGGATTCCTTTATTGACTTACTGAACACTTAGGACGTTGATCCAACGCTGATATTTGATTGGCGTGGGAAACAGTAGCATTTAGGCCAGGTGTAATGCAGTTGTGATTTTGGTCGTAAACGCACAATCATAACCAGAGAGTATCAACCTAATCATGTACTTGATCCTGTGTTTTTATGATGGCGTAGACCATTCAGTAATTTTTTAGCCATCTATTCAACATCTTTTGGACAACCTTAAAAACATTTGGACTAAATGTGGGTGTTGGAACTTCCACTGACTTTCTATGACAGTCATTTTTGTGCAAATTTGTTTAAATATTAATCGAATTCTTCTGATTTTAATCAATTGTGAGAGGGATAGGGAGGGGGGGGGGGGTTGTGGCATCGAGTGCATAAACATAACAAAACAAACAAAATATCCTGTTTTTTTATGAATAAACCAAAGCACAGAAATCTAAAAGAGACTCCTGTCAAATCTATCAAAAAATGGATGAAGACACCTGAAAGTGGAACACCACTCCCAGAAGCCCCACCCCATACGGACACACGATAAATATTCATGCTATGCCCATGCAGTTATATTATTATTATTTATATCATTGTATTAGTAAGTATTCTCGGATTATGAAATCGTGCACCGACTTCGTTTCATCAGATATTCAAAACAGTATTTATACTAAAATTAAACCAATAATTGTCCTAATTGCTAATCCGTAAGGTTTGTCCGTAAGGAGAGAGAATGCCCAAGTGGACGTGATGCTTAATTCATCTCTTGTTACAGTCACCATGTGCTGTTTTCGTTAACTGAACTGGGGAAAAATAAATAAATAAATATGCTTATCCCAGTGGTGTCGCCTCTGATCTGAATCATTAATTACTAAACATTTGACATCAATAGACATAAATAATACACATCGGGATCATTTTAAAGATGATTGATCTTTGATCTGCTGTGACAAGAACTGTCTTTTGTTGTTCTGCAGATTGTCCATGTCTCTCCTTGTTATCTCTTCAGAAGATATCTATGCAATGATCACTCACTAGAGCCTCACGATCAACTCCCTAATGGGATGGACAGAGAGAGAAGGAGGGGGTTGGAACGGGGGTGGCATGGTTCTAATACTGTTCTTTTTTTAACTTCAACATTTGGACAGTTATGGTGACATTCGTCCTTGGCACTTGACCACAAGATGGTGCAGGAATTAGGAGGATAATGTTAATGTTTCTCCAAAGTATAATTTATTTGATGAAAAGGAGGAGTCATCCTTGAGGCATTAGCCTCAATGTTGTTGTTTGTTTATTGGCGGCAACGCTGGAATTGCTGTCACCAGGGGACACCCTGAAGTGTCCCCTAATAAAATCATGTTGTGGTTACAAGTCCTGACATTTCTCGGAGGAACGGCAGTTAAACATTTTCTTTTCATGGAAAGCTATATTGTGGCCTCTATACTCAGTGCCAGCTGTGTATTATGACCCTAATCCCCCTCTCCCTCCACCGTGCCCCACGCCCCCGCCCCCCCCCCCCACCACAAACGCACTCACACCCTCAGTGAGTCCTTCGTGCGCCTCTATACTGAGTGCCAGCTGTGTGTTTTGACCCCCGCCACGTACCCCACCCCTCCACCGCCCCCCACCCTATCACAGTATGTAGTGCGCATGCCCAAAACATCAAGGGCTGTTTTATAAATTATTGTTATTATTATCGCTACCATGATTATTATTATTATTATTATTATTATTATTATTATGATTCCTTGAGATAGTTCAAGATAAAGATTCTAAAAATACATCAGCATGTAAATTGTATTTCGTATGTTTTAGGTCGTATAGTAGCTTACCTCGACAACGCCTCGGTTCACGCCTCGGCTGTCACAATCCTCGCCATCAGCTTCGAACGCTACTACGCCATCTGTTGTCCGCTCAAGGCTCAGTACATATGCACTTTTAGACGAACGCTGAAAGTTATATTAGTGGTAATTATTAAACCTGTTGTGACCAACTGTGGTATAGTAAACCGGCTGTTGCGTCTCATCTTCTTCTTCTTCTTCTTCTTCTTCTTCTTCTTCTTCTTCTTCTTCTCCTTCTACTTCTTCTAGCATGCTTCATACCAGTTATGGAAGATCCTCAGATAGAATACCCGGTGCAATAGGATATCTTGCCCTCCCCGGATATCTTGGTCTCCCCGGACAAGACACCCTAGCATATCTCGGTTCGCCCTCTGACTAGACTGAAACTTGTACAGTAAATACGACCAGCATCGCACAAAAAAAACAAATAAAATAAAATCCCAGCACCACACGAGATCAGATTACAGTTCTATATTTCATTAACCGGAGTGTTCGTTTATATGTATGAAAATGTTCGTTCATATTTGAAATGCACATATGCTGTGATTTGCCTTTCTAAGTTTTGTCAAGGGCTTTAGGATATAACCCATTAGCTGTGTAGGTAAGTCACATGTAACTGGGGGAGGGGGGGGGGGGGGTTAAAGATATCCCAGAGAGAGGTAGAGATATTGGAAAACCAAGGCATCCTGGGATACCGGCGAGTGGGAGCATTTCGCAAATAGGTTCACTTTTCCGCCCCGTTCTTGCTGCCTTCCGTTTTGTAGAACGCCACGAGTCGACACAAGTAGGTAAATAGCCACATATGACCCTATTTCGGAAGTGGCCATGGATTGTGCATACCTAAAGAACGAGGGTGTTTTTACATTTGAAAAACTACCCAAAGAAAGAATGTCAGTTAAAAAGGAAAAAGTGACTTTTTGTTTAGTTTAACTAGAATTTTTAAAATTCGTTTATGTCTTTGTGGTTTATATTTCCCAAGAATAAATGATAAAGTAAAGCCGTTTTCATTAAACCACTTGGCGAAATATCATTTTACTGTAGCGAGAACGATGTAAAAGGGATTTAGAGTTGGTAGGTGGGGATGGAGGTGAACTCACCCGAAATAGCGAGTGGCGAATGACAAGAAAAACTTTTTTGGTAAAAACATAAAGTTTAACCGTCTACTTTTTCATGTTTTGAATTTAAGGCGTGGGGTGGGAGGGGGGCGGTTATAACATAGAACTCCTCCCCCCCCCTACCCCAGATTTGGCACCGGTTATGGTCACGGTCTGATTCGTTAGTTCTTGTTAACAGATCTGGATAATAACGCTGGGATGGACGAGCCCCTTCCTGTGGATGTCGCACACGGAGGATGGTCACCACAACCTGAGGAACGAGACCGTAACAATCTGCCGCAAGCCAACACATCAGTTATGGCACAAAGCCTTCATCATATCAAACCTAATCATCTTCTTCAGCCTCCCTTTTATCATCATTGTCTTTCTATATAGTTGTATAATGCGCTCCCTAGCGGTGGATAACACAAACTCCCTCCATAGTGGCAATCCATTGCCTTACTCTGCGCGCAGACAACGCCGGCAGATTATATTGATGTTACTGTCAGTAATCGTCATGTTTTTTGTTTGTGTACTTCCGTTTCGAGTTATCAGTATTTGGCTTATTTACGTCAGTTACGAAAAACTTGTGACTATTGGATTAGAAGCATATCTGAATATACTTAATTTTGGGCGTGTCATGTTCTATTTAAACAGTGCTGGTAATCCTATTTTGTATAATATGTTTTCTACAAAATTTCGGCAGGCGTTTAAACAGCTGTGCGGTTGCGATAAAACAGACAAAGGGGATCACAAGCGTACGAGTAGTGCGAACGAGCAATACCGAGGTACCCACTCGGGAACAATTCCTTTGATCACAGTGTGTAGTAACTCAGTCAGTGAATCAAAGCCAGGCATGACGTAGATAACGTCACACACCTCGTGACGTCACACTCCTGAAATTCCACTTTTCAGAGCTCTGTAACATTGGGAAGTTTTCCTTTTGAACTTATAAATAAAAAGAAAATAAGGGTGTTGGATACGGTAAATACCGCGTTTCCGATTAAACTGAAACAATATTATTGTTACTGGGGGGTGGGGGGGGGGGGTGGCTCATATGAGTGAATTGGGGGTGAAGAGGTCGAGACGCGTTACTGGTAGTGTGTGTGTATGTCTGTGTTGGGGGGGGGGGCGGGGGTGTGGATTAGAATGAAGGGGTGGTACTTGTTTTCAAAAGTGTTCAGTGTGTGAGCTATTGATTGAAATAACTCGAAACGATCGTTCCCGAATAAATGTCTATTTCGAAGAATTCACGCCAAAAATATCTACTTAAATTAATGTTTAATTTTAGGTGAAGTGCAGCTCGTAACGATTGCTGCTTCTCTAATTCACCAAGAGCGGCGAATAAAATTTGGCTAACCCATAGGACGTGGAGCGTTGTCTGTCAACATTTCAGAATTCCGTGAAATATGCCCCTCCTGAAATATACCCCCTGAAATATGCTCCCCCCTCCCAAATAGGCCCTATCTAACAATACTTTGAATGGTGCTCAAATATTTTAAAACCATACTGTGGGCAGGTTTAAAGAATTGTTTCATATGGCTATAGGGAAGACATGCTCCTCTGCTGGTCCAGTACTCCCCCTACCAGTACGCCCTCCCGTTCCTATCACACACTGCAGGGGCGGGGGGGGGGTATTTTACGCTTTAGGCTCCTGGGATAAGAAACTCCATGTATTATTGTTCGACAGGTTGTTCATTTTATGTTCAGAAATGTACCAAATTATATACTATACATTTTGATGTGGGAGTATTGGCAACATTTAAGCAATTTTGTATCGTCGTAAAGCCTTAAATATCATAAAAATTATAATGGGAAATAAAAATAAAAATATTATTCAACGTTTTTTTTATTTTAATATTATTTACGCGACGCCTGTGCGGTCCCTCACAGATCTTCCAACATTATGTTGTTTTATGAAAATATTTTGTGGTACTGTGTATTATCAAAGCTGGACGGTGCTAAGAGTTCTTGAGTTTTTCCTAGTTCATCTTCGTTTACATGTATTTCAATTTTTATTTGAACTAAATTATGTTAAATCTAGCTTTGAAGTAACCAAAATAAATAAAATAGCAAAAAATTAACGAAGTAACGTCATTATTAGTTAATTCATTGCAAAAACTTTATTCATTTCAACGGAAGATGCTCCAAAGCTCTAGGCTGTTTTCGAGATAATTAGTTTGATGACGCTAATGACATCGTTAGAGGCAAATTTATCGTTAAACTGATCCACATCTCACTGGCAGCTTCAAGTGCATGGCCCAATAGATTCATAAAAAGGTGCTGCAAAAGCAAAACATGCTACACAACCAGGTTCTTAGGGCCTCTGAATCCCGAGTGCCAACGAACACGAGTTTAGTTTTTTAAAGACTTCATCGAAAGTCCAATACTTTTACATCAGGGAATTTTCTTTTCAAATAAATAAGAGGGCCTCATCAGTAATTAATTTTTCACAGTTTCATTTATTTTTAGTTTGTAAATAAATAAAATATCATTCAGTTTTTCAGCTGTTCAAGAAAAAAAAACGCAGCAAATATTTGAGTTAAATAGAAATACTCAGATAAACTTTAATTGGGTGAATTATAATTTTTAGAAAGAAAATACGCAAAATTTTTCTCAATTTTTTAAACTGAAATTTGTCTCGTTATGGATCATTGAACACACAGCATAACGCTTGAATTAATCCTGTATCCAGTTTTAATATCGCGCGTTTCCTCCCCGAGCTTTTTGAACTGCGGTCCATCTTCGCCCCATTGGAGTGATCAAGTCTTGAATTTTGTATTGTGGAATGTTGCGCCACGCTTCCACTTACGTGTGACGCAACTGAGGCAGCGTCGCGGCTGTGGGATCGCGTGGGCTTTACCGAGCATGTCCCATGAGTGCTTAATGGACGATAAATAGGGCGAAAATTCTTGTTGAGGAATGAGCTCATGCTGTAGGCCGATGGAACTGCACTTGGCTCCAGAATAACTTCCCAATAACTGTCAGCATTGGCAATACCTGGTGTGAAGCGGACTTCAGTACGGTGAGCAAATGAAATTCCAGCCCAAACAGTTACACTTTCAACGGTCTCTTCCCTTAAACTCATGCGTCGGCGTATGGCTCGTTCGAACAGCGCCATGCGCGCATTCGTTGGCGCAATTGAGGCAGAACCGCGATTCGTCAGTGAATAGCACATTATTCCATTGTCGTTGAGTCCAGTGAATGTGAGTATTCACCCACTGCACACGACGATGCCGTCTATCGCGTGTTAACAGTAATCCTCGATAGCAGTCACAATTGCTGGCAGAAATCTCTCAGGTGTGATAAACGCATTTGTCGGTCCTGTCGCGGAGTGGTTACCGATGGTCTACCTGATCTAGGGCGGTCCACGGCCCACCCAGTGTCATGTAAATGTATCCTTAGCCGCGGAACTGTTGACCTATTGATACGGAATTGTCTAGCGATGTCTGGCGCAAATCTCCCACTTTCGAGCATCCTGACTGCGCGCTCGGGCTCAATATTTGTCAGTATAGGCATAAGTTTTGCCCACACTTTACAACAAATCTAAAAAATTGACTTTTCCCTAGCTTTGATACAAGAATCGCATGAGTTAAATATCCATATAATACAGAGAAGCCAACACGTGCTTTGTTATGTATTGGTGCCATATGTCCTTGACCTCTGTTAATAAAGAGCACTGCAGCAAGTGAATAACACAAAGTACTCATGTCCAAATGGGTTAAATATCAACACATAGTACATTATTACCATGTTTCTTCAAGTTTGCTCGACCCAACAATAATCCCATCACTTTTGTTGCGTTTCTCAATTGGTTTTTAAATGGTATATATTTAGTATATAAGAGAGTATGTTTGAACCGTAATAATGAAATTAGAATTATACTATATTCACGTTTGTTCTGGATTTGAGTACACACCGGCGTTCTTGTCTTTTATCCACTAAAACACCAGGCAAAGCACGATTGAACTGGTGTATATAACGTCTCCATGTCAACAAAACTGTATGATAATAGCACAGAAATGTGGAAAAATATCAAAAATTATATTAGATTATATTTATACGGAATATAAAATACATATATGATGACCTAGAAAGTCATTATTTTAAAATTAGAAGTAAGGAAAGCTTTACAACAGCTGCAGGTAACTCAGGATAAATTACCTTAAAAAGAATTCTATATTTCTGCCTGTTGTATATATATAACCCAATAAGCATTGCGACAGTATTGGCTATTTATGGAAGTCGAACCAACGTCTACCTTCCGACATATAGTCAACATCTTATCAACGTCTATCTCCCGACGATGCATAGGTGGTGAAGGTGGAAGGCGCAATTGATAGCATATATGCTGTCAAATGTGATCAAAAACGCAGAAAAGGGTTGTTAATCTTGAGGCAAAACACGATACGCGCGGGGTTACTATTTGGTTTTTAAAAGGGTACGTTTCATTCTGTTCTCCGCGTTTGGCACAAAAAGGGAGTATTATTTCAAAATTAGCACCTCTTTTAAGGGTCGTTTTGAAAAGTAATAGACACGCTTGCTAACCAGTTGATACATGAATGGTACCCCGGGCTTTTTTCATCATTCCATAAAGTTGCGCAAACCAAACGACTCACATGTGTTGATAATAATAGCAATCCTATCGCTTCGTAATATCAGGCCCTACTGCTTTATTTTAGGCCCTTATTTTCCCATTTGAAGCCCTCCACATGGCATTTCAGTAAACTGGGGGTCTAAAATGACATGTGTTGGGCTTCAAATGAAAACGGCGACCTCAAATAACGTTAACGCCACGGAAAACGACGTGATTGATCTATCAGAATGTGAAGTTTTCTGTAAAAATGAAACTTTACACATCTGCCTAACATTGCTATATTTATATCTTCTGAACGTAATTGGTGCAAAACTTAGTTTTGCAATGAAAGGAAAGTCTCGACGACTTTAAAGTGTGTATAATACGATTTCCTTTTCAGAAAAGGGCACATTTTAAGATGGCTTAAAATTTACGTTAACGAAGACGTTTTTACGTCAGATTGGAATTTTGAAATATATCTCAATCATAGATTTTCTTAAAAAAATATTCTTTTTTATGAATTTTTAAGCAATTTTAACTCTAATACCAAATATTCTTATCTAGTATTTAATGTTTCTCAATAGCATAGCAAAATAATGAATAAAAAGGCATTACTGGTATGTGCCTTTCATCCTACTTGAATGATTGAAATATTTAAAAAACGCGACTACTGAAAGACTCAGTGGATGATAATTTTGAATTCTGTGATAAATGATCTGATCCATTGCATTCGTATAGTTCAAGAAGTTGCAGCTAAAGTCCCATGCTTATCATCCTGTCCAGTTGGCCTTGGGTATTTTGTCCATCACTCTAAATCACCCTACAGACAGCTAACATGAGTTTGTGGCAGTAAATGTACAGTACCTACAGATTACGTTATAATTAAGGTGTTAAATAACCCAGTTATATACAGCAAGATATGCTCGAGAACAAATAGCGGAATTGTTATCAGTCTGCCACTGGTATTTTATGTGTGTAGTGGGTTGCTGCGAATATTTGGGCAGCTGAGAATATTCTCTTGCAGACTGCTATCGCCGTTAGTACCTTAAAACATAACGCCATTCAGGACCTTGGCATTCAAACCAAGACTATAATAAATATCTGGGGCTCTTTGGAAAGGGCACTATGCCTGCAACACTGTGATGATAGCGACAACAAACTACATGAGACGCTAAACGGGCTCTATGCCTGCAGCACTATGGTGATGAAAACAAAAACTACAACGCTAAAGGGGCGCTACGCATGCAGCACTATGGTAATGACGACAACAAATTACATGAGGCGCTAGGTGGCAGCGCTAAAACAACGCTATGCATGCAGCACTCTGGTAATGACACCAAGAAACTACATGCGATGCTCCGTGGCAACGCTTAACAGGCGCTATACATGCAGCACTATGGTGATGAAGTCTGAAAGGTATTAAGCATTTCAGAGATTAACTGTCAACCAGCGCTATTGTATACCCTTAAAGCACCGAAGTTGAACTGGAGAAGTTTTGGCTCGAATCAGCAGCTTCTTATGGAAGAAAAATATTATAGAAAAGATCTATAACTTCCAGTAGTATTCTTTGTACTATCCAGAAAGGTAAAAACAAACAATTTTCCATCAAAACGCCTTTGTGTTTTAGTTTACACACTGATACCCGATATCACCTTTACACACAGGGAGTCCAGTTGTTTATGATATAACACACCATGTAAAACGTTTGACGTTTCGTGCAACAACACTAGTTTGGTTATTAATTAATCTGTGATCCAATTAAATATTTCAGATACTTCTCAGTAGGTATTTGTATACTGGAAAGTGTCTGTTTATTTTACCATTTGCCCGTTTTACTACTTGAAGCGTTTGTCAGAGCGAGTTAGTTGTATATATATACACACTAAGAGAATCTCCATTACTTGTGAAATAACGAACGGGCACAATTAGTGATGACATGTGAGAACAATCTCTATTGACTTGGTCCGTCAATATTTCAATTCAAATGCAAAATAGAAAAAATTAACTCAATTTTCCATTTTTAATTTTTAAAAGAAATTTAATTTAAAACGGAAACAGCTAATGCATATTTTAGCGACTGCGTCGCCACCCACGTTTCGTTTTTCATATTTGACGAAATATGAAAATTTGAAAATAGTGTTTCTTGTTTTTCAATTTTCGTTTTAAATTAAAAATAGAAACTCGAGTCCATTTTCCATTTTACATTATAAATGAAATATTAATAGCACATAATGTACACGGATCTGACCTTAGAGATTAAAGTTTTTCTTTAAGTCTGTGTCAGACTGAAGGTCACTACCCTGATCCTAAGTACATTGACGTAGCTGCATCCAGATCGTGGTTTCACAATGGAAATATTGGACGTATTGAAGTAATCCAAGATCAAAAATGACGTATTATGATGATAGTTGAAAGTTGTTTATGTCTGAATTCTTTCATGAAATAAATAAGAAAAAAAAACAGCTGCAATGTGTTGGTAATGTTTTCTACTAAAATTTTTAAAAGCTTGCTTGTAAAATATTTAACAGTAGTCGTTAATGTAGTAACAGCTTCTTACCAGCGTTGATTGAAGCGATTCATATAGCTTAATTGGGTTACTGTGTTTTTATAAAGATAGAATTATGTGAAAGCCAACTTGTAAAATTTCCCACAGTTCTGGGGTTTTCTCTGTCATTAGTTTACTTCACATTCATAATCATCCATAATCGCAGTGCCAATTTATATTCAGCAGAATGCATTTCAAACAAATTGCTATGACTAGATGTTCTTAAAACAGTTCTTGTATACAGAAACTGTAGGCGTTGAGGTACGGTGAGTTCAGGTAAAAACGATGGGCCGAATTTCAGTTCTTTCTTGTATCAGAAGCCATTGTACATGACTTATAATGTGTTTGAAACAATCATAATCTTTTGAAGACCGTTTAAAAAGTACTTTGGAAATGCCGCATTTGAGCTCATACAGAAGTTCAGTCTGCTAATAACTATGCCATGTATGAGTGTCTTCGTTCAATGACATCAATTAATCATCGGATTGTGTCTGAAGTCAAGCCTTTTGAAAGTAGCAAGCCCTGCAAAGAAATAGCAGATTTTACAATTACTCAAGTACAATTTCCGTTTTCAATTTTATCGTCAATTATTTATAAAATGCTATACAAAAATACAAAAAACTGTTAGCTTGGATCAAACGTTAAATTGTTAAATATATTGTCATTATAAAGGGTTGACTGTAAATTCAGCTGATTAGATTAAAAGGTTCCGGATTTAAATGCAATACGTTATTATATTGGATATAATTGGCAATTACACATAACAGTAAATTCAGCTCTAACAGTTGTTTGAAATGTAATGTTTAAGTACAAAAATCTGTGTTACATATGAGTGCATAAAGCAGAACATTTGAACAATTCATGTTTGGCAGTTAGTTAATCTTTTGACACTAATGTTGCAGTTATCTTACTCACAAGATATCTGAGACGGTGGGTTTGATATCACAGATAGCAAGCATGTATTCTTGTTACTGAAAAATATGCAGAGTAAAGGATGTTCTTTAAGCAGTGGGGGCGAGGAGGAGGTGATATGCTGGACATATACTATGTCTTAAAATTACGTAGAAGCTTGAATATACTTATTACCCTTCAGACTACAATCTTCGGGCATTTTCCGAATAGGTAGGAAACCTGCAAATGTGATGAGAATAATTGACTTCCGATCATACAAAGGTTATCACATATGTTACTATTGCATTGTGTTAATTAAGATTATATCAGTTTGAACTGAAATAAATGTATAAATGTATAAATAAATATTGTCATATTGCACCCTTACATAACCGCGAAATGATGAAAACAACTGGCTTTATTTTACTGATAGTTTGTTTTGCTGCAGGACTTTTCCGACATGTGAGTTATGTATCTTAAAGATAAGACATTGAAAGGAGGATAGGAAATTCATTCATTGGCATATTCGTTATTGAAATCGCGAAATCATGATATATATATTTACATTTATTAAAACCAATCAAATGTCAATTATCATTTGTATTCTTGTACTTGAGGTAGATGAACTTTGAATATTGCACTATGCATGCAGAATAGCGTTTACTTATACGCTTTGGTCTTTCTTACAATGTAAACGTATATAAATACCTTGATATCTAAGAAAAATTTAATCTGTTATGAAAGTACTGATTTTGTATTAATATTCAATAGGTTGAATAGGTTGACATGCTGACAAGTGAAAAGAAACTTATAAATGTAACTCATTTTCTCTTTTCATGGAAATTTGCTTGAAACTTGTTTTTTCTCACTGCAAGTTTACACGTAAATTTAGCGTACATTTCAAAGTATTTTACTCTGAACACAAATTTGAAGCTATGACTGTTTGGGGGGTATTTGTTGAATGTTTTTATTGGATGTTTTCTTGGATAATTTTCTGGAGTGATTCTAATATTTTGCGTATTTCGTTGCATTCTAGTGAGTCAGTGAACTGACTGAACAATACTCCAATTTATCACTAAGCGGCCAACCTGCTCTTTCACACGCGATGAGACAAACAAGCGAAGTGACCTGCTGAAGCTATTTCCCCCTGTTTCCCTTTCTCTCTCTCTCTCTCTCTCTCTCTCTCTCTCTCTCTCTCTTTCTCTCTCTCTCTCTTGTCTATCTGTCTCTCTGTCACTCTTTCTACCCTTTTCCATATTTCGGACTCACCCACTTCTACCTGTCTCCATGTGTCCCTATCTCCCTCCCTCTTTTCCTCTCTGAAGTTTCTCTCTCCTCCTTTCTTTCTCTCTCCTTTTCTCTATCTTTCTCTGTGTCGCTCTTTGTATGTGCCCGTAGCTCTGAATCTCTCTCTTTCTCTCTGCCTTTTTCTGTCCAATTAGCTTTCATTTCATTATCTATAACCTAACTGGAACATCACTGGAACACTTTGAAATAAGTGCTCTTACCATTATTGACCTAATAATTCCTAAGCGTTGATAAGGTCATTTCCAAGAAGATCAACTCTATGAAGGATTTAAAAAAGTGTTTGTCCCCCGAGTTGTATGTATCAATTAAGTAGATGTCTTACCATCCTAAATATTGTTGACCTAATAATTCCCAAAATTAAATACATCAATAATTCTATTCGTGAAAACATAGCAATTGCTCCCACCAGCATTCGTTTTAACACGTTTTAACACAACAACGAATTTACCCATATCAAATATTTTCTAATCTTGCTCAAAGAGTTAATATTTAATTACCAGTAGATAATTATGTAAAATAGACCTGATATTTGAGCACAGTTAAATGCTGTAATCTGGCTCATCTGCTCAATTGTCATTAACTTTACAATGCGGGAAGGTAGTGCAGTTATTTATAAAGCATTAGTTACGCTTTCAAGAAAGCATTGATCGTCCGAGGAAACACGAAGGTGTTATTGATATTAAAATGTTCACATGAAGACAAACATTATTTTGCCTGTCCTAATATTTCATTCTGAGTGAAAATGAGTCAATAAGTTGTGACACATAGGAAGTATATATTGTTAATTTTGATTTTTCTCAGCGTTGTCAGATGTCCAGGAAAAACTAACGTCGAAAGACACAGATCTGGCACTGAAACAAAAAGAGCTTGAAGCCAACCTGTAGCGGACAGACGTTTTTGAAAACACGTTTCGAGAGGGGCCCATGGCATTGCCATTATCCCGTGCCATGTGGTATCGCTCTGCCATTTCATCATCAGCAGTCAAAGTGAAAGGACGTGTTTTGCTTAGAGCTTTTTGTTTGTAACCGTCTTTAGGCGCACCACACTAGGTAAATATTACATAAATTGGTACTTTAATGTTATTTGTTTAAGTAAATAATGGTTTCAGATAAATTTTGTGGTCAGTTTCGAATGGTTTGTTGGTTTATAATACGAGTTTTGGCTGATGTCACATGCTGTATTAGTGGATTTGTATGATGACTTTAGCGGTAAAGACTTATTAAATGTTACTTTGTATGCCGGGGCTGAAATGCAGTGCGCATTGTTTTGTTATTTCAGTCACGGAGCGATGTTGGGACAATAAATACAGAGCACAACACGTCCGACTTTTTTGTTCTTCGCCCTCCGTCGCTACAGTGACTAGTGTGCGCCGAGAGAGGTTGCTGACCATGAGGGGTTAGACGCACCATGGGGTCGATGGCACCCACCCAAGCAGAGCCTTCCTGGAGTTGATGAGCTTTGACTAAGGTTTGCCGCAGATGTATCTTACCGCCACTTTCCGCAATTTTGCTTCAGTGACTTTTTCCGCCAGTTCGTCCTTGGAAAAATGAGACTGTGAACTTTTGGCTTCTTTTTACGACTTCAGCGCCTTGAATTCCAACGTGAGACTCTCGAAGACCGCAGTGAAAATAATAACTGCCTAGTGCAGTTCAGATGGGTTCATGTGCTAGTAACCTCTGAACCCAAAGTGGTGTTCGTAAAGGTTCGTAATTAGTCAATGACATGTCTAAAATTCACCCATTACGTTCAGTAAATACTGTTGTTTTATTAATTGAATATTTCTCCCTTTCTATCATCGAGTTTTGGTTTTAAAAAAACTTGTCATTGATTTCCAGCCAAATTAGTGACTCCTGCTGTTGTGTAAATAACAAACATTGTAATAGTTTTCAGTGAAAATGTCGAGTTAAAAGTTTAAAATCTGCCCAGTGGTCATGTTTATGTAATCATGTTTACGCCAGTTGTTTTGTGAAAGAAATAGTTCAATTCTGCATGTTTTTTTTTCCCATGGATGTCAGGTTAATTTGCTAGCGATCTTAGAATTCTTTACACGGGCATGTTATAATGTTAAATTAAATGTTTCAATATAAAAAAATATCTTCTCCGCCCTCCTGGTGAACGAATGTTTTAAAACCCAAGTGTAACTGTTCGATATATGTGATAAATTTTGTTTGAAATATAGTTAAAGCTTTGGAAGTCCCCCCCCCCCCGCCCCCCCCCCCACCCCTGGCGTGTAAAATTCTCCCAATTCGTGTTAAATAGATGAAAAAAAAATGAAAAAATATATATATTGGCCATTTCTTTAGCCTGAGTGAGGGCTTTCAGTATTTGTGTTTAATTAATGTTCCGATCAGTTTAAATGAATACAGGTTTATCTCCCCCCATGCCATTCAAAAACACATTCCGGCATGAATTGACGTTGTCATTGAACTGAAGTAAATGTGTAAGCTTTGCGCAAAAAACAACGCTTATTTCCTATCTGGAAAACGGTTGTCTTTAACTCACGGTTTCTTATCTATCACGGCATATTTCTGCTTAAAATTTAGCCAGTGAAAGAGAGTAAACCCATATTGATATTATTTGTGAGTTTGAAGTGATTCCACAGTCATTTAGGCCTTTAATTTATTTTTTAAATAAAATACAGAAAACGCCGTTTAAAGTAGCCGCAAATAGAATCCTTTCTCACCTGTTTTTCGGCCAGGAAACAGCGCTGTATGTATCCTTTCTTTAAACTACGATTTTAGCGTTGTTATTTTAAATACACCCTTCAAAATTGATTAAATCTTAAAAGGTATATTCAACTTTCTGATAAACTAAATCTCCTTTTAAAATTTTATCCATAAAGGTTGTTTTCACGGTTTTATTTACATCTGTACTTTGTGTTTGTGTCGAGAGAAATGACAGCAGTATTCTGCATGCGTGTACTTGTCAAATGGCCTTGGCATTGATCGCAAGCAGCACACTGAACACTCTAAAACGGCGTTTCGCTTTTTGTGTGAGCCTTGAAGCTGCTTCGCTTTATATGCGACTTTGATTGTGAGTTTCATTAAATGGGTTTCGTATGTAACATCTAAATGTGAGAGTCTTTGATCGCACTGAAGTGAAAATTTAAAAACTACTTGTACTTACTCCTGTTGTGTCTTTGTTTGTAATCTATGTGAAATCGTTCAGTCGCCATGATGGAGTTTAAAACTATTTTGATGGTGTGAACATGTTCTGCTTTTGGTAAAACCATAAAGAAAGTCTACTTGCATTTGATGGCAAATAAATGAACCGGGTTACTGCTCTGATCCCCCCTCCCCCGGCGCCCCCCTCCCCCCGTCCTCTCCCTCTGTCCCCTCCCTCTGTCTCTGTAACGCAGGCCTGGTTTATACCTTTCTCTTTGTCGTCTGTAAAATTGATTCATATTAACTGTCAATCATTTTCAAAAGGGGCGGAGTCAGAGATCATGTGATTAATTTGTACGACGGTCAATGTGTCACATGATTTCAGGTTTGCGTTATGATGTCATATGTGCGTTGATTTTATTTTCGCGTTTTCGTTTCAAACACCGTGTCGCGTCAAAAATCGAAAGATGTTGCGTGCGTTCAGTTTGCGGTACGAAATCAAACGCCCGTGTGTTATTTTAGCGCTTCTGTTTAATTTGTCATAGCCAAAAAAACTCGTTGGAGCTCATATTACGACAGTACCACCTATATCACGTGACAAAAGGGAATTCCGTACGATCGCCTCGTTTTGAATTTTGGAAAATACCTTTATTTAAAGTGTCGGCTATTGTGGTCGTGATAGTTACTAAGAAAAGAAACTTAAAAATTCTACCCGCCCATTTGAATATTTTTTTTATTTTAATTCGTTCTTAAAACCTTATTGATATTTACCGTGTAAAAATAATTGTCGAATTATGTGCTCAAATAGTCGTCAAAGATTCAAGACTTGTCTGAAATCGTATTTGTGTTTTTATTCTGGTGCTTTTATTCTGAGTGTTAGTTTTCTCCTTGATATTTTTGTTTAGATAAACACTCGTGATTTTTTTGGGATGACCAACTAGAAATAATTTAGATGAAATAACAAAATAACATGTATTGTTTGGTTAGCGAGTATTCATCAAACAGTTCGTTTTCGATGTAAATTAACTGCTCAGTGTTTATTAAAATTGTTAAATTAATGATACAAACATTCACGGGCGCTTGAAAATCTTTACGGTTGTTTGGAAATAGAATTCAGTGTATTTGATTATTTCATTGTGACATCATTCAACTAGAGCGAATTTCGGTTTACTAAACATACACTCCTGTGAGTTAAAAAAAGGGACACAATTTCTGTCTAAGGAGTGCAAGGGTATTGGTAAAATGTATTCATTGTAAAATTAGGGTCTACTACGTATATCTCGACCGTTTAAAATGCATAAGAATACTTAATATTTTTTAACTTTATGAAAAAACAAAGGGATTTATTTATCATCAACAACCAGATGGTCTTATGATTGTTGAATTTGTTGTCAACAATATATTCCTCTGGTCTAAAATTTTGCTTTATAATATGCCAGATGGCCTAGTATTGTTTTATGAGATTTAAACAATACATTCCTCTGGTTAAATAATTAAAACACAATTACATACAAATTAACCATTCAAATTAACAACAGTGTAATATAATACAATATAATTAATCATTTTTGGACATATTTATCATTTGTTTTTCTCACTTTTACTTCACAAAACATTTTCGCAAGCAATTTACTTTATCTGCTTTCCATGTCCAGTCCTTTTATACGGTTTTACAGTGTGAAGTCAAAGGCTTGTACCTGAGCTTCAGATTTTCAGATGCGGTGCGGTATAACTTTGTCTTGCTCTTCATAAACACTTACTTTACAAAAATATTACACCACAACACTTGTGTGAAGGAAAAGGTTGTAATTGTTTAGGATAAAAACTGTTACAATAACTAATTGTGTCCCTATGAAGCAACACTGAAATGTTGTATACCAATTCCTTTTACTTGCGTTGTAACTGCAACATGGTTATGGTGCCTTGGAATTTGTTTTTATGTAACACTTGACTTTGTCTTCGATTTTGTTTTGGTGTGACACTTGTCCTTGTTTGGAAATTCCTTGGCTTGTGCTTGGTTTGTCTCATACCTGATGGTTTTCCTGTTGTGATTGTCTGACTTGGGTGGTGCGTCATCGGCCCTCTCTAGTTAATGTTTTGCATTCATTTAGTTTAAGTGTATTTCATTCTTAAGTCTTAAAATTAACTTATAATTAGATTAATTGTTCTTGGGTCAGTATTCGTTCTAGTTTGTGATAGATTTTTGGTGAATCTCTGTAATAGGATTTATTATTACTAAAGTGTCAAAGTAAGTGCCTTTTGTGTACTATCGTGCTTCAGTAATTCAGTGTCAATTATGTCGAAAGTCAAAGAATCTAAGTCGGTTGAAGACCAAGGGGCAGTTGGTCCCGATAATGTTGAACCTGAAGATGAAGTTGCCCAAAAGGCTAGTGTTCGGTCAAGGACCCAAACTGAAAAGGGTCGCATGTATCAAATCTCTATTCAAACAAAGGAGTTTGAAGTGTCCTGTCGCCAAATGAAAAAGGCCTTTCGCCATACTGAGGTTTTGTTGAGTGAATTGAGTGATGTTTCTCATGTCCGTTCCGTACGTGACAAACTTATGGACGATTTCGATGCTTTTGTAACGCAGTACGACAATTTGCTTGCATTTGCAGACCAAGACTTGGCTCAGTCAGTTGTCAATCGCTTTGAAAGTGTCGAGCAAAGTGGCGAAGCACTTTTCAAAGAGATAAATGCCGTTGTAAAAAACATGCTGCGTGGTCCAGATGACCAATCTTTTGTGGCTGAAGAAAAGGAAAAGGGCAATTCTGATGTGTCTTCTGGAGAACTTCTTCGTTCACTGTGTGATCAATTGTCACTTGCGCGTTTGCCTGTACCTGAACCAGATGTTTTTAGTGGTGATGTTTTGTCCTATCAAACATGGAAAAGGTCGTTCCAAACCCTTGTATCCAGTAGAGGGGTACCCGATGACGAAAAGCTTTATTACCTCAGTCGTTACATCGGTGGCGAAGCAAAAGAATGTATCGAATGTTACTTGTATATGGACACGTCTGTGGCTTATGAGGAAGCTTTTAAAGATCTCGACCGTCGATTTGGAAATAGTTTCATCGTTGGTGAGAAAATGCGCGAAAAAATCGACAGGTTTCCGAAAATAGGTAGCAAAGATGCTCAAGAGTTGCGAAGATTCGCCGATTATTTGCACCAATGCCAATCATGCATGTCTTCCGTTCCCTCTCTTCAGTTTCTCAACGACCCTCGTGAAAATAGGAAGTTATTGCAAAAACTTCCCGATTGGTTGATTCAACGATGGAGGCGCTTAGTTTGCGACCATCAATCTGAGCACGGAAAGTTTCCTGCCTTTTCAGTCTTTGTGAAATTTTTGCTCAAAGAGGCTGATATAGCCAATGAGCCTCACACATTGCTTCATCAGAAGGTTGAAGCTACTCAATCAAGGCAGCCAGCAAATTCCTTTTCAAAGAAAAGCACCTCTCATGCTGCCGAGTCGAATTTGTCAGGTGCTTCGTCTTCAAAGTCATGCGTGTTATGTTTAAAGAATCATCCACTCGGGAAATGTAATGATTTCTCAATGCTATCGGTATCAGACAAAAATGCCTTTGTGATGAAAAACAGGTTATGCCGTGGATGTCTGGTTGCAGGTCATATCTACAAGAATTGTAAACACAAAGCTAAATGTTCGACTTGTCAAAGGTACCACCCAACATCGTTGCATGATTGTGTGGAAGCTTTCCGGAAGAATAAATCAAACACTTCCTCGTTGCAAGCAAACGCTCAAGTCTTTGTGCCTCAGTACAGTAATCCGGCATTGAATGATGTTCTGGATTTGCAATCAAATAATCCGAATTCAAATAGCGGAACAGTTGCGCAGTCCTATTCGAATGCTACATCAGGCCTTGATGGTTCTTTGAGTTCAATGATTGTGCCAGTGTACATTTATCATCCGTCCAAACCCCAGAAAAGGAAATTAGTCTATGCTCTCCTAGATACGCAATCTGATACCTCCTTTATCCTGGATGATACTTTGAAATGGCTGGGAGTAGACGGTCGTGATACTACGCTATCATTGTCAACGATGTTTGCCGAAGATCGCCGCATTGAATGCAAATGTGTTAGCGGCCTAGTTGTTAAAGGTGTCGGTAGTGACAAGGAAATTTCTTTGCCAACATTGTACTCCAGACCTATCATGCCGGCTAATCGCGCCCACATTCCAACGGCGTCGATGGCAAAGAGATGGCCACACTTACAGTTTTTGAAGAACAAGCTAATGCCTGTTGATTCTGGTGCAGAGATAGGGCTTCTTATTGGTTATAATTGTACTCGGGCCCTTATACCTAGGCAGGTTGTTGCTTCTCAGAGTGGGCCTTTTGCTCAAAGGACTGATCTTGGATGGGGTATTGTGGGATTGGTTACCTGCCCCTCCGTGTCAAATTGTTCACAAACAGGATTTTCACACAGAGTTTTGGCGTACGAAGTAGAAAACCAAAAGGTTAACCAGTTGTGCTTTCGCACTCAAGCCAAAGAGTTGTCTCCTCGGGAAGTGTTAGCGGTTTTAGAGTCTGACTTCAAAGATGTCTCTCAGGGTATTGGTCTTTCACGAGACGATGTGAAATTTTTAGATATCATGAAGTCCAATGTTTCCGTGGATCAAAACGGACATTATGTTATGCCGCTACCTTTCAAAGAAAAGAAAACTTTGCCGAACAATCGCTCGGTTGCGGAGAAACGTCTCCAACATTTGAGAAAGCGGTTTGATCGCGATCCCGAATACAAAGCAAAATACATAGGCTTCATATCAGAAATGATCGAGAAGGGTTACGCAAGCAAGGTTGCGAATTGCAATTTAGAAAAGGTTATTTGGTTTCTTCCGCATCATGGCGTTGTTAATGTTAGAAACAAACTTAGAGTCGTCTTTGATTGCAGTGCAAAGTTTAAGGGTACTAGTTTAAATGATTGCTTGCTACAGGGTCCTGACTTAACAAACTCATTGCTCGGTGTGTTACTGAGGTTTCGCCAAGATGTCATTGCCTTTGGTTGTGATATAACCAAAATGTATTACCAATTCCGCGTTCCCGAAAGAGATAGATACTACATGTGCTTCTTGTGGTGGCCATCAGGGGATTTGTCCAGGGAGCCATGTGTGTATGCCATGGATGTTCACACATTTGGACTTCGTTCGTCACCATCGTGCAGTAATTTTGGTTTGCGTCAAGTCGCCAATGACTATGAAGACAGGTTTGGGACTGACGCAAGTGATTTCCTTCGCAATAATTTCTATGTTGATGATGGACTGAAGAGTTTACCAGAGCCTGGTCAAGCTGTTGATTTAATACGTAGGACTTCAGACATGTGTGAGTGTGCAAATCTTGTGTTGCACAAGTTTGTCTCGAATTCAGCTGAGGTATTGGAGTCCATCCCCCCTGAAAAGAAATTGAATTCTGAAAACCTTGATCTTCGCTTTGATGAGTTGCCAGTTGAGCGAGCTTTGGGCGTTCAGTGGCACATCCAGTCCGATAGTTTTCAATTTAGAGTGTCTCCAAAGAGTCGGCCAATGACACGGCGAGGCTTGTTATCACTGGTCGCTGGTTTGTACGATCCGATGGGTTTTGTAGCTCCGTTCGTCTTGTTTGGGAAACAGCTTCTCCAGCAGCTCTGTATATCTGGTGTGAACTGGGATGACCCGATTCCATCGGCACTGCAGTCAACATGTATCAAATGGTTGGATAGTTTTCCAGAGTTAGAGAAAATTTCGGTTCCTCGTTGTCTTGTCCCTCTAGGTGTCACGGTAGTTGAGTTTCAGCTTCATCATTTTTGCGACGCATCCTTGGCAGGCTATGGCTGCTGTAGCTACTTGAGAATATTAGATAGCATGGGTGGCATTCACGTGTCATTTGTTATGGCCAAGTCTAGAGTTGCCCCCATAAAGATGATTACGATTCCTCGTTTGGAGTTGACTGCTGCTGTCTTGGCTGTCAAGGTAGCTAAGCTTCTAGAGTCTGAATTGGAATTTGAGGCCAAACATTACTTTTGGACAGATAGCACAGTGGTTCTTGGTTATATATCAAACATGGCAAGACGGTTTCAAGTATTTGTTGCAAACAGGGTCGGTTTCATTCACTCCCACACGAATGTTAATCAGTGGAATCATGTAACCGGGGAACTGAATGTATCCGATCTTGCCTCTCGCGGTTGTTTACCCAACGAACTTGTTGCCTCCAAATGGTTCTCTGGTCCAGAATTTTTAAAATCGTCAAAACTTCCTTTGTCTCCTGTGGATGTACAACTTACAACTGTTAGCGATAGTGATCCTGAAGTGAGACGGGTTAAGTCTCATGCTGCGAATTCAACAAAAGCTTTTGATATTAGCAGATTTTCCCACATTTCAACCTGGCGTCGATTGAAAAGAGTTGTTGCATTGATCTGTCTTTGGTTTGAAGCGCTCAAGGCGAGGAGGTTTTCTTCGGTGTCTACTAGGAGTTCGAAGTCGGTGTACGACTCGTTGTCGGTAGAAAGCCTTGCCTCTTCTGAAAGAACAGTGCTAAAACTTGTGCAAAAGTCAGCCTTTCCGGAGGAAATTGACGCTTTGCTTCAGTCAAATCCAGTCAAACTTAACAGTCCGCTTAGCAAATTGGACTGTATTTTGTGTGATGGTTTGCTTAAGGTTGGAGGTCGACTTAAGAAATCTGCTTTGTCTCAACAATTTGTCCATCCAGTAGTAGTACCAAAGTCTTCTCACGTTGCTGGTTTGATCATTGATCATTGTCATCGTGAAGTATTGCACCAAGGCAAAGGGATGACGTTAAACGCGATTAGGTCCAGTGGTTTCTGGATTGTGGGTTGTAGGCAGTTAGTTGCTAGCCATATATTTCGTTGTGTTGTTTGTAGACGCTTGCGTGCTGCTACTAGTTATCAAAAGATGGCTGATCTACCACCCGACCGCATTGAACCTAGCCCACCGTTTACGTTTTGTGGTGTCGATCTATTTGGGCCTTTTATTATCCGTGAAGGCCGAAAGGAGCTCAAACGCTGGGGTTGCATCTTCACGTGTCTGGCATCACGTGCGGTCCACTTGGAAATAGTTACGTCTTTGTCCACAAGTTCCTTCATCAATGCCTTGAGGAGGTTCATTGCTATCAGGGGTCCAATTACTTTGCTGCGCTGCGATCAGGGCACAAATTTTATTGGAGCCGACCGTGAGCTCAAGCAAGCTTTTGAACAAATAGTTGACCCTGGGGTGAAGAGTTTTCTCTTGGAAAACAACTGTGTCTTTGAAATCAAAGCCAACCCACCAACAGCATCCCATATGTCAGGGGCATGGGAGCGGCTAATCAGATCTGTTCGTAGTATATTGAATACACTCCTGTTTCAAAATGGTGAACAGTTAGATGACGACTCGCTTCGGACCTTTTTCACAGAAGTTGCTGCGGTTCTCAACAGTCGACCCTTGACGTTGGAATATCTTTCTGATCCCAACTTTTCGGAACCTTTGACTCCAAATCACATTCTCACTACAAAAAACAAGATAGTTGTTTCTCCACCTGGATCCTTTCAGCGTGAGGACTTGTATTCGATCAAACGATGGCGTCGAGTCCAATATTTAGTCGATCAATTTTGGTCAAGGTGGAAACTCGAATATTTGAAAGGTCTTCAGTTTAGAGCTAAATGGGTACGCCCTCAACGCAATTATGAAATAGGTGATGTTGTTGTTCTCAAAGATGATTCTGTTCCAAGAAATCTTTGGAATTTGGCTCGTGTTTCTGGTGTTGTTAAATCACGAGATGGTCTGGTTCGAAGTGTGAAGATTGTCTTAGGCGATAAAGAGTTGGACAAAAATGGTCGAAGGATAAAGAAACTTACATGTCTGGAGCGTCCAATTAATAAGTTAGTTCTTCTTGTGGAAAGTTGCACATAGTGGGGTGCTTTGTGAATTAGTCTTGTGCTGTAGAGTAGATCATATTGTGGGGTAGATTCCCCGCCAAGTGTCTTTGAAGTGTTTGTATAGCTCAGTTTTGTAATTTGTTGAATCTGCATACATGCATTGTTTTATGTAGATGATTTTGTTGTTGAAGTGTCTTCTTTAGTATATGGTATGTTAGTAAACCATTAACTGATTGTTGCAATTACAATGATGTGAAATTACCTAGTAATTTGGGGAGCCATGTAGCGGACAGACGTTTTTGAAAACACGTTTCGAGAGGGGCCCATGGCATTGCCATTATCCCGTGCCATGTGGTATCGCTCTGCCATTTCATCATCAGCAGTCAAAGTGAAAGGACGTGTTTTGCTTAGAGCTTTTTGTTTGTAACCGTCTTTAGGCGCACCACACTAGGTAAATATTACATAAATTGGTACTTTAATGTTATTTGTTTAAGTAAATAATGGTTTCAGATAAATTTTGTGGTCAGTTTCGAATGGTTTGTTGGTTTATAATACGAGTTTTGGCTGATGTCACATGCTGTATTAGTGGATTTGTATGATGACTTTAGCGGTAAAGACTTATTAAATGTTACTTTGTATGCCGGGGCTGAAATGCAGTGCGCATTGTTTTGTTATTTCAGTCACGGAGCGATGTTGGGACAATAAATACAGAGCACAACACGTCCGACTTTTTTGTTCTTCGCCCTCCGTCGCTACACAACCAACAAGAACTTAATATTAGACAGGAAAGATGCCAGTCACGCGTTACAGCGCTAGAAAAAGAACGACACAGCCATGCAAACATCGAAAAAGGTCTGTTGACTCTGTTGCAGAGGTGTATGAAGCCTTTAGTCAAAGGTTTCACAGTCTGTTTTAACTGAAAATGTAAGTAAAATATATAATTAGTTTTTTCTCATTTAGGGCATGTGTGAAGTCCCATCCCCCCGATGCAATTTGGTCCGCCACTAACATTTGAGTTAAATGTCATGGTTTGGCGGTTCCATAGTAATTAAATCATGTTTCTAGCACATTTACACAGAGCGTTGCTTAACGGTTTGTGTTTTTGATGCTTTAGTTTCAGAAATAAATAATGAGTATGGTTGTACGTCAGACATCATAACGCTTTCATGTAGTGGTTATGCAAAAATCCTAGTCACAAGCGCATATTTTGGGGAGTATTACAGTGCTTGTGGTAGCGAGTGCTGCCCTCCCGCTCCTCTTGATGACTGTACGGAATTGATGGAGGAATACTCACCTGTTTATTGGACTGCACTCAAGGACACATGTGACAATAAGACGACGTATGACGTAGAAAATCAGGGAGGATTGATGAGTACCTGCGATCCAGATGGCTGTAGCTGATTATGCCACTATCTACTACACGTGTAAGACTAGTACATCTTGACAAGGTACCATATTGCAAAGTATTTCTCCAAATATGACACATGTTTCAAAGTAAATTGATTTCAGTAATATAAAATATGCAAAGAACTGAGCTGGTCTTTTGTCAAATATCGGCAAACGTATTTTCCTTTCAATATATAAACACAAACGCAAATATTTATAGCATTTATACGTGAGCTTCTGCATATATTGAAACAATATATGCAATTGATAATTGATATTACATGGTGCAGACATTTTGCTTCCTAGAAATTTATCTTTTATGTATTCTTTAAAATCAATTTAGAGTTTCAAAAATACTTTTAAAAGAGATTTTTTTATCAATAATGTTGACAAAGGTGTGATCCCAACGGTTGCGTTTACTGCTTATACAACTGAGAGACAAGACATAAATGACGGCACTGTGGTTCAATTTCATGTATATATGACCAATATAGGCAACCATTACGATGCAAATTCAGGCAAGTTTACTTGTCCCACACCCGGCGTCTATATATTCTCAACTACGCCTACAACTGAATACTGCACAACCCGAGTGAACCTTGTACGCGACAGCGAATACTTAATTGCTGCCCGGGGTGAAGAAGATGGGTGGAACCAAGGCGCAGGAATAGCAATGGCAGAGCCAGGAAGTGTGGGTCGAAGGGAGGGATGATGGTGATGGTGATGATGTTTGGTAGTGGTATCATATATACAACCTTCTCTGGCATTCTGGTAAATCCATATTAAAAAATGAAATGTCACATAAAATACAGGATATGCTAACAAGTTGTTGGAAATATTTGCGAAACTATAAAACAAAATAACAGAACCAAAATGCAGAACTACAATCCTTGCGTCATGAAGACAAACTGACATTTAAGACCGCTAAAAATCCTTTCCTAAATACGCTCGCCAGGTTTGCATCAATTTTTTTGATTAAATCAAACAAGAGCAATGTTATTCAATCATCGAAATTGTTTTCTAAAAAAGTTTTGCTCCTTACATCCATGCTCATTAAGTGCAACAGAAGCAAAACATTTATATTTAAACCAAAAGTGCTCTACTATTTGTAGCAATATTCAATTTTCACACACATCAAGATAGTGTTTCGGACAATAAATATCTCGGCAGAACATGGCATTTGCGGAACTTCTAAATCCACGAGAAAACCCACAGTTTCGACTTCTTTGAATTTTACTTCATACCTCACGCCCTCACAAAAATTAAGTCATATTGATTGACGGTTTGTTTTAATACCTAATTGTATTGCTTCTTCTTAAACTGCAGTGAAGTTTTAGCAACCAGCCTTATATAATTTGTCGCTCTCTTTATAATGCTAAATTAGTCAGTTAGGTGAAACTGTTGTATTTTCACGATGAAAAATTTAGTTCAATCTATAAATAATTAAATTGGCTTATCAATTTCGATTTTATTGACAAGGTAAACGATACGGTAAATTGCTATTACTAGTATTACTAGCAAAATACCTACAATATTGCTAGTGCCTTATTTTTAGTTATAACAAAGAAAAAGTACTGCAAAATTAAGCAAAATACAAATTTAGAAGACGGTTTCTATGCCAGTTAAAATAAAATTCAAAAGGAGTATCTTTATCTGAAATCGGTGAGGGGGAGGAGGTGCAATATAACGAACAGGTCACGTGTATGCTTCATTTTCTCAATGACAGTGTATTACAGACATACTGTAAAGTAAATTAACAATTAGTATGATAGTGTAAATTCAGATTCCACGGAAATACTCTTGTTATGACAGTATACAACTGACAATCGCATGTGATGATATAACAGACATCCAGACCACTGATACGTGGTGAGATGATAAGCCGAGATTGAACGCGGCCTGAAACAGTATAAGTTTTAACAGTTTATGCTAAGTGTCACGTACATAGAAGCATAAATTGCGAGCGTTGGGAACTGTAGCAGGTGATTCCTGCTCTTACGAGTCTCGTTGTGAAATATCACTTTGTTTATTTACCCATTGTGTGAGCCACGAAAACTATTTAGCATGATTATTACGAACTTGTTTTTGCATTTTGAAGACCTTTATCAAAAAGCAAGCAAACTTTCTGAAAAATTTTCAGAAACAGTCTTTTCCAATTAGAATTATTCAGAGAGTGTTCCTTCATTGTCCCATTTCACCATAACTAATAGCTTCAAAATTAGAATTTGCTTAGCTAGTTTATAAAAGTAAACAGTTGCATGTGAGCGACAGTTTCTTTTTTAATTCCTAGTTCACTGATTTAGTTTCAGTTTATTAATGACGTTTTATTGGGAGTATGACGTTTTAGTGGAGTTGTATGAGTAAGAATAATAATTGTTATTCTGTAGTTTTATTCTACTTAATTCATCTGCAAAGGAGTGGTTTAGTGTCAACATTTATTTGCTCAAAGTGCTATATTGTTAAGCTTAACAAAAGGCAAACCGAAGACTTGCAAATAATATATGGAATTTGCATGTGGCTAATGCCTTTTTTCTCATTGCCTGTCTATCATTTTGTCATTATACTTCTCTGAACATACTGGCCATTATGGCCATAATACAAAACAGACTTTTTATCAAGAAATGCAACAGATAATGGCTACAGCAAGATTTGAAGACCTGTGACATTTGAAAACAGCCAAATGTGCATTCCATAAATGTGTGCTTTATTTACATATGCATAGCATAGATTTATAAGAACGACATGTCGATGCAAAATCTAACCTGGTTATTTTAAGTACACTGAATGTTCACATAACTTATTAGCTTCAGCTCTGAGAAAGCAGAAGCCGTATGTTAGATGAAAATCATAGTGGCTTTTTAGGTCTGTTTATTTGCGCTTTAGCCGATGATGCATGGAAAAAACCAGACCGACCTTGCAACGCTTTACATTTTTTATACTATTTAAATTAATTTATGCATGCTACTTCATCACTGAGGCGCGGTCATAAAATGTGCTTGAAATTTATTTATTCCATTAAATTTAAAGATGAAGGCCAAGATGTTAATGTAATACTTAGATATAACTAGATTAATGTTTCATATTACGTGTAATGTATTTGAAAAGATTACCGAAAAGACACCTTAAACTATATTTAAAATACAATTTCAATAAATGAAATCAGTACACACTAATTATATTTTCAATCTAAGATGCTGTACGTTTTCTAGCATTTCTAGAGAGCTATAATGCAGCCTTTTAATCGTTCCCTTATTGCCTAATTGCCTATAGTAATTACTTGAGCCTGTCTGTTCTCATACTTTTGACATTAATCTTTTGTTATCTGCAGACGTCTGGAATTGAAATGGAAATCCTAAGTAACAAGACTGCAGACATACGGCTGAAACATTTATACTTATAACAGTTCTCTTTTCTTTTTGGGCTTCACTGAGTGCTGGTCAGCCCCTCTCCTGTTACCAACAGGTCCATATCGGGATCTACCACATTAGAATAAAAAAAGATTGAGCTATCCAAGCCCAACCCCCATATAAAAAATGATATGGATAACACAGATAATCTTTGTATACCAAGACAAAATGTGATCCATTGAATCTACAGAAAAGCAGCTTCAACGACTGAGCTCCTAAACATGCCATAAAATAATAGATAAGAATACAACTTGTGTTTTTACAGATTTATTTGCAGTTTTTTTTCAAATACTCTATACATTTGTGGACTGCTCTACGATACATTAGACATCATTTGGTGAGAAATATCTGAAATTAGCGAGAAATCATGGACATAAATTTCTGTGTTACTTCTACTTATGTTATGGAAATGCCTTCAAAATGTAAAAAGGACTGTGTTTGCATTTGTTATTGGTATTCAACCAGGGCAATCACAATGTTGAGCTTCGTGTTTCCAGCAAATTTTGACTGGTAAACTAGCTAATACAATTAATATTTTAATGTTCACCCCCCGCTCCCCACCCTCCTACCCCGCACTCCCACCCCTCCCATCACCACCCACCCACCTCACCCCTACTCTCCGCATACTTGACCAACTCCTGCACCCGCGAATTAAAAATTCATCAGACTGCATGATTTTTATCTTAAACGCACTCAAACGTAAAAAATACCTGGTTAGAAATTTCACATCTAAGCTAGATGCAAGACAATCATTGTGGAAAGACACATCACATGACACGAGATAAGATAGATCCTATTCTTAAATGGCTTGCAATAAAATCGTAATTTACTTATAATTCAGATATGGCTATAGAAAAGACTATATTAATGGCAATGGCAATGTGCATTGCCACCACAGTGTGTACACAGGTACGTAAAGCAGTAGAGAACTTGCTTGCAGGTCAACTACTCTAATTTTCAAATACGTAAATTAAGAGTTTAACAATAGGTCAAGAAAAACATAAAATGATGTGCAAATATAAACAAAGATAAATTAAATAATATCAGCATAAATTAAATAATTTATTGCTCGAATAAAGTAATATCAAATTTTAAGTACACCATTAGGTTAGTTAGCTTTGAATAATAATTCTAATTTAACGTTGAAATAAGTTTGTTTAGGTACCAAGGGCTTTGTCAGTAAGAAACGCTGTTCTGTTTAAACACCCATGTTTCATGTGTTATCACTATCAAGCTGTGTTCGTGTATTTTCATATTTTGATTTTTACAAACAAAGAGCAAAGAGCAGACCAGATATTTCTAACGTAGATGCCATTAAAGCATTTTTAGAGCAATTCTATGGAAATACCGTACTTCTTTAACAAGAAATTACTCAAGAGAAAGTGACATTTAACTACCAGAGTGCTGTAAAAATTGTTCCAAGTCATGAGCATTCAGGGTACTGAACTCATAAAAATACACTTAGAAACCTGCATTCTGTGAATGTCTAGCTTCGTGTTTTCAAATTATTCATTAATAAGCGTATGGTCGTATATACTTTCCATTTTTGATTGACATCAACAGAGAAGAAGAAAATTGACAACAAATATTTCATACTGTACTGTTAAAATTATTTATGGTCGTCTGCATTCGACAATGCCGCACTTAGTACGCTGCAATAGTGCACTCTCTTTAGCACACTGCACTCAGTACAATGAACTTAGTTTATTGCATTCAGTACGCTGCAATCAGTCAACTTCACTCAGTACTCTCCACTCAGACCTATGTACTGAGCTCACTGCTGTTAATGCACTTTTACATTATGGCTATATTTTTACAATCAACAAACATAGGCTGACGATGAAAACGAAGCTTTCCGCGAAGAAATCAAGAAAATGGTAACAAAGAGTAAGTGATTTCTTACTTTCAACTAAACCTAATTATAATCACTGTTAGAAGAAATACTCTGAAAGTACTTTTATTAACTTTCAAACTATTACCGTTCCAATTTATGTTCGCTTGTTTTGTTGTTTGCTTTATCTACGTCACGTTTGTCAGCTGTTCATTCATATTGTTCCTTTTTTTATCTGTGACAGATTTGTCTGCTGTTCATTCACATTGTTCCTATGTCATGTTTCTCTGCTCTATATTCACATTGTTCCTTGCTTTATCTATATTAGGTTTCTCTGTTCTTCATTCCCATTGTTCCTTACTTTATATATGTTAGGTTTCTCTGCTCTTCATTCCCATTGTTTCTTGCTTTATCTATGTCAGGTTTCTCTGCTCTCCATCCACATTGTTTCTTGCTTTACCTATGTTAGGTTTCTCTGCCCTTCATTCCCATTGTTCCTTGATTTATCTATTTCAGATTTCTCTGCCCTTCATTCCAATTGTTCCTTGATTTAACTATTTCAGATTTCTCTGCCCTTCATTCCCATTGTTCCTTGATTTATCTATTTCAGGTTTCCCTGCTCTTCATTCCGATTGTCCCTTGATTTATCTGCACCAGGTTTGTCTGCTGTTGATTCTAATTTTCCCTTACTTTATCTGGGCCAGGTTTGTCTGCTATGCAGCGAGAGCTTGCAGAGAAGAGTAAACAACTCGAGTCCATGGAGCAGGAGCTTGCTGCCACGAAGAAATACTGCCAGACCAGAGAAAGGGACATTGAACGTCGAATTGCATCAATTGAGAGGACGGAAAAGCATATTTATAAAGCAACGACCACAAAACGTATGTTGGCTTTAAAATGTCGTCATTATCCAATAAAGTTAACTTAAAATAAGAAAATATTGAGCATATAGCAATATTAATCATGATGTGTGAGCGTTTGAGCCAAAAAGAGAAAGTATATGCAGCATTTGATGTATGAAAGAGTTTTTTTGCAGAGTTTTTTGTTCATAAACTTGAAATTGAAACACATAAATGGTTGTGATTGTTGTTCTCTGGTGTCTTTAGGTCATTTTTATAATCTTTTATGGTTATTTACAATTTTATTTCTTTGATTTTAGAAATGTATAATGAATATGGCTGCGATTTAGACATCATAACGCTCTCGTGTAGTGACGGTAAAACCATCAACGTCACAAGTGCGTACTATGGTCAATACCACACACCATGCGAGGGTGACTGCTGCCCACCACACCCCACCGCCGACTGTACAGAGTTGATGGAGGAAAACTCGCCTGTTGACTGGAATGCTTTGAAAGAAACCTGCGACAACAAAACCACATGTGATATAGAAAACCGCGGCGGTCTTGTCGAGTCCTGCACGTCTCCTTATTTCGCCGAATACGCAAGCATTTACTACTCTTGTCTCCCTAGTAAGCAAGTCTTCTATATTCTTCTGTTAGTAAACCTACTCGCCTTTGTTGTAGCAGTTTTAAGCAGTAAATCAATTTGGCGGATAGTTGCTAGCTGTTACGTTGATATTTTAGAAAGAAAATTGTTATCTTAAGGTACATTTTCTTGTATCATGATGTATTTGCATCACTTTTGTTTTAATTGTTCATAAAACTTCGCATTCCGACTTGGCTTAGGTTGACATGTTATTCTGTTCTGCTTTATATTTGGTAATCTCCATACGCAATAGTCTGTTCTTGTTTATAAATCATTCTGTTGTAACAGGTGATGTATCGCTTGTGGCGTTTACTGCTTATAAAACCAGCAATCAAAATACTAATGATGGCACAGTCGTAATGTTTGAGGCAGTCGAAACCAACATTGGTAACCATTACCAGCCGAGCACAGGAGTGTTCATTTGTCCTACTTCCGGTGTCTATCAGTTCTTTACAACACCTACATCAGATTCTCTTCATATGAATGCACATCTTATTCGAGAAGGAGAAATACTTGTAGCCACTCGGGCGGAAGACGATGGGATAAATCAGGGGATCGGCATAGCTATTGTGGAATGTCAGGAGGGAGAGAGGGTGTGGGTGGAGGGTCAGAATGGTGAACAACGTGTTTATGGAAGCAATCGCTTTTCTACATTTTCCGGCTATTTGCTGTATCGATATTGAACAATAAATCCTTAATCAATTATGAGATTACATTCCTTTGTGTGGCGATGGCGTGGACACACTTAATTCAAACTTTCAATACTGACAGCTTTGCTGCTGACAAAACTTGTCCGGATTACCAAGCTGAGTATTCCACTCAGGTTCTGCAACCATTTGTCTATAAACTGATTTCTTGTTGGCAATGTAGACAATCCACTCACCATAAAGTGTCTACAGTGTTTTCCGTAAATGAACTGGCCTAAAAATGTCGTGTCATGAATGTCGCTGGCCTAAATGTTGTTTGTCTTTGGTGTATAGTAGGGATACAGAGGGAAAGTGGTCAGTGTAAATTATTACGGTATCTGGAATTAATGACCCGTTGAAATTATTCGAATTGAAAGTTCAATAGACCACAAAACACAAAGAAACTGTTTAGTACCCCTCGCCCTCCCTCCTCCCAGAAAAACCTACGCACAACTTCTCCTAAAATTCATTAAATTAAGACAGGGCAGATAACTGATAAACAAACAGTAAGAGTGGAAGGGCCCAATGCCGGTATCCCGACATTTTGACGAGCGCCATTCAGCCGAGAAACTATTTGCCAACTTTAGCATCCACGTCATTTAACTGAGATTTAAAGGTGTGACTTTTTAACTTATTCTGAACTAAAAAGAATAAAAAAATTACATATCATTATCTAACTTTTACCCTATTTCAGAAGGCCTATTCAGTAAAAAAAAGATACCACCTCCAATTTGACGAATCAGTTAAAAAGAAGAACACATCGTAGATGCCATTTCCAGCAAAATCTCGCACAGTAAAATGTCGTCCGGCTAAGTGCCGCTCTGCAAACTGTCCCACGTTAAGGAATTAAACAATTCGCAAACAAAAGCAAACATGTTTGTTGTTGTGTTACTTTGATACCCTCTGCGATACACACAAACAACACTCAAAGATCGGTCTGCAAAGTTTTGTGTCCGAAATAGCGAAGCATTCGAATTATCCAGCTTCCAATTGAACTGAAAGAGACTGGCAATTTTTTTTTCGAAACTAGGGAGTTGTCCACATTTTAAAGGTTTGTCTGAAGACAGGCGTTGTGGTATTATTTTCATGAATTAAAATATAGCACAGGCTAAGCCCTAAATAAAGGTACACGAGCTACTACTGGCTAAACATTTGTAAAATCTGAGACAAAGGAACGGGAAGTAACTGGAAAGTTACCTGTGCTCTATCGCTTAACATTTTCTTTTATATCCACTATTGAATGAAAATTAACACCGAAACGGTACACAAATTGTGTCTTAAGTTCTGCACCAGAAGATCTGTCGGGTATGTTGTGAATTGCCATATCATATATGAGATGTAGTGTGACTGCGGCCTGTTGATAACAGTGCCACGACGCTGTAGCAGAAAATGTCACTGTATAAGCCATAATACTCTGCGCACTGTTACTAATGTGTCAATCAGTAATACCTCGGTACCCGCGTATCCAAATGAAACTGGACATCCTTGCATATGCACATCACTTTTGCCCCCATAAAGCAAGTTCACTTCTGTCAAGCAAGTTCAACATGCCGAAGTTGTCTAAAGGAGCACAACTTATTGGTCAGTTTGACGTACGCTGTTGAGTTGCAAAGTTGGCAGTCACTCGTTTACGGCAGAAGTTCCAGCTGACGAACGACGTTACAGATCCACCACAGTCAGGAAGGGCAGGAAGGGAAGACCGGCTGATAACGCGCACAATGAACCAAAATCGTTTCCAAACGGATGCGTTACAATGTGCTTACGTTTTTTCTGTGCGCGTCTGTGTGTGTGTGTGTTTGTTTTTAGGATAGCGCGTCCCAGTTAGCACCCCCACATATAGCCCACGTCGGCTATACGTGGGACACCCCGTGTTCCCACGTCGGAAATACGTGTGCTTTTCCATGTAATTACGTGGGTGCTTGGCGATTTTGAAACGCGTTCCGACGTATACCCCAAGTGAGCTGTCCGACGTTGGCTACACAAAGGCTATCCCACGTTGGCAGTACATGGAACAGCCTGAAAAGCCAACGTAGGTTTTAGGTGGGATGTCCCACGAAATTACGTGGGCGTTTGGCGGTTTTGAAACACGTTCTGACGTAAAGTCCACGTGGGCTGTCCCATGTTGGCTATGCTTGGAACAGCCAACGTTGCAAAATGAATTTGATACAATCCGTAACATCACATTTAACATCTCGCCCGACCATTACTTTAATTATTGACCATTAATCTTTCAAACTACACTACAACCCACCATTCTGATTTTGTTAAGCAACGGGCGAATCGTACTTACCTGGGGTTAAACCGGAAACCTCTAGCATCCTATGCGTTCACCTTACCTCTACCCCACGGGGGATTTATGCAATAATCAATGTTAGTCTTCCTCCAAAAGCTTCTCGCCTTCAGCAGTTTATTTTTACATTGTCGATTTTGTTAACTGTTTATTGATTAGTTATATAATTATTTGTTTAACAAAAATCGTTGTGTGCTCTGCTTTTATACTGGGTATTTACATATATGGAAGATCATTTAGATATCCTAATATAATAAAAAATATTCAAAATCAAATGAATGATGTCTAAGTTCAGCATCAGATTTTGCTATTATATATTAAAATAATAAATAGTATCTGAAATTTGTCAAAAAATGGTATTTAGTTCATATGGTTTTCCATGACGGTCCAAAACACAACATCCAATAAAAGTGATTTTTCATAATGCTCCAGTGCAAAACGTTGGGTATGCGTGGGAATAAGAGGGGTCTTCCGACAGTGGGACATCCGATATAATGCCCACTTGAAGCCTACTTTGGACAGACGACGTGAGCTACACGTGGGCTATCCCACGAAGGCTATACGTCGGAGATAGAGGGGACGTCCGACAGTGGGGCATCCCACATAAAGCCCACGTACAGCCGACGTTGGACAGCCGACGTTGGCCACACGTGGGTTGTCTCACTCAGGGTATACGTGGGAGAAAGAGGGCACGTCCCACCGTGGGATATCCCTCTTGATTCCGACGTATAGCGGACGTTGGCTGTATCACTTCGGCTATACGTGGGTTGTCCCATGTCGGCTATACGTAGGCATTAGGTGGGACAAAGTGTAACTGGGACATCCCACATATAGCCCATGTGTATCCGATGTAGGACGTCCGACATCCCACATCCCACGTAAAGCCAACATAATGCCAACGTCGGCTATACGTGAGAGAAAATAAGCACCATCATGACGCCCAACGAGCATGGGCACAGCAAGTGGAACCGAAGTCTGTTTGCTGATGATTCCCGTTTTTACATGCATCCTGGTAACCGTGCACCACACATGTGGCGAAGGCGTGCTGAGAGTCGATACGATCAAAGGTTTCTAAGGCGCCACGAACTGAACGGTATAGGGTCAGTAATGGTGTGCGGTGCCATTACCCGCAATTTAAAACCTGACCTGGTGGTTGTTGGTGGTTCGCTATCAGGTCGAGATGAAATCCTAGAGCGCCATGTCCGGCTCCTAGCAGCGGTAGCTGGCGCCGGTCGTTTCGTGTTGGTCGACGACAACGCTCGTCCACAAAGGGCGGTGTTGATTGACGAATACCTGAACCAACATGGAATTGAACGTTTGGTATGGCCAGTGAAGTCACCAGACCTAAATCACATCGAACATGTATGGGCCATGATGAGAAAGCATGCTACAGAACGCCAACTGCCATACCATACACTGCAAGAACACAGGCGGTTGCTGCGAGAAGGATTGGTCAAAGTTACTCGTCCTTCAGTAAAAGGCCTCCCAGATTCCATGCCTAGGCGGGCCAGACAAGTGTTTGAGCTGCAGGGTAATCATACTGGAGCCGCGTACAGAGCCGCAGTCACACTACATCCGATGCATGACATTGTGATTCATCAAAATGCACCCGACAGGTGTTCTGGTGCGGAATTTATGACGGAATGTACTTAAGGACAGTAAAAACGCAACAGTGAAAAAGAAAAATCATATAGCAACATGTACTGTACCTATTTTATTAAATTTTTCAAATTAACAGCCTTGTAAGTCCTTCTCTGAGTACTGAGTTTTCTTGAACATTGGTTGTAACTGCAGCCATTGAACAAAATGTCTTGCTCGTTTCAAAAATTCGCCATACAAATTTGGACTTGAAGATTTTTTGAAATGTTTAGTAACGCGTTCGGGCACCTAACCGCTTCGAAGGACATTTATCCGCCTGGGCTTCGATGTGATGAGTCTGTTGATACGCCACTGTGGTATCCAGTTCCAATCCTCGATCAAGGCTTGGCGCAGGACTGCGTTTGGGGTTGCGGCATACGCGCGCGAATTCTTCGATCGAGGATATCCCACAAGTGTTCGATGGGATTCATGCCGGACGAGTACGGCGGCCACTGTAGAATATTAATGTTGTTGGCGCTAACCTATTCTCATAAATAGCTGTTACATGCGGACGAGCATTATCATGCATGAATATTACTCGAGGATTTTGGTTGAAATAAGGCACAACTTCCCCTTCTAACAGAGTGTTTAGGTATTGTTGAGCCGTATGAATGCCGTCGATGATTAGGAGCCGTGATTTCCATCCGAACTTTATCGCTCCCACACCATGGTACTACTACCTCCAGATCTGTTCATCTCGCGAACTACTCGTCAGTATACGCGTTGCCGTGCATTATTGCAGAATAGAAGGAAACGTGACTCATCGATAAACACATCGCATTTCCAATTGTGACGTTGCCATAGTCTGCCTGAGTGGTTTTGTGCCCAATGGCGCCTTACACGCTGTCTACGGTTATCCAACACAGGTCCAACATAGGCGCGGTATGGCCAAATGTTGCGCCCCCGAAGACGCCGCAACATGGTCTTTGCGCTGATTCGCGGTTTGTGTCCACCCGGCGTAACAGCCGCTGTAGCAATCGAATTTCCCGATTCTGGTGCACGGTCGTTACTCGCGGCTGGCCTGGTCTGGGACGATCACGCGTTGTTCCCTTTACCCTCACACGAGACGGACGAAGAATTGTTGATCTGGCAACACCAAACTGTCTGGCAACCGCTGTACGCGAAGCACCACCCATCGACATCCCTATAGCCTGTAACCTCTCGTTTTCGGAACGTCGTGGCATCGTAACTTTCGCGTTGAACAGGACTTTTTCAACTCAGTAGATGTTTTCTTTCTCACTAGTGCACAACAATATTGTTTTAAAGGCAATAGTCCCCGTCAATCTGGTCATAGAGCCTCAAATTGCGCAGATCACAATTAACTCAGAATTCACACATTGATACCTTCAGACAGAAAGGTGTAGCCAGGCACTGAAGCGTGATCTTAGCTTAATAAATTGGCTGCCTATTTGCAATTAGAACTTAAGAAATAGAAACAAATAAAAATACATTTCTTTGTTGCGTTTTTAAAGTCCCTAAGTATTATACAGAGGAATACTTGCATCGTCAATCCCGTAATCTGAGTCTTCATTATGATCAAACATACTGCGTCACTGCAGCAATTCTTCAAAGATCTCCATATTCCCTTTCATCGTCTAGTGGCATTTCAATGATATACGCTGATTCTAGCTGTTGTGTTAAGTAAATTTCTTGGAAGGGGAGCTCATTATTCCACTCTTTATCAAACATTCATTATTAACTTGTTCAAAAATTCAACACTTGCACTTAGGGTTTCTGTTTCACTGTACGAAAACCGAACAAATGTTTGTGTTTTCCTCAAACCTGAAGGGCTTTTCTAGGTGTGGAAATTCTGTACAGCAGCCAGAATGCAGATGTAATTATAACGCACACGTGGTCTTGTTGGCATTTATTTTATAATTTTATAATCTGAAATTTTCCTACAACTGAGAGAGTTTAGAAGCTTGCAGCATTTTGATAACCTTTAATAAAGTGTTTATAGGTGCTAGATATTTTACATTCAGTATATCGCCACAATGAATTATGTGTTTGGTTTGATGAATAAATACTTTACAAAATATTTAAGAGCACACCCACGTGTCAGTTTGTTAACATTCATGGGTGTGTGTTGACGTTGTCTATCAGCTTAAATGTTTTATAACATGAAACTAAAATCAGTAACGCAACATGTTTTCGGTTTTATTGGAGAATAAACTAGTTACAAGGCGACAATTTAAACATGCCAGTTTTGTCTATATTGTTCAAGACTAAAGACATGTATTTCTGTTTTAGGAAAAGTAGTAAGAAAGAGTTTAATAAATTTTAAGATACAGATTTGAATTTGGTGACAACAGTTGGTATACTGACATGATGTGATTGAAACAAAAACGTCATCTTACTGGGATAATCTGCAAGTGAAACAGGCGACCAATCAAGGATGAAGGTAACTACCGAATGCACGCGATAAAGTAAGAAGTAGATTATCAAATATGTGCGCTGTTATTTATTTATTTATTTAGTGTAAATACTTTCGAATATTTACGAACAGCAATTATTATTTTGTTTAGTTTTGGACAATAGAGGAGCGTGAGCAAAGTCGGTTTGTGACATAAACCCCGATGAGCTATGTTTTCTTTTATATAAATCCAAACCATGGCAACCAAAAACTATGCTAACGTTCAGCGTTCTTCCTCTCCACATCCCCCCACATCCTCCACCCCACCATGTACACTAGTTCTATAAGCTGCGAAACTGGCACAGTGAATTGTGGTTTTACTATGCTGAAGTATCCTAAAAAAGCCCCAAATGTCGAAATTACTATCCTCATCTCTCTTCCCGCCAATCCTGTTTGCCCCTCCCCCTCCACCTACTCCAACATACATGCTCCCTGGGAACTGCCCCACCAACACCCGGAATTGCGGTTTTACGATGCCAAAGGTATCCAACAATAGCCAATAGTAACGACAAACAGCTCCATCTCCCTCTTCATCCCACCCCCCTGTCCCTCCCCCCTACCCCACTATACACGTATCCTGGGAGCAGCTCCAACAGCACCCTGCGCTTCTGCTATGCCAAAGGTGTCCTTAAAATAGTCCACACTGTCGCGACAACTCCCCTGCGGCGTTGATCACTTACAGCGCGGCGCTGTCACCACGGAGCCATTCCAAATCGAAGCACTCTCACGGAACGCTGACTCTTACTTGTCCACCCTGGCGTGGCTATGTACCAAATGGTCTCAAGGCGGAAGAAAGGAGTGCTTACATTTACACATAAGCCCAGCGAGATTGATAATTCTCTGGTGGTAAATCTTTACTCAACAAATCTCGGGTAAATATGCTGCACATTACAATGTGTCTCATTTTAATCGATTTTTATCCATTGGGGTAGTTAGATGTAAACAGATCCTTTAGGCACACATTTAGCTCCAAATAAGCCATACACTGTTCCCGATATAGATAACAAAATCCACTCTCAATGTGGTCTTTGGTGTTGTAATAAAACCCCCTCCCCCGACCAAAAAAAATCATCCTTTTTTTCGATCATTGATTCTAAGTCTCCTAACTGGTTAATTTATATTTATCGTTTTATCTTTTTTCTGTAATTCTCAGGATACGAGTCTTCTGATTGCATTCTTTAGTGAATTTATTGACACCGTTGTAAAAATCAACCAGGGCAATATTCTTGGTTATTTTCCGTGACGTCAGTTCACGTCTCGGCATCGAATAAGTGACATCACAAATTAAACTGCAATTCGATTTCCCACACTTCTATTTATTCTGTCACAGAAAACTTTCACAGAAATAACAAATATTTTTGTCTCTGCTGAACAATTTTATTTATAGCTTCAACTGATTATGTGTAAAGTTTGTTTATTACGCTGTAACCATGACCATGTCTTGCTTGGATTTTAACACTGTTGAAGGGCTACTGGATGCATCCAACGTTGAGTAAAAATGGGAAAGCTCACTTTTATAATGTGCAAGGTTTTATAGACCCAGGAAGCTGATTTAAAAACATTGTAATGATATTACTGACAGGAAATGACAGCAATGGTAAACCTGAGACCCCCCCCCAACCCCCTACCTAAAAAACATATATAATAATAAATAGATAAATAAATTAAATGATTAAAATATAGAATAAAAGGGATTCCTACGTTTTGAAATATATAAGAAAAGTGATCCCATGCATATTCTGACCCAAGTAAAGACCCAAGTGGCTTGGGGAGGGGGGTGGGGGGGCGGTTGGGGCGGGGACTGTTTTGGAAGGGGCGCGATTCTGTTTGAGTGGTACTTGAATAGAAGGGCCTCAGGAATATCGCTTTACCCCCTCGTGCTTAAAAAGCAATCTTTCCCGACGTCTATACAATGTCACTCCCTTAAAGTTTATGGAAAGTCCCATATTTAGCAGGACCTGTCTGAAAAGATAAGCTAAAAACGAAGATTTCTACATTAAATGTTGTTTTTATTTTTCATTACTTATGTGCTCTTAGTCAATTGTTATTATCTGGCGTATAATTTATCCGGAAAATGAAATCTGTTAGGAAAATTGACGTCACAGGAAGTTAAGGGAAGGGTAATGGTCTTGTCATTCGCAGCTCCATCTTAATTTCTTTCACACTTGCAGTCGGGGGGGGGGGGAAGGGGGGAGGATAAACGGTAGGCTATTACTTTAGAAATACAACCATGTTCCGTGCCTCAGACTGCCATTTGGAAAACCTCGTAGTAGGATATGTCGATTAATATCGTGGGAGTTACAATCCCAGCAAGAGACAGAGAGCGGGAGAGAAAGAGAGAGAGAGAGAGAGAGAGAGAGAGAGAGAGAGAGAGAGAGAGAGAGAGAGAGAGAGAGAGAGAGAGAGAGAGAGAGGGGGGAAGGGAGGAAGTAGGGATTTATTTAATAATTTTATAATCTGAAATTTTCCTACAATTGAGAAGTTGTAGTATTTTGATAACCTTTAATAAAGTGTTTATAGATGCTAGTAGTTGAAAAACGGGGGTTCTAAAACAGGAAGTGACGTCATAGTGACGTCACATGGTGTTTTAGAATCCCCACGGGATTAAAGCGAGGACCCCCCCCCCCCCCCCCCCCGCCCAGCTACCTAGTGAGCCCCCCCCCCCCCCGCCCAGCTACCTAGTGAGCCCCGCCCAGCTACCTAGTGAGCCCCCCCCCGCCCAGCTACCTAGTGAGCCCCCCCAGCTACTTTTTTACGCCGCTGGCTCACGGCTCACCGTCAGTAGTATAAAAAGGTCGGGTTGACACCACTCTAATCATTGCATTGCCAAACCATCATGGAGACGTCTCGAAACGCAGCAACGGCTAGCAACATGGAAATTGATAGTCTTTTTAGCAATGAAACAATGGCTTTTACAGATGCAGTTTTAACTGCAGAGGAGACTGCTGCCTTCCTTAGTACACTAACAGAAGCTGAAAAAGCCTTGGAGGAAGCATTAGGGGCTGTCTACAGTACAGCAAACTAGGCCTGAAGAAGTACAGCAAGCAATGCCCGATCTCGAGGGATCTGACTACCCGTTCTGGGTTGCCAATGCGCTTGTAAATGGTAGCGCCAAACCACTTAGTACAAAGTTACAGGCTCATCTAGAGCATCTTGAGGAGGAAGAAGTGGTCATGTCAAGCGATGACGACGGTGACGACGACGATGACGACAATGACGACAATGACGACAATGACGACAGCGACGACGATGAAAAGCAGCTCACATCTAAATTCGAATTGAGCAAAAGTATTCCTGTTACTGAAGAAGACGTCACGCTGTTGAAACGGAACTTTCAAGCAGTGATTCCTCTGATAGATTGCAACATTTTATGGTGCTTATGTGAAGAAGGCTTTTTCGACCAACACACATACATATACCTAACGGAAGAAGTGAACACTGTCATTCAGCTTATCTACATGCTAGAAGGAAACATACAGCATGTTCCCGCGTCAGAGCCACAGGTCTCCGAAGCCATGACCCGACGTTTCGTTCAACTTATTAGAAGTCTTCATGAGGAACTTTTTAAGACATTATGTCTACCGGCGCCAAAGTGTGTTGACGAGGATCGCGATTCCAAATGTGCAAAGGTCATGCTACATGGCTTCAAGTACCTTGAAGAACGTATTAAGGTGTACGAGATGATGGCCTACCTCTATGAAAAAGGATATTTCACCATGCCAATGGATAATTGGAAGTCGCAAACGAGGAGATTTTTTAGTGATCGTCATGAGACAATCTCTAACAGACGGTTTACCAACAGCCTTTCTGGATGGTTTCAACGAGATCACTCCGCGATTTTGCAAACATCTCATGAAAACATACATGTAATGTCCATATAAAAGGATTGAGGTGTTAAGTGCAGTCATCATTCGACGCATAGCCATGGAGAAGACAAGCAGCTTTAAAATTAGTGCAAACTTAACAATTACTGTGGAGCATGGACAATTTGGATTATTTATTCGAATCAAACGTGGAGAGAGATGGCTTGCTTTATCACCATCCTTGTGGAAGATTGTGTGTCTGAACTTACCAAGATTACGTGACATTGGCTTCAAACTGTACTTAACGCAAACGAAGTGGCTTGAAGTCATTTCATACTTGGACATGCGCTATGTGAGTTTTGTGCAAACATCACTGTTTGACGGGAAAGAATACACGCGCTACATCAACATGAATGATGGTGAATGGGAGACATTGCTTCAGGAGATGGATAACATTAACTCAACCTTATTGCCATGCACGGAATGTCATGGGAAGAAAACTCCTATCAAGCTACAAAAGGACAATCGGATGAAAGTGTCAAAGTTATCCAAGAAAAGACTGGCTGAAGTTCAATTGGAGAATATGGATGTGCAAAATCAACTTGGACTTACCTGTGAATATTGTGGTGCTTACGGATATGCTGAGGATTATGATTGTCACTGCCACAAGTACAATTGCAAGTTGTGTGAACCAGACAACTTCTGCAACAAGTGCGGCTCACTAACTGTTTCTGCGGAGTAAGACTGAGAGTCATTTGTTTGCCTACCGTCACAGTGTGCAGACGTGTTATATGGATATGTGAAAGATGGATGTAGAAACATGTTTCAAGGACAAGTATGTGGACTACATGATAAGTGAACTGGCGCGTTTTGGATCTATTCAACAACAACTGCAACACTTTGACATTTATTGGGAACTTGCGCATTCCACGTTAAGTGTACCAAACTTACGTGAGGATTTCATCAAAGAGTGTATGTTTTCAAACATTGACGGAGCTGAGGAGTTTGATGTGGAAGCAGCATATCACTTCGCTCGATTTGATCCAAGACTGTTTGATGAAGTGAGAGAGTGGTTAATCTACATTGCAGTATAATGACAGACATTACATTGAGACAATATATTGTGCCAAAGACATATTGTGAAGAAATGTTATTAGCTGTAAAAAAGTTTGCATGTTTAGTATGTCCTGCTTGTCAAAATGAAGAGTGTTCAGAACATACTTGTCATTCTGCATGTGTCTATACATATTGGAATGAAGCTAAATATTACATTCATTCAGATAAAGTGTTAGATAATGCAAATCAACGCTGTGAAAAATATGGTGTAGATGCTATCACATTTGATGAATTAAGTTGTTGGTTAATGTTCATTGAAGGTCAATGGACTTCAATTATTCACACCATTGTATCAATACTTGATTTGTAAGATATGTTGATTGAGCTTTTATAAAATTTAAGATATGTTGATAAAATTTAAGATGTGTTGATAAAATGTAAGATATGTTGATAAAATAAAATGCAAGATATGTTAACAAGTGTTGATCATTTAGTGTTAACATGTCAACGTGGAAAGACTACTTAACCAATATTTACTTTAAACCTGGTCAACCCGGGGCATTTGCTGGTCCTTATAAACTTTATCATATATTAAAAAAAACATGATCAACCAGTCACTCATTCACAAGTGAAGAAATGGTTACAGGATCAAGATGCCTTCAGTTTACTACAACCTGTAAAATACAGGTTTAAAAGGCAACGTGTCATTACACGTGGAATTGATGACATGTGGGATATTGATTTAGCTGACATGGGAAACATAGCTCCATATAATGATGACACCCGTTTTTTGTTGGTTGTCATTGATGTGTTTTCCAAATATTTATGGGTGCAACCAATGCCTAATAAATCACATACGAGTGTCATAGAAGCCTTTCAAAAGATTTTTCATGAAACACAACGAAGACCACGAACTCTAAGGTCAGACAAAGGAACTGAATTTAAAAACAGATGGGTAAAAGCATTTTTGAAGAAGGAGGGAATACATGCCTATACGACAAAGAATGAAACCAAAGCCAACTTTGCTGAGAGAGTCATTCGTACTCTAAAGGGAATGATGTATCGATATTTCCTACATAATCAAACGTATCGATATATGGACATCCTTCCAGACTTAGTGTATAATTACAACCATAGACCTCATGGCTCCCTCCCTAATAAGTATGCTCCTGCAGATATTCGTAAAGACAACGAATCGAAAGTGTGGAAGTATATGTATGTAGACAAATTGAAATTAAAACCAAAGAAGAAAAAACCCTACAAATTTAAAATTGGTGATCAGGTTCGCATTTCTCACATGAAATATGTATTTCAACGGGATTATCATATAAAGTGGACGCAAGAAGTGTTCATTATCACACATCGTTGTAAGAAGCAAGGAATACACTTGTATCGTGTGAAAGACTTTTTAGATGAAGATATTGATGGACATTTTTATGAAGAAGAACTGCAGAAAGTGACAAAAGATATTGAATCAGTCTACAGAATTGAAAAGGTCTTGAAAACACGAAGAAGACGAGGTGTTAAAGAATTATTTGTGAAGTGGTTAGGTTGGCCAAAGAAGTTTAACAGTTGGGTGAAAGAAACAGATATTCGAAAATAAAGCATCCATTCACGTGTTTGGTCTCTGGACCTACAGGCAGTGGTAAAACTTCTCTAGTTAGAGAAATTCTAGAACAAAAGTTAATTAAACCCTCTCCAAAAACCATTTTATGGCTCTATGCAGCAGATCAGCCTTTATACAAGGGAATGAAGGGTGTGGAATTTTACCAAGGCATTCCAGATGACATTGAAGAGCGTTTTAACCCGAAAAAGCCAAACTTACTCATCATTGATGACTTAATGACCAAATGTCATAGTGATGAGCGAATGACACGTCTCTTTAGTGTTGGTAGCAGTCATCAAAATCTAAGTATTATTTTTATTGTGCATAATTTATTCCATCATGGTAGAGAAATGCGAAATATTAGTTTGAATACACATTACATCATTCTGTTTAAAAATCCTAGAGACAGCCAACAAATAAGTACATTAGCGCGACAAATGTATCCTGGAAAATCTCAATTTCTCATAGAAGCCTATCAAGATGCTACCAGCAAACCTCATGGCTATTTATTCATTGATTTGAAGCCGAAGACGAATGATCAACTACGTATTCGTACAGGCATTTTACCAAAAGATACACATTACGTATATGTTGATAAGGTAGCGTATGAACAAGAACCAAGTCACTTGACCATTCGCAGCCAAGATGTCTAAACGTATTCAAGCGAATCAACCTTTTCTTCACTTGCTCGCACGCAGCAGGCCGAAGCGACGTAAATCCTTGCTACAACAAGCTACTAAGGAGGAATTAACTAGCTTGTTTGAAATTTGTTTGAATATATTGCGAGGACATTTACCCTTAAGCTCAAAAAGGTATAAGGTATTCAAACGTGAACGTCATACCCTACGCACACTAGCAGATAAGAAGATATCACTTCGAAGAAAAAAGAAGTTGGTTAATCAGAAAGGAGGATTCATTGGAGCTATTGCTAAATTTGCATTGCCCTTGTTAGCTCAGTTGCTGTTAAAATGAAACATACTATGAAAATGGTCCTCATTCCTGAATATGAATATAAAATGTTGTTAGAAAAGAAGGGAAAAGATGGTGAAATCAAAACGAAAGTGAATAAACTTTTACGTGGGAAAAGAACTCGTGAAAAGGCAATAGAAATGTCTCAAGTTCTTGGCCGTCATTTACGAACAATTCAGTCGCAACAACAGCGACAAAAGTCTGTTACATCATCCAAAGCAGAAAAATCAGAAAAGTCCCAACAGTTTCTAAGCCATTTTCAACCTATTTATCATGTAAAACTAACACAACTTCTAGCAGAACTTAAGAAATATGGTACGAGATGGACAGATAAAAATGAACTTGTTTTAAAAACGGGTACTGTCATTACAAATTCCAACATTATTGATTTGTTGAAAGAAGCATTGGTTGCTACAAGAAGAAAAGAACAACGAGAACCACCGCATGGTTGGAAGCAGTTTATTGAGGAAATTGTAGATGCTAATATTCCAAAAACTGTTTTTGGTAAAAAGACAACTCGTGAAGATATTACAAAAGAGATACAACAACGTCAACAAAGGTTGTTTCCAGAAGGATGGGAAACTTTTTAACATGGATTAAAGAGTTATGGTGTTGTTGTTGTAAAGAAAATGGAAATAAAAATACTATTCCTGTAAAAATTAGGTGTGTTAGTGCTTGTTGTCAGGAAGAAGTAGTAGATACCAATGTAGATCATGTAGATAGCAATTTAGATGACAATGTAGACAACAATGTAGAAAGTGAAGATGAAGAGTGTCAAACATGAAGTAATGTATATACACATCTAGTCTATCTACATCACATAAACGATTTAGCTGTCATGGAGTCAACAAGTTTTTACATTACTTTACCCAGCAATGCTAGTATGAACTATTATCCCAACAACAAGACTTCGAATTATCAAATTCGTATGCCTCGAACCATCTATCTGAACGGAAAATATGAAGTGGCTTTAGCTGAAATTCAATATCCACATACATGGACAACCATGAGACATGGAATGGACTATTCTATTCAGTATCGACAACAACCACTGAATAATGTTGTTCTTGACACAATCAATATTCCTTATGGTTACTACAGATCCATACAAGAAATATGTCAGGCAGTCAATAAAGAAGCAACTAATTCTATGAAAGATGACCTTGAAGAAGCTATTCAGATAAAGTATGATAAAATTAGACGACGCGTTTTTCTATTTCTAAATTACGGCTTTGAAGTGTCATTCTCAACTGGATTAGCTGAGATTTTAGGATTTATCCCAGATCAATGGTATACTGAAACGTGTACAGCTGAACATAAAGCTGATGTGAAACAGGGATTTTATACACTTTATGTGTACTGTAGTATTTGTGAGCCACAAGTTGTTGGTGATTATTATGTTCCTTTGCTACGTTCTGTTGGAATACAAGGACATGATGGAGACATTATCATGAAAACTTATGGAGAACCGCATTATGTTCCTGTAAACACATCCAAATTTGACGTGATAGAAATGAATATCAAGGACGACACAGGCCATAATGTTCCATTTCAAACTGGAAAGGTGATCTGTAAACTTCATTTTCGACCAAAAGCATTATGAAAGCATACACACACAATCCATCTATATATCGCAACCATTTTCTTCGTCAAGTGGGTGGAGAATTACCAGGATTTAAAGGAGTGCGAATACAATATGGAGATGGTATTGGTTCAATACTGGGATCATTGGCTCGAAAAGCAATTCCACTGCTTAAGGCAGGGGCTAAAATCGTTGCACCACATCTTAAAAAGGCTGCAAAAGATGTCGCGAAAGATGTTACAGGTCGAGTAGCACAACGTATGTTTGGTGATGAGTTAGGAGGACAAAAGAGAGCGAAACCAGCAAAACCTGTCAGAAGGCGAAAGGCAGCTAAACGGATAACATCAACAAAATATAAGAAAGATATTTTTTAATCATGTCTTTAATTCATAATCATTCTTGTGAATGTAGTCTTTCTCCATTAGAATGGTTTCACATACCACCAACGCAAACTGCTGTAGAAAAAAGTTATAATGTAGACTATCAACCAATGACTACCATTAGAGAGGGTGCTCCAATAGAATTCTACATTCCTGCGAGTACCGAAGAATATCTAGATTTAAAGAACAGTAAACTCCATATTATATGTCGCATTGTAAAGGCTGATGGTACACCGTGTGGTGTAGATGATAACGTGTCATGTATCAATGATTTGTTTAATGGGTTATGGTCCAATATTGAATTATTTCTAAATGATCGATTGGTATCACATAGTAACAATACCCATGGTTATACCAGCATCATATCTCATCTCATTCATGACTCGGAAGAAAGTCTCCATTCTGAGCGCTCTATGCGTCTCATCTATAAAGATACTGCCGGGTCAATGAATACTCATGAGGTGAAAAGACCTAATCATGAAAGATATGTATCAGGTTTTCATGTAAATATTGAAGGTGGTGATATAGCTGAAACAGGAAATAATGGTTTACATAATCGCTATTTGTATACACGTCTAAGCCGTGAGTTTATGCTTACAGGTGGTTTAAGGGTAGATTTGTTTGAGCAGGATCGTTATCTTCCCAATGGTGTTATTATGAAATTACGTTTACATAGACAAAAAGATGAGTATGTATTAATGGCTGCAAATAATGGTTTTAAAGTAGAAGTGAGAGAAGCGTTTTTAACCATTCGCAAAGTGAGGGTTAGTCCAGGTATTCAATTGGGACATGCAGATGCATTGATGAAAAGTCCTGCTAAGTTTATTATTAATAGAAAAGAGTGTAAAGTTTTAGCTATTCCAACTGGATTTCAATCTTTTGTGAAAGATAGCATCTTTTTAGGCCAATTACGAAAACGTATTGTCATTGGAATGGTTCATAATGAATCCTTTGCTGGAACAGTATTGAGAAATCCATACAATTTTGAACATTTTGATCTTAACTTTATGCAGCTTTACTCTGATGGTGAACCAGTCCTATCCAAACCTCTCAAGCTTGATATAAATCGAGGCAAATATCTTGATGCTTTTGAAACACTTTACAAATCTTTTGATAGATTGGATGGTGAGAAAAGTTCCATTATAAAACGGGAAGATTGGCCTAGAGGTTATTCTTTATTTTCTTTTGACTTAACACCTGATTATGATGGTGTTGATCATTATGCCCTTATCAAACATGGGAATTTGAGACTAGAAATGAATTTTGCTGGTGCCTTGCAAAATACAGTCAATGTTATAGTGTATGCTGAATTTGATAACATTGTTGAAATAAGTGCAAATCGTAGCATTCAATTCGACTACCAGTCATGAACACGAAGCAGATAGAAACCATCCTATCCCATGATGCCACGACAAAAGACTTGTTTCAAGGTGTGTTTGCCATGGACCAGTTACCATCTTTACAACGCGGTGCCTATGTCATCAACACAGACGATCATGATGAGCCAGGAGAGCATTGGGTGGCAGTATATTATGACGAAGACCCTGCAGAATATTTTGACTCTTATGGACTTTTACCTATAGACAGTCGTTTGAATAAGTTTTTAAAGTTTAATTTCATTTATAATTCAGTTCCATTACAAACACCGATATCCTCTACATGTGGATTTTATTGTGTGTATTATATAATTCAAAGAGCTCGAGGACATAGTCCTTTTGAAATCATTGATGTATTAAGAAGAAGTGATGGTGATTTTGTTGTAAAGGATTTTGTATATAGACATTATAAACCATTATTTTATTGATGTTGTATTAGTTAAGTTGCATTAGTTAAGTTGTTGGTAATTGTGAATTGTATTATGAATATTGTAAATAAACAAGACAGTTTTATACAACATTCTTTTTTTTTTATTGTGTTATACATTATTTACATTTCACAATTATTTTACAAATACATTCAATACATCAATAAACACATGCCATTCATACCAATCTAAATTAATATATGTATCATAGACATTACATTCACGTTTGTAAATGCTATGAAAACTAGCATAACACTGTCCATTACCAAACTTTATTATTTTAACATCTTCGTGTTCAGACAGTTTCAGTTCATATCCATCTTCATTTATGTCAATGTCCATCACCATAGCACACATGGGATGTGTCAGCTCAATGGACTTGGTGCCTCGCATGAGTTGCACTCCTTCCTCTTTGAATTCAAGCGTCAGGTTCTTTCCAATCCAATGCTTGTAACAGAGCGTGCCATTCCACTGTGTTGAGGGTGATGTAGTCGTAGCATTTTGTAAGCTCGTCATATTGGCGAAATCGTACAAACACGTCTAAATAGTTCTCAGTCACACGCACTTCTAAATCCTCTGAGAGTTTCAGGAGAAAGCCAGGTATCCTCAGCTTCTCTAGATGGTCTTTCAACACAGATTGTTCGTCAGTTGATAGAATGATATACTTTCCAAAATGTTTTAGCACGATGTCATCATATAAGTTTCTCAGATATGAGAATCCATGCGTAATGGGTTCATATTCCGATAAAAAGTCTTCCATCTCGTTCAACAGTCAGATGAACTATGAGCTGTCTCCTTGTCTGCAAAGACGTTTTTATGCTCGCAAGATGGCGAAGAGTGGATGTTGTATAGCTTCTAGGAATCGTAAGACTGCGCGCCAGTTCTTGATATCAAAGAGGATCAAATCTGTATATGGTGTATCTGGCACAACTCCCTTGTAATCCTTTGGATAATCCTGTAAAAGATTTCTACAGATTTCTACACGTATGTTAGAATCATATTCAGCCACTGTCACTTCCACTTTATTTTCAAGTCTACGTTTAAACCCATGTTCAAGTGGTATGTTTTTAAAGTCTTTCCACACTTCAGATTTAAACCGATGATAACTTGTCTGAGAACCTAGTATCACTTCATTCCTATCATTTACAGTAAGGTAAGCACCACCGTTCAGCATGAGTGCATTCATGTTTTTACCTTGTTATGAGCCACCTTCTTGTCTGCGAAGCCTTTTATCCACTTCTTTCACCTGCTTCTTCAGCATTTTCCATTCAGGTATTGTCAGCAAAATTCCCTTTTTCGTTGGACGGTTTTTTCCAGTCCCCTCATCTCTCAGGTACTTGCGAATGTTTACCACTCCTTCATTGCTTTGTTTCATAATCTTGATATACTTTCCATTTCCTAGAGAAAGCATTCCATCCCACGACTGTGGTGTTGGTGCTGTCTCCACTTTCAATTTCTTGATGGTAGTGGTAGGATTTTTCACTTTTAAGTCTTTAACTGCATCTGCAAGAGTATCCATATCAGTTGTAGATCTCTTACGACTTTCACGTTCCATGTTAACACTTCAATGTTCACACCTCAAATAACTCTTCCGTTGGAGGACCTCCCCCTTTTATACCACAGCCTTGTAATGTCCATGCGCTAAAGTGGAATAGGCATCACTCAGCACATATCGCTTGTCGTCATATGGGGAGAGGGCTACCTTCCTAATCTTCTCCGAGAAAAGCTGGTGACTATGACTTCGAATAATGTGTCCCGTAGCCATCGTTTGAGTCTTCTTGAACAAACTGTCTCTATACTGTACATGTTTAATATGTCTTTGACAAGCTCGAATAATGCCTTTAGCTGTATGTTTTTCTTTCCCACCGCACAATAAACTGTACATTTTCGGTCTGAGTCCAACAAACTCTTCAATGGGGATGCCTGCAGTTTCATCCTTCATTTTCCCGAGCACTTTTTTGTTCACGTTGGAATGTAGGAAGTGATCTGGCGGATAGTCACTTGTGTCGAACAGGTCAGCATCTTGCTGCATATCCTTGTAGATATCTTCCGTTTCTATGTCATAACATAGACTGTCAGTGTCGCTGAACAACAACTTGGCATTGGGATACTTGACCATGATGTAGTTGTAATGAAAGTTGAACATAAGCACTTTGCTGAGGTCGAGAATAGTGAAGCCAACTTGAATGGGTTTATCCAGAAGCAAATCCACTTTGCGTAAATGTACTGCGGTCAAATCTTCGTTGAAAATTTTGAATTTGTGGAACGAAGGTTTGGCTACAAGTTTCTTGAACCGCTTTTTCTTGTGAACAAGTTCAACATTGATTCGCTTTCTCACATTTTCCATGGTTTTGCCAAACACAGAGTTGTTCATCAGTTTTAAGAAGTCTTTCTCAAACGGGTTCTTGGCCAATTTTCTCTTTTCCGTGTTCAAGGTAATGTATTTTGCCAACCATTTGCTCTGTTCAAACATGATGGCGCGATGTACTTTGGTGACTTTCAACCCGAGTGAGACGTACTGTTGTAAATTCCTGTAATGAAGTACATATTTCTTCTTGTCAGACAAGTTAGGAATGAACAAGTGGAGATTGCGTGACGAGAAAATACTTCACAATGTCGACATTACTTCTTGGCAGATGTATGACTATGAATGACGTCTTCAAAGTAAACTATATTAACTATGTGTTTTCAAAGCTTCCTGCTTTTGAATGGGAATGGATGTTGCAAGTGAAGAATTTACATCTGCATTGGGAAGCTGTTGGAAAGGCTATTACAAGAGATCGTTTCATCCACACGTTTCTACGTGAATGTGAAGATTTACATATACTATCAACTTATGACATTGAATTAGCATTTATCAACGCGAATACAATTTGGGCAGTTGAGCTAATGTTAGCTATAGCTGCAAGAATCATTCTACATTATGATGATGATGTTCCATTGACGACGAATGTATCAGAACTTGTTCGATTCAATCATGGACGAGTTGAAGTGAACTCAAAAGTTTGCAAGTTGTTTGAAAAGGGAGCTGACTCAGCAGATAGTTGGGTATAAAAAGGGAGTGGACTCAGCAGAGTGAAGTCATTTCTCAGCAGACAGTCGGAGGGAGTGGACGTGAAGTCATCAGTACATTGTGGCAGCCATGGAGAACAAGAGAAGCAGCTTTAAAATTAGTGCTAACTTAACCATTACTGTGGAGCATGGAGAATATGGGCCATTTCTACGCATCACACGTGGAAAGATGGTATGCTTATTCACCATCTTTGTGGAAGATTGTGTGTCAGAGCCTGAAAAATTTACGCGACATTGGCTTCAAACTATACTTAACGCAAACGAAGTGGCTTGAAGTCATTTCATACTTGGATATGCGTTATGACAGTTTTGTGCGCACGTCACGGTTTGAAGGGAAAGAATACACACATCACATCAACATGAATGATGGTGAATGGGAGACACTGCTTCAGGAGATGGACAACATCAACTCAGCCCTGTCACAATGTGAGGAATGTCATGACAAGAAAACTATCATCAAGCTGCAAAAGGATGGTCGGATGAAGGTGTCAAAGCTATCCAAGAAAAGACTGGCTGAAGTTCAGTTGGAGAACATGAACGTGTAAAATCAACTTGGACTTACCTGTGACTATTGCGGTGCTTGTGGATATGTGGAGGATTATCATTGCCACTGCCACAAGTATAATTGCAAGTTGTGTGAACCAAACAATTTCCGCGGCAAGTGTTAATTACTTAAAGTCAGTGAAGCAAAGTAGAAGTGACACTGAAACAAGATGGACGCATGTTTTAAAACTGCTTATGTTGACTTGATGATTGCTAAACTTGCTTGCTGTGGTACTCCAGACTATCAACTTTATAATTTGGACGCTTTTTGGGATGTTGTACATCACAGGCTTGATGTGATTGAACTACATTCAAGATTTCTTGGAGAATGTCATAAAATTGGAATAGAAGAAGATCCTGATTCTGCGCTTTATTCTGCTCGTACTGATGTAGAAGTATATTTCACCGTAGTTGATCATTTGAGAGATTCTTGTGAACTACAAGAAGAAGAAGAGGAAACCGAGCAGCTTTATCAGGTAACTTTAAAGATATAAAAAGCTTTTAACATCTTTGTAACAACATAGTGAATTGATAACATAACAATGTTTTTCTTACTAGCAAATTTAGTTTTATGTGAGTGGTTTCAACGTAAAGAAATAAAGAACATGATAGAAGAGGCAGCAAATATATTAAAAGATATTTTATTACAGGAAGAAACCGACATGTCAGAATAAAACAGCAGAAGCAAAGTCAACATGGAGAATCTTGTGCTATTCAGCGGTCACAAGGACGTTCTTTCAAACATGTTTCCAACACGACTTGAAAAGTATGGACATGTGTTCAACTCAAGTGAAGCTTTGTATCAATATGAGAAAGCAGTTTTTCATCACCGTCAAGATCAAGATATTGCTTCAGCCATTGCTTCATGTAGAAATGGATATGAAGCAAAACGTATTGCTAAAGGGATAAAGCCATGTCCTTTATGGCATACAGTGAAGAGAAGCAAAATGCAAGATGTTTTACAAGTCAAATGGAATCAGTGTGTATTGTTTCGCAACAAGTTGAAAGAATGTAAAGACAAAACTTTAGTGGAAGCAACGTATGATCATTGGTGGGGAGCTGGTGTGAAACAAGTGTCATCTGGATATCCTGGTCAGAATATTATGGGAAAGTTGTTAGAATTTTTGTGTGAGGGTTAGAGACTTTTTCATAATCTTGTCAACCGTCATGGTGTGCAGACGTGTTTTTAACACATATATGAGTATGTAAAGGATGGATGTAGAAACATGTTTCAAGAACAAGTTTGTGGACTATATGATAAGTGAACTGACACGTTTTGGAACTGTTGAACAACAACTGGAACACTTTGACATCTATTGGGAACTTGCTCATTCCATGCTGAACTTGACAAACTTGCGTAAGGAGTGAAGAGTCAAACGTTGCTGGAGCTGAGGAGTTTGATGTGGAAGCAGCATATCACTTTGCTCGATTTAATTCAAGACTGTTTGATGAAGTGAGAGAGCGCTGTATACTGTAGTATAATGGCGGACATGACACTGAGACAATATATTGTGCAAAAAGCTTATTGTGAAGAAATGTTTTTAGCTGTAAAAAAGTTTGCATATTTAGTCTGCCCTGCTTGTCAACATGAAGAGTGTCAAGAACATACTTGTCATGCTGCATGTGTTTATACATATTGGAATGAAGCTAAATATTACATTCATTTAGATAAAGTGTTAGAGAATGCAAATCAACTTTGTGAGAAATATGGCGTAGATGCTATTACATTAGATGAACTCAGTCATAGTTTAGTGTTCATTGAAGAACAATGGTCTCCAGTTATTCATACCATTGTATCTATACTTGATTTGTAAGATATGTTAGTTAAGTGATGTTAGTTAAGTTATAAATACATGTTACTATGTTGGTTGAGTTATAAAATAAAAGCTGTTCTGTTCAGACCGGGTTTTTTTATTCATTATGTCGACGTGGAAAGACTACTTGACCGATATTTACTTCAAACCTGGACAGCCTGGAGCATTTGCTGGTCCTTACAAACTGCATCACATCTTACGAAAACATAAGCAACCAGTTACACATTCACAAGTGAAGAAATGGCTGCAGGATCAAGATGCATTCAGTTTACTACAACCTGTCAAATACAGGTTCAAAAGACAACGTGTCATTACACGTGGCATTGATGATCTGTGGGATATTGATTTGGCTGATATGAGAAACATAGCTCCCTATAATGATGACATACGCTTTTTACTCATTGTCATTGATGTGTTTTCCAAATATGTGTGGGTACAGCCAATACCTAATAAATCACATACCAGCGTCATAGTGTGGAAAGTGTGGAAGTACAGTATATGTATGTCGACAAACTGAAATTGAAACCGAAGAAGAAGGAGAAGTACAAATTTAACATTGGCGATCATGTTCGCATTTCTCACATCAAATACGTGTTTCAACGAGATTATCACATCAAATGGACGCAAGAAGTCTTCATTGTCACACATCGTTGTAAGAAGCAAGGAATACATTTATATCGTGTGAAAGACTTTTTAGACGAAGATATTGATGGCCATTTCTATGAAGAAGAACTGCAGAAAGTGCCTAAAGATATTGAATCTATTTATAGAATTGAAAAAGTCTTGAAAACACGTAATAGACGAGGAGGTGTGAAAGAATTATTTGTCAAGTGGTTAGGTTGGCCAAACAAGTTTAACAGTTGGGTGAAAGAAACAGACATTCAAAAAATGAAGCATCCATTTACATGTTTAGTCTCTGGATCTACAGGCAGTGGCAAAACGTCTCTGGTGAAGGAAATTCTAGAACAAAAGTTGATTCAACCCTCTCCAAAAAGCATTTTATGGCTCTATGCAGCAGATCAGCCTTTGTACAAGGGAATGAAAGGCGTGGAATTTTACCAAGGCATTCCAGATGACATTAAAGAGCGTTTTAACCCGTAAAAACCAAACTTACTTATCATTGATGACTTAATGACCAAATGTCATAGTGATGAGCGAATGACACGTCTCTTTAGTGTTGGTAGCAGTCATCAAAATCTAAGCATTATCTTTATTGTACATAATTTATTCCATCATGGGAAAGAGATGCGAAATATTAGTTTAAATACACATTATATCATTCTGTTTAAAAATCCTAGAGATAGTCAACAAATTAGTACATTAGCACGACAAATGTATCCTGGAAGATCTCAATTTCTCATAGAAGCCTATCAAGATGCTACAAGCAAACCCCATGGTTATTTATTCATTGATTTAAAACCAAAGACAAATGATCAACTACGTATTCGTACAGGCATTTTACCAAAAGATACACATTATGTATATATTGATAAAGCAGTGTATGAACAAGAACCAACTCATTTGACCATTCGCAGTCGAGATGTCTAAACGTATTCGAGCGAATCAACCGTTTCTTCACTTGCTTGCACGCAGTGGGCCTAAACGACGTAAATCCTTGCTACAGCAAGCTACAAAAGAGGAACTAACAAGCTTGTTTGAAATTTGTTTTAATATATTGCAAGGACATTTACCCTTAAGCTCAAAACGGTATAAGGAATTTAAACGTGAACGCCATACGCTACGTACTCTAGCAGATAAGAAGATATCCCTTCGACGAAAAAAGAAGTTGATTAATCAGAAAGGAGGATTCATTGGAGCTATTGCTAGATTGGCATTGGCCTTGTTAGCCAAACTGCTGTTAAAATGAAACATACTATGAAAATGGTCCTCATTCCTGAATATGAATACAAGCTCTTGTTAGAAAAGAAACATGATATCAAAACAAAAGTCAATACACTTTTACGTGGGAAACGAACACGTGAAAAGGCTGTAGAAATGGCTCAACTCCTTGGCCGTCATTTAAGAACAAGTCAGTCTAGAAAAAAGCCCTCATCCTCACCTGAAAAGCCAGAAAAGCTAGTGTTAAGTCATTTTCAACCTATCTATCATGGAAAAGTAACACAACGTTTAGCAGAACTGAAGAAACATGGTGTAAAATGGACAGAGAAGAATGAACTTGTGTTGAAAACGGGCGATATTATCACAAATTCCAACATGGTTGATTTGATGAAAGAAGCATTGGTGGCGACAAGAAGAAAAGAACGAGCCATACCACCACGTGGTTGGCATCCATTTATCCAGGAAATTGTGGATGCTAATATTCCAAAAACAATGTTTAGTAGAAAGACCACTCGTGACGACATTACAACAGAATGAAACAACGTCTTCAAAGACAGTTTCCTGAAGGATGGGAAAATTTTTAACATGGCTGAAAGAGCTATGTTGTTGCCAAGACACAACTATTCCTGTAAAAATAAGATGTACAAGTGCTTGTTGTGAAGGAGAAGTTATAGATCATGTAAAAGAGGATGAGACTTTGCATACTTGGTCGAATGGCGCGCGCTATCGTGAGGTATATAGACAACGTCAACGCACCTATACCATTTAGTTCCCCATCATGGAGTCGAATAGTTTTTACATTACTTTGCCTAGCAATGCTAGTATGAACTATTATCCCAACAACAAGGCTTCGAATTATCAAATTCGTATGCCTCGAACCATTTATATGAACGGAAAATATGAAGTGGCTTTAGCTAAAATTCAATATCCACATACATGGACAACGGTGAGACATGGCATGGACTATTCTATTCAGTTTCGACAACAACCACTGACAGAGACACTTGACACTATCAATATTCCCTATGGCTACTATAGATCCATACAAGAAATATGCCAGGCAGTGAATGAAGAAGCGACTAATTCTATGAAAGATGATCTTAAAGAAGCTATTCGGATAAAGTATGATAAGATTAGACGACGCGTGTTTCTATTTCTAAATTATGACTTTGAAGTGTCCTTTTCCGCTGGATTAGCTGAGATTTTAGGATTTATCCCAGATCAATGGTATACTGCAACATGTACAGCTGGACATAAAGCGGATGTGAAACAGGGATTTTATACACTTTATGTGTATTGTAGTATTTGTGAACCACAAGTTTTTGGTGATTATTATGTTCCCTTACTACGTTCTGTTGGAATACAAGGTCATGATGGCGACATTGTTATGAAAACGTATGGTGAACCGCATTATGTTCCTGTAAACACGTCCAAATTTGACGTGATAGAAATGAATATTAAGGACGACACAGGCTATAATGTTCCATTTCAAACTGGAAAGGTGATCTGTAAACTTCATTTTCGACCACAAGCAATATGAAAGCTTATACACACTATCCGTCTACATATCGCAACCATTTTCTTCGTCAAGTGGGCGGGGAATTACCAGGATTCAAAGGAGCTCGAATCCAATATTGCGATGGTATTGGTTCAATACTGGGATCACTGGCTCGCAAAGCTTTTCCACTACTTAAGGCTGGGGCTAAGATCGTTGCGCCACATCTTAAGAAGGCTGCAAAGAATGTCGCGAAAGATGTTACCGGCCGAGTAGCAGAACGTGTGTTTGGTGAACAAAAGCGCATGCAACCGACGAAACGTGCCAGAAGACGAAAAACAGCCAGACGGATAACATCAAAACATATTAAAAAAGATATCTTTTAAATCATGTCTCTCATTCATAATCATACGTGTGAATGTAGTCTTTCTCCATTGGAATGGTTTCACGTACCACCAACGCAAACTGCTGTAGAGAAAAGTTATAATGTCGACTATCAACCACTCACTACCATTAGAGAAGGCGCTCCAATAGAATTCTACATTCCTACGAGTACAGAAGAATATCTGGATTTAAAGAACAGCAAACTTCATATTGTATGTTGCATTGTAAAGGCCGATGGAACAGCGCAGATGATAATGTCTCTTGCATCAATGATGTGTTTAATGGGTTATGGTCTAATATTGAATTGTTTCTGAATGATCGTTTGGTTTCGCATAGCAACAATACTCATGGTTATACCAGCATTATCTCTCATCTCATCCATGATTCGGAAGAAAGTCTACATTCTGAGCGCTCTATGCGTCTCATGTACAAGGATACTGCTGGGTCAATGAATAGCCATGAGGTGAAAACACCTAATCATGAACAATATGTATCCGGGTTGCATGTCAATGCTGACGGTGGTGACTTGGCTGAGCAAGGAAACAATGGCTTACATCATCGTTATTTGCATACACGTCTTAGTCGTGATTTTATGCTCACAGGTGGTTTAAGGATGGATTTGTTTGAGCAGGATCGTTATCTTCCGAATGGCATCAGTTTGAAATTGCGTTTCCATAGACAAAAAGATGACTATGTATTGATGGCTGCAGATAATACTTATAAGGTAGAAGTGAAAGAGGCATTTTTAACCATTCGCAAAGTGAGGGTGAGTCCAGGTATTCAGTTAGGACATACAGATGCATTGATGAAAAGTCCTGCCAAGATCATCATCACTAGAAAAGAATGTAAAGTCTTAGCTATTCCAGCAGGATTTCAGTCTTTTGTGAAAGACAACATCTTTTGGGTCAATTACCAAATCGTATTGTCATTGGTCTGGTTCATAATGAAGCCTTTGGTGGATCAGTATTGAGGAATCCATATGATTTCAAACATTTTGATCTGGACTATATGCAACTGTACACGGTTGGTGAACCAGTTCTATCCAAACCTCTCAAGCTTGACATTCCACAGAACAAATACCTGGACGCTTTTGAAACGCTTTACAAATCGTTTGATCGATTGAATGGTGAGAAATGTTCCATTATAAAACGGGAAGATTGGCCTAGAGGTTATGCTTTATTTTCGCTTGACTTAACACCGGATTATGATGGCGATGATCATTTCCTCCTGATCAAGCATGGGAATTTGCGGCTAGAAATGAATTTTGCTAGGGCTTTGCAACATACCATCAATGTCATTGTCTATGCTGAATTTGACAACATTATTGAAATAAGTGCAAATCGCAGCATCCAATTCGACTACCAGTCATGAACACGAAGCAGATTGATGCCATACTGAGTCATGATGTCATGACCAAAGACTTATTTCAAGGCGTGTTTGCCATGGATCAGTTACCGTCTTTACAACGCGGTGCCTATGTGATCAACACAGACGATCAAGATGAACCAGGAAAACATTGGGTGGCAGTGTATTATGATAAAGATCCTGCAGAATATTTTGACTCTTATGGACTGTTACCTCTCGATGATCGTTTAGATATGTTTTTAAGAAATGATTATATGCATAATTCCATATCATTACAAACGCCAATATCATCGTCATGTGGTTTTTATTGTGTATATTATATATTGCATAGAGCTCGAGGTCAGAGTATGTTTGATATTGTGAATATATTAAAAGAAAGGATGGTGATTTTATTGTAAAGGATTTTGTATATAGACATTATAAACCATTGTTTTATTAATGGTGTTGTTTTATTAATGTTGTTGTTTTATTAATGTTGTTATTGTAGTAGTTAAGTTGTAGTTAAGTTGTTATATTAGTTAAGTTGTTTTTATATTAGTTAAGTTGTTGTTGTTGTTCAAGTTTGTTAAATAAAACAAACCAAGTTTCAAACAACTGTCTTGTTTATTGTGTTGTACATACGTTTATTTACAAACTCCTATTTACAAACACTATTTACAAACACTATTTACAAAGTTTACAAACACTTAATTACAAATTCTTAACTACAAACGCTATTTACAAAGTTTACAAACACTATTTACAAATTCTTAACTACAAATTCTATTTACACTATTTACAAATTCTTAACTACAAATTCTATTTACACTATTTACAAATTCTATTTACACTATTTACAAAGTTTGCAAATACTATTTACAAACTCTTCATTAATAAAGTCTATTTACAAACTTTTATTTACACTATTTACAATCACATTCATTTTTCAATACATTCATCAATGAATGCCATTCATCAGAATCTAAATTGATATAGGTATCATAGACATTATACCCGTATTTGTAAATGCTATGAAAGCTTACATAACGCACATCACAAAACTTTATCACTTTCACAGTGACATGTTCAGACAGTTTCAGTTCATATCCTTCTTCCAAGTCCATCAGCCGCATCAACCGCATAGGCTGTGTCAGCTCAATGAATTTGGTACCCCGCATAAGTTGTATTCCATGCTCTTTGAATTCAAGCACAAGACTCTTCCCAATCCAATGCTTGCAACAGCGCGTTCCATTCCACTGTGCTGAGGGTGATGTAGTCGTAGTGTTCTGTAAGCTCGTCATATTGGCGAAATTGTACAAACACGTCTAGACCGTTCTCAGTCACACGCACTTCTATATCATTTGAAAGGTGAAGCTGAAAGCCGGGTATTCTCAACTTGTCTAGATGATCCTTCAACACGGATTGTTCGTCAAGCGATAGTATGATATACTTTCCAGAATGTCGTAGCACAATATCATCACATAAGTTTCTCATATATGAGAATCCATATGTAATGGGTTCATAATCCATCAAATAGTCTTCCATCTCGTCTTTTTATACTCGGATGATGTTGAACAGTGGATGTTGTATAGCTTCTAGGAATCGTAAGACTGCGCGCCAGTTCTTGATATCAAAGAAGATCAACTGTGCATATGGTGTATCTGGCACAACTCCCTTATAATCCTTTGGATAATCCTGTAAAAGATTTCTACAGAATGTCACACGTATGTCAGAATCATATTCAGCCACCGTCACTTCCAGTTTATTTTCAAGTCTGCGTTCAAGCCCAGGTTCAAGCGGTATGTTTTTAAAGTCTTTCCACACTTTAGATTTAAACCGATAAGCAGAACTTCTCCGAGAACCCATCATCACTTCATTCCTCTCATTTCCTTTAAGGTAAACACCATCGTTCAACATGAGTGCATTCACGATTGTTACCTTGTTATGACTTGTCGTCTTGTCTGCGAAGCCTTTCATCCACTTCTTTCACTTGCTTCTTCAGCATTTTCCATTCAGGTATTGTCAGCAAAATTCCCTTTTTCGTAGGACGGTTTCTTCCAGTGCCCTCATCTCTGAGGTATTTGCGAATGTTCACCACTCCTTCATTGCTTTGTTTCATAATCTTGATATACTTTCCATTGTCTAAAGAAAGCATTCCCTCCCACGACTGTGGTGTAGGTGTCGTCTCCACTTTTAATTTCTTGATGGTGGTATCAGGATTTTTCACGTTCAAATCTTTCACTGTATCAGCAAGAGTATCCATATCCGTTGCAGATCTTTTCCGATTCATGTTCACGCTTCAGTGTTTACACCTCAACTAACTCTCAAGTTGAAGTGTCTCCCCCTTATATACTGTAATGCCCATGCGCTAAAGTGGAATAGCCATCACTCATCACATATCGCTTGTCATCAAAGGGAGAGAGAGCCACTTTCCTCAACTTCTCCGAGAAAATCTGGTGGGCATGATTGCGAATGATGTGTCCTGTTGTCATCGTTTGCGTTTGGTTGAACAAACTGTCTTTATACTGCTGATGTTTCATACGTCTTTGACACGCGCGAGTGATAGCTTTAGCCGTACGTTTTTCATTCCTACCATATATCATACTGTACATTTTCGGTCGAAGTCCAACAAACTCTTCTATGGGAATGCCCGCCGTCTCATCTTTCATTTTCCCAAGCACTTTCTTGTTCACGTTGGAATGCAGGAAATGATCTGGGGGATAGTCACTTGTGTCGAACAAGTCGGCATCTTCTTGCATGTCTTTGTAGATATCGTCCGTTTCTATGTCATAACATAGACTGTCGGTGTCGCTGAACAACAGCTTGGCGTCGGGATACTTGGTCATGATGTAGTTGTAATGAAAGTGAAACATGAGCACTTTGCTGAGGTCGAGAATGGTGAAGCCGACTTGAATGGGTTTATCCAGAAGCAGATCCACTTTGCGTAAATGTACCGCGGTCAAATCTTCGTTGAAAATTCTAAATTTGTGGAATGAAGGTTTGGCCACAAGTTTCTTGAACCGCTTTTCCTGGTGAACGAGTTCCACATTCATGCGTTTTCTTACATTTTCCATGGTTTTGCCAAACACAGAGTTGTTCATCAATTTGAAGAAGTCTTTCTCAAACGGGCTCTTAGCCAACTTTCTCTTTTCCGTGTTCAAGGAGATGTATTTTGCCAACCATTTGCTCTGTGCAAACATGATGGCACGGTGCACCTTCGTGACTTTCAATCCCAGTGAGACATATTGCTGTAAATTTCTATAATGAAGTACATATTTCATCTTGTCGCGCAAGTTGGGAATGAGCTTTTCACTAGGCTTGCCTCTCATGTTTAGATCTTTCCGTAGCTTCTGACTATGCTCTGACAATTCTTCCACTTTCACACATTTCCGTTCTGGAGCCACTGGATAGTGATTATGACGACCATGAATTGAATATGAGTATTCTAAATCCACCTCTAAAATGTATCCAATCTCGTCATCTTCATCCACATCCATAAAGTCAATGGATTCTGGCTCGCTCACCCACATAAATCCACTTTCCGGCATGCTTTGCGACATGGTCCAGCCATACAAGTTGTTTGCATCCAGGTACGTCAAGTAGTTGGTGGGTTTCGTGGGATCGTAATCTGCTACGTAGGGGTTATTTGCTTTCGCATACTCGTGTGTGATGACAGATATCCCTTCACGTAGACCTTGTTCAACCATTTGGTACATGTCAATGTCGTTGATCAATTCCAATTTCACCTTTGTCGCTTTTAACATGGCATCCCACGACAGTCCTGGCGCTGTATAGTAATGAGCAGGATCTAATTCATACGTGTTGAGACATACGTGACGAAAGTTTTCAAACACGTCAGCCAGCAGTAACACATCTGATTTCAGGTACAAGTCATGGTATTCGCCAAATGTAGTGCAGTGGAATGTCTCCCACACCTTCTGCGCATGCGCATAATCCTCATAGCTAATGTCTTCTTCACTGAGCAGACTGTAAAACTTGTCCTTGGACGGCAGTTGTGTTTCAGCAAACTTGGATGGCTCGTCCACATAATCGTAGGGGTACACTCCCTTTCTCAACAGTAAATCTTGTTGGTCGCTATCGTGAATGTGTGACGTCATGTTATAAAAGTTGTCTTTCCCTTCTGCCGCCAGGTTGGATACCAACTTCTGTAGAGAAGTACTCATGAACTGATAACTGTCCGTAAATTTCAGATTGCTCATGGTGAATGCAATATATTTCTCAACGGTGTTGGGAATGACTGTAATTGTCTCATTTTTGAACTTTCCAATTTCTTCCATGATCAAATGGCTGTCATAACCTCGTAAATTGTGAAAAAATACAGGAATGATAAAAGAATCTTTCACATCCTGCTTATCCTTTCGAAGTCGGAATTGCAAGTTGCATTCACGATGTGCAGCTCCGCGGTATTTACCATTGATATGGTCATGATCTCTCACATGATCTGCTCCTAGAGGCTCATGACAAATGTAGCAATCCGTAGCGTTCTTATAATGCTCTTCATCTTCATGAGTCATGACCATTTTCTTTGGTTGTTGTAAACCATGCACAATACGATCACGCTCATTCACCATATGGTCTAAAAAGACTTTCACGGCATTATCTCCTCGATACACGACTGGGGCACGCGTATCATACTGGCTCACAACCACAAAGGCGAAGCTGTTTGGACGATGATGCTGATACCTAACTTCTTCATGCTTTTTCGTGAAACATTCAAAGTCTGCATAAATGACAAACGGCGCTCGCTGTTGTTTGGCTACATTCTTGAACTTGATGAAGGGTTCCTTGGGGAATGATAAACGTTGTGCTCCATGCTTGCCACACACTTCACGATGCTTGTCTAACAGATCTTGTCGCCTAAACCCGTGAAGACAGTTGAAACAATAAAAAGCTGCAGCCTTATGCTTTGATCGATAAGCCATCAGTCTGCTGAAATTCTTGATGAGGCAGTAATGCCTTGTCTTGTCATTGCTAATCAAAAGTAAGTTGATTTCTCTCGCTCTAGTGTTTCGACTCAGTTGTATCGGAACAACTACATCATGTTCATATCCAAACACATTGATAGACATATCATTCTCCTTTTCAAACTTTGGAATGTCCGTAATCGGTGTTGGAAATGTCATGCCTTCCACCTTCAATTCGTTCTCAAATGGCGTGTAATGACTCACGCGATATGGGTGTTGATGATAATGGTGAGGGTGAAGGTGAGCCAATACAGACCATAAGAAGCACTTGTTGTCTTTATTCTGAATGTTTAACACAGCCTTTGTATTCTTCACTTTCTTCGGTAGGGAATAAAACTGCTCGCTTCCAGTGGCGCTGACGTCGCTGTATGTACTTCAATATACAGGATGTTATCTAACACCCAGCCAGAGCCTTGTCGCTCATGTTCATCAAACCTGGTAAACAATTCTTTATAGGCTTCTGGTAAGTCCTTCTCAATATCTGCTGGATTGTATGCTGCATATGTTGAACTGCTGATAAAGGAATTATCCACTTGTTCTACCATAACACCTTCAGCATTCGCCGTCAGTTTCTTGAAGCGCGCATGTATGACAATATACCATTTCATGCCATGATTTAACGTTTCTAACAAATGTCTCTTGATTCGATTCTCTTGTTGTCGCATTTCAAGTAGTAAATCCGATCCATCTTCAGGCTCAAACCGTCTTTCCTGTGCGTTTTCACCAAGACTCACTCTTCTGCCTCTCCCTATTTGTACCGTCTTTTGTTCTTCCAACGGTATACATGCATGTGTCTCAAACGCGTCCAAAGATGAAAATATCTTGGCGCATTTACAGCAGAGGACTGGATCATGTCTGTCAATACCATCTTGCGTCGTCTTTCGTCTCTTGACTTCAATCTGCTCAACAAGCTCATCATGAGCACGTTTCATCCTAGTTGATTTGCATGTATGTGTCACGAACAATTCCAGAGATGGAAATGTTATATCACAATCATGACAGTAGACTGGTGCCATCGTTGTTGTCTCTTCAACTGCTAGAACTGAAATGAGGTGAAATATACGTTTCACTCTTCCTTTTATACCACTTCGATGATGTGTTAACTCAGCAAAATGTATCACTGGTTGACATGTTTCACTCATGCTTTTATGCTACTTACATGTAACCAAAATATGGTGTGTAACTTGTTCAAAAATTGTTAAAATTGCTGACTCAGCAGAATGTATCACTCCTTGATATGAATGTCTCACTTACAGTTATACAGCTGCACAGCAGAGACATCTGACGGTGAAGTTAAATGGTATTCATCCACCAACTAGGCCTGAAATTTGATAAAATGTATTCTGTCTCACACACACACACAGACAGACATGTTTTGCTTCATTTCATAATATACGATGGCCCTTAAAAGGGCCGAAAAATGTTAGTACTTCTTCACCAGCAAGTAGGATTTCCACAATCACACTGGTATCTGTAAAACTGCTCCATGGAGAAAGGCCTTCTTGAGCACTTGAACGGATGAAAGTTGTAATAGCCAAAGTTTTTCAGCGTCGCACCGCACCACCAGCAGTCCGTGCATGGCTCCGGTCCTGGCAATCTTGCAGTAAACTTGTACCAGAGCAATCCACCACAGGTTTTGCAGCAGTAATGCCGTGGTGCGTTGTGCTGCACTGGGCAGTTGTGTGGTTGACCTGGGTACTCCAACCACACCCAACACTTATAACATTCTGTCTTTAGTGTCATTACCCTGCCGTCTCGCATCACTTTCTTACTTGTCGTAGTAGCTGGTGTGTTGTCCATGATGTGTCTTGTTACCGTCCTTCACATGGTTTACCACTCATCCCTTATATACCACTCGGATGTAATCAAATCGTGGTGTGTTACTTATGCTTACTTGACAAAATGGTGCTCGCCTAGGGGGGGGGGGGGTCGGTACATAGTATGTTCTAGGGGGGTCGGGGGGGATCGGTACATAGTATGTCCTGGGGGGGGGGGGGGTCGGTACATAGTATGTCCTGGGGGGGGGTCATCACTTTTTACCATAGGGTCTGTCAAGACTGCCGCCTAGGGGGGGGGGGGGGTCGGTATATAGTATGTCCTAGGGGGGGGGGGTCGGTCGCTAGTATGTCCTGGGGGGGGGGTCATCACTTTTTACGATAGGGTCTGTCCCGACTGCCGCCTAGGGGGGTCATCACTTTGTTATGAGGGTTACGCCTACATGGCTATGCCTATGGCTATGTCTATAACGTCACTTCCGGTCCATGACGTCACTTCCGGTCCAGACATGATGACGTCACTTCCAGACATGATGACGTCACTTCCAGACAGTATGACGTCATCAAGTGGCGTAGAACCCCCAGACATGATGACGTCACTTCCAGACAGTATGACGTCATCAAGTGGCGTAGAACCCCCCTTTCCCTACTACTCAGATGAGTCACAAACGCGACTGTCAAAAACAACAGTAGTTGATAGTCATAGTATTCTTGAAGTTATTTTATATGTTGCAAGTTATAAGTCACAATAACTTATAATAAAATTAGTCACCCTGATGTATTAAAAATATTTAGCTAAGGTGTATGTAACAAGCGAAAGCATAAAGAATATTGGTTTACAAATGGATTGGTCAATTATGAGGGGAGATGTTGCTATGGTATTTTGTTTGATCCTAGCTCATGCTCCAGTGCTCAAGCCGATATTGACAGCGTGTCTGCTGAGTACAAAGGTGTCACACACAACAGACCAAACCGCCGTAGAGGTTGGCTGTTGGATAACAACGACGCGAACAGAGAGTAACAAGTTCTTGCTTAAACAGATAGTTTAACAAAGGCCCAGGTTACAGTGAGGACACAGTACTTTTTTTTTTAATAAATGACGATCTCTAGCGAAATGTTAAGGAGTATATCCTTGCCAGAACACATATACGAATTAAGCAAGCGGCAAGCCAGTGACCTCAAACTTGACCTTGTTTGTTCCTGGGACCGGTACCTTTGGACGAGAAACAAAAAAACAAGAACCAATAAACAAACAAACAAACAAACAAAAGAGAGAAAAACGGCGGAAGTGACTCCCGCACAATTTGATCAAAATCCTTTACAACGCATTGACTTTCCTAAGTGTTCGAAAAAAACCCTTCTGCTCAGTATGTGAGTACGCTGTATTTATATATAAAGTGACCCGATTCAGATTGGTCGTTAATGGACTGTCTCTACTCTTTACTACAGTTTATGTGCTGTATAGCGTAACGTGACAGTCAAGTCCCAGCGGGTCTCGCTCCCTAAATACAACTATTTCAGTAGCAGCCCCACCCCCCTCCCCCGACCAAAAAAAATCATCCTTTTCTTCGATCATTGATTCTAAGTCTCCTAACTGGTTAATATATATTTATCGTTTTATCTTTTTCTGTAATTCTCAGGATACGAGTCTTCTGATTACATTCTTTAGTGAATTTATTGACACCGTTGTAAAAATCAACCTGGGCAATATTCTTGGTTATTTTCCGTGACGTCAGTTCACGTCTCGGCATCGAATAAGTGACATCACAAATTAAACTGCAATTCGATTTCCCACACTTCTATTTATTCTGTCACAGAAAACTTTCACAGAAATAACAAATATTTTTGTCTCTGCTGAACAATTTTATTTATAGCTTCAACTGTAAAGTTTGTTTATTACGCTGTAACCATGACCATGTCTGGTTTGGATTGTAACACTGTTGAAGGGCTCCTGGATTCATCCAACGTTGAGTAAAAATGGGAAAGCTCATTTTAATAATTATAGACACAGGAAGCTCATTTAAAAACATTGTAATGATATTACTGACAGGAAATGACAGCAATGGTAAACCTGAGAACCCCCCCCCCCCCCCCACCACCCCTCCACCTAAAAAAAACATAAATAATAATAAATAGATAAATAAAATGATTAAAATATAGAATAAAAGGGACTCCTGCGTTTTGAAATATACAAGAAAAGTAATCCCATGCATATTCTGACGCAAGTGAAGACCCAAGTGGCCGGGGGAGGGGGTGGGGGTTGTTTTGGAAGGGGCGCGATTCTGTTTGAGTGGTACTTGAATAGAAGGGCCTCAGGAATATCGCTTTATCCCCTCGAGCTTAAAAAGCAATCTTTCCCGACGTCTATACAATGTCACTCCCTTAAAGTTTATGGAAAGTCGCATATTTAGCAGGACCTGTCTGAAAAGATAAGCTAAAAGCGAAGATTTCTACATTAAATGTTGTTTTTACTTTTCATTACTTATGTGCTCTTAGTCAATTGTTATTATCTGGCGTATAATTTATCCGGAAAATGAAATCTGTTAGGAAAAATTGACGTCACAGGAAGTTAAGGGAAGGGTAATGGTCTTGTCATTCGCAGCTCCATCTTAATTTCTTTCACACTTACAGTCGGGGGGAGGGGGGAGGGGGAGGGTATTACTTTAGAAATACAATCATGTTCCGTCCCTCAGACTGTCATTTGGAAAACTTTGTAGTAGGATATGTAATATCGTGGGAATTCCAATCCCAGCAAGAGAGAGAGAGAGAGAGAGAGAGAGAGAGAGTGAGAGAGAGGGGAGAGAGAGAGAGAAAGAGAGAGAGAGAGTGAGAGAGAGAGAGAAAGAGAGAGAGGGCAGAGAGGAGAGAGGAGAGAGAGAGAGAGAGAGAGAGTGAGAGAGAGAGAGAGAGAGAGAGAGAGAGAGAGAAGGAGAGAGCGAGAGACAGACAGATATACAGAGAATCGAGAGAGAGATGGAGAGAAAGAGAGAGAGAAAGAGAGAGGAGAGAGAGAGAGAGAGAGAGAGAGAGAGAGAGAGAGAGAGAGAGGGAGAGAGGGAGAGAGAGAGGGGAGGGGGGGAGTAGGGAGGCAGGTGGAAACAAAAAGAAAGAAAGAAAGAAAGAAAGAGAGAGAGAGAGAGAGAGAGAGAGAGAATGATCAAGTATTGAATGAGCTCGTCGCTCTTTTTGTGTGTAGGCTAAACGGAAGTTCTTAGCATATATTGTTTTTATAGAGGCTGCTGTTTTTGAAGGAGCGAGTCACGTGACATGAGATGCTGCTTTGAATCGTAATTGATTTCAACTTAGTTGCTCTAATAGGTTGTAGTAAACAAATAGCAAGAAATTCCTCGCACCTGTTACCCTCCATTGTATCATGGGTAAAAATTGCAGTTTGGGTAAAAATCAGACGATTAATAAGCACTTTGTTGTCGTTGTGACACACCCAATATATGACTCTCTCCTACGCTCCATCTAACTTCCCCCCTTCCTCCCTCCTCCGCCCCGACCCACCCCGCTTGCCCCCCCCCCCCCCCCCCCGTCCTCTGAATAAAAAACGAACAATGTGTTTATGTTTTCTGAGTGAGGAGGACGCCCTCGGAGACATATACGACATGTTGTTAACGATAATCACTACTTCATTCGATGTATCTTTGTGGGACAGCATACGTGGCGGCTGCCAGCAGCCCACATAATCCTGATTGACCCCCCTTAAAAAAGCGCTCGCTTTTCCCTCAGCAATCGCTACACCAATTGGCTTCCTTGCTGTCGGCAATGCAGATCTCTATGATTTATAACATATCAAGTGCGTGCGGGAACCAAATTGAAAGAAAGGCATATCTTAAGATAAAAAGGTTGAAAAAATCATCAACAACAACAACAACAGACGCAGTGAGAAAATGATTGTTATTAATAAGAAAGAGAAATGTTTTTGATTGTTTTGCAGCAGTATGCTCCTACGAAAACATGCAAACAGAATTCAGCTAATTGAAGTTCGAAAAGTATAAAAAGGACTTAATCGACTTTTCACTGGGCGCCATTTGAAACTAATCATTTGAAGTTTAAAATATTTTCTTAATTGAAGAAACATACCCAATGCACGGATAATAGTTATTTGTTAATTATTCTCCCGGAAGGATAAAATTTTGCATTAAATTAAGTTAAATCAAATTAAATCTATTTCGAAAACATGGATGAAGTAACACCTAGATCGTTAATTTATCATGCAAAATCTCATTCTGAAGGGGGGTTGGTGAATATGTCCAATCATTCCTCGGTAAATGGCACACCGGAAATGCACGAACTTCCAGTGGTAGATTTGAGCACGCCGGCGTACTTGACTGTCCTCGTGACGTCTTTTTATAGCGTCATCTTCGTCTTTGGCGTCATCGGCAACGTCATGGTGATCTTAGTCGTGTGGCGTAATAAAACGATGCGTAATTCCACAAATGTCTTCCTCGTCAACCTGAGCGTAGCGGATTTATCCGTCATCCTCGTCTGTATGCCTGCAGCACTGCTGGAGTTCTACTCCCAGGATATCTGGCATCTCGGAGAAGCGCTATGTAAGTCTATGTATTTTATACGTACAGTGCATATGTTTTAAATGATGGAATATTTACACCTGGAGGTTTTCAGTCCCCCATATAGTTCATTTGCATCCGTGCGATGCGACGGTGTGTTGCCGTCTGATTCCTTATGTTTCGACCCTCAGCTCTTCCGGCTTGACACTGCTTGGTCTAATTTTTTTTATTACTTTCAGCATGGAGAGAAGAGGGTAGCATTCCTAAAGGCCCAATTGTTTCAGTCTGTATCTAGACATTTTGGTTTGCAGCACGTCGTTTCCTGAACGTCAATAAAACGTCACGTGATAGATGTCTTACAAAAACTTTTGGTTTTTTGGTCTTCCGTCATTTGGTCTTCCGTCAGTTATATAGCTTGGACATTCGTAGATGCATGCCCTCACTCATTAAACACTCACGAACATTGCGCAGGTGACTGTTAGAGGCAGGACTGGAAGGTTGTAGGGTTCAACCCTATCCTCCTTTTATGAGAAAAGGAGAACTAGCTAATTTCCGTTTTAATTATCCCCCTTCCTTGCACCCCCCCCCCCCTCTTTTTGAAATCCTAGGCCTAGGTTTATGAACGTTTCCCTGGCGTTTCCTGAACCGTTATTGTGAGTTACACCACGGGGCAAAGCTGCCCGTGTTTACATATTTACATAAACGATCCATTTCGATGATGACTTCATTATCTAAGTATAGACATTAGATCAATGAATAATCAAGTAAAGCCATGAGTATCAGATCTGCGATGAGATTACAGAGGAATCTGTGGTAGATACCCGGAATTTTCCGCGGTCATAGGGATATTGTTGTTGATGCTATTTACTCTTATTTATCCAGTGATTTCGCGATCTTTTTGGGGTTAAGCAAATATCCCATATTTTCGCTTTTCCATATGGCGAAATACGCGATGCGTTCGCTCATTCGCGCTGTGTGACCCGAACAGTTTTCAGAATAGCTTTTCAGACTACCCCATGTTGCATAAGTTTTCCCTAGGTATAGAAACAGCCTATTTCTACTGCAACGCCTCCATAATTTACCTGTCAGCACATTACCTGAAAGATTTTCATGTCCATAGAAAAGGCATTTTGTGCGAATAGTAAAATTCGCGACTGGAAAAACTTACGGGACACCCCCACCCCGTCCTACCACTCGACTCGATAATCACCCTCAACCCCCATCCCCCTCTGTCCCTGCTATTCGATAATCCCTGTATACACTGCCATGTAATAATCCCCCTCCATCCCCCACCCCCGTCCCACCACTCAATAATCCACCCCTTACCCCGACCCCGCCAGTCAATAATCCCCCTTCATTTCCCCTTCCCCCTCTACCTCCTCTCCCCCCTGTGCACGCCAATCTTTGGACACGTGACTCAGGAAAACTATGCATGAAATGACTAGATATTCAGTGCAGTGTCATTCTTATAAAAAACGACAGAAAAAACAAACAAACAAAACAAACAAACAGGGGTAATATACATCGGAAGTGTTTCAGACATTTCTTTCCATTTTGTCTGTTAGTTCAGAAACTTATCACGAAATACAGTTCCTGGCCAGGCTCTGGCCTCTTTTCTTTTTTTTTAATTTATCAAAAACAAACGAGCGGCTTTCGTTTATTTATTTCCCCTGTCCATGAAGATTAACGACTTTCTCGACAATATTCTTATTTTATTTTATTTTATTTTATTGACCTTTGAATCGCCTTGGGAACACTGCACTTGTATACGGGAAGCGGACCAATCGGGTGTAAGTCACCTACAAAATAGTAAATCTGAATGTTACCAAATCGCAATGTTATATTTATCTCTAGATTCAAAAACAGAAAAGCTTATTTTCCATTTTATTCATCGCTTATCCAGTTATTTTTTTCTTCAAAGGTAAACTTTTGCTGTGTAACGAACACTCCCTTTATGGTGCTTACCTGTTTATCTACTTATCTACTTATCTGCTTAATATCTATTCGTGTGGGACAAGAAAATAAAAGAGACCTTTTAAGAATTATCAAGTGGATTATATAAAGGAAAACTTATGTATCTTGAGACATTCTGGTGTTAAAATACGATGGAATTTAATGTAGTCTTTTTGAAACGGCCCCTAGAAATCACAGAGTTGAAAGATATAAGCAGACCAAAGTGCAATGTTAAACCTTGAAAGAGTCCAAGAATCATAGGGAAATTGATTAAAAGAAAGCAATTAGAAGTTAAAACAAATTTGAAGAAATGAACCAGTGTTATTTTGAAACTGGCCTTTGGGCAGAAGAAAACAGGAATGCAAGAAAACCAGGTGACGTGTGTTGTGCGAAACTAAATGAGGGGCTGCTTTTTTGCTTTTCTTTACAAGCAAAAAAAGGCCAGTAATTTGATGCAGGGATGTTGTTCACAATGGCTATGCAAAAACGGGGCACAGAATTAATTGCTTTGGAAGTCACAGAAGTTTTCTGTTTTCTTTGTTTGTTTTTGTTTATGTCTAATATTTGGTCGAATCGCCAACACTCAGTGAGTGCACATACCCACTGATTGTACATACAACCCTACTGCTCTCGCCCATTCCCTCAATCCCTCCTCCATTATTTTCGTGAGTGTATATTTTTTCGTGAGTGTAAGTTATTGTGTTTCCACCTAAATCATGGCAAATTTGTGAGTGACACGAGCGGTATTTACTGCTTGAAAAAGAGAATCGTTTATGCAAATTAGAGTTTACTGTAATGAAATTTTTCGAGGGGGTGAGGTTGGATTTTAGTATACAGTTCTGCCAATTTGCGGATCAGGAAGGTCTTGGGAAAAGGTGGTGGTAGTTTTAACAAAACATACAAACAAACAGACAAACTGAACTGTAGCAAATAAAAGATTCCGCTCTTGAAAGTGAATGCTTCTCGGTGAAGAAGACAGGTTGAAGATCTGGTTTTGTGACACAGATTAATTCACTGACCTTGAACGGGGGTGATATGTGGATTATGATTCCTGAGGCGAATGTGCAATTTCTGGTATTCAATGTGAAAACATTTAGGGAACGTGATTAGAATATGCCTATCTACTGCCAGGCCATGATCACAGATCTATGAAAAAGCAATTTCGATCCTATCTCGCCCTCCCCCTCCTTCCCCTACCCCTCCATGATCATATAATTGTTGATTTTAACGAATACTGCCCAATGCAAGGACAGCGGCAGTCTCTCAGACCAACGGGCACCAAATAAATGCTATGTTAGCAATCTTCTGCTGAAAGGAAAAGTGAAAATCCTTTTTTCAGCTGAACAACATGCCTGATTAAACTGCCAAATTGTTTGATAAAGGTTATTCATCTTACACCTCAGAAGGCTGCAAGTAAAAATGTTTTAGCCCAAGGAAGCAATCACTGATAGTACGACAAAAAAAAAAAGGAACGAACGAAACATTAGAGCATAACTTATGTGTGATGTCCAATGACTTCTGAAGCTGTCAATTAATCAATAATCCAAGTTAAGCTGTTTTTTTTTTTTTTTTTGAAAGAGAAGGATTACCGGAAGGTTGAATGGGCGTTGATTTTAAAGTCCGTGATAGGAGATTTATCCCACTGGGTTCGAACTCGTGACCATAGGATGATCAGAACATTGATATAACCAGCTGAGCTAACCGCTACCCTCAACACAGTGAAATAAAATATTTTCTTTCTTTTTTTACTTTCTTGGAAGATATTGAAGGCTATTCAAATTGTTAGAAATATAGAACGTAAGAAAATAAAGTCCGCCATAACATTTAGATGTTAATTCAGCACACAACTAGACCGTTTTCACTACCAAATAGCGAAACTTACATTTGGGGCCATAAAAATTACGATCCTGAAGACTTAAAATTTTAAAATTTTTAATAGACTTTTGCTAAAACCAATCTCACGCTGCCACTTGTACCACCTGTACGTAACACAACTTTCAGCATTCTGTAGTCAGGTAAACATTCCAGCGTCGATATGACGTCGATTTGAGGTTGTAGCATCGTCCCGACCAATTCGCAGTATTAAATCCCGTTGTAATTTGGTTGTGATTGGTAGGGATCACAGGTTAACAGCCAATCAACGTCGTTGACACAACGTTGTACAGACATTGGGTCAACAAGGTACTTCAGACATCGCTTTTGACCACACCCAAAAAGCACACTTTCTCCGACGTGTAATAAAATTTTGATGAGTGGATATTCTTTTTGGGTTATGATCTTTTTGGGACAGAGACAGGGGCGGACTAACGGATGGGAAAATGATTGATTTTACGAACAATGGCCGTTTCAAATAGTAAAACTTCAGGGCGTTATAGTATAGTCTGAATTATCAGGACATCTGCCTAACCCGGTGTAATGAAACGTTTTAACCCCCAAACAAATCGACCCCCCGGTCGATTTGTTTTAAAACAAACAGACCCCCCGGTCGATTTCTTTTGGGAAAACCTGCCATAACAAACAGACCTCCCCCATAATAAAATGACCCCCTCCAAATAATCATGCTTAAATATAAAATGGAAGTAAAACAAAGGTGCATGTGGTTTTTAAATACTATTTTAAGCATTTCCTACCTCTTGATGTAGAAAATTATTATTTTGAGCCTTTGAAATGCCATTATTGAACTTGGACAGATTTTTTTGGTGACTGTATGTTAGTGGTGTTAGAAGTGTTTTTTTTTGTGTTTGAAAATGTAGATGTTAGTTGCTAGATAAATTATTATTCGTGGATATAGTTTTTATTTCAATTAAAGAAACTAATAGGTGGCCATATATGGAAAGAAATAAAGAAATCAACAAAAAATAAGAGGGTTAAAACATTTCAGAGAGGGTCTGTTTGTTTTAAAACAAATCGACCGGGGAGTCTGTTTGTTTTAAAACAAATCGACCGGAGGTCGATTTATTTTGGGGGTCAAAACGTTTCCTTACACCGGACACATTTTGTAAGCCCCGACGTTGTCCGACTTAACCGGGTTTTACTGTACAATCTAATAAAATAGAAGCTCATCTGGATTACCATCGAACGAGTGATACCAGTGTCATAGAGAAATGGATGAGGGACTCGCAAGACAAGTCGATCGCTAATTAAGCTTCAGCAAACAGGGAACAAGTGCGTGTTATTAGAACAAGACCAATACTTATGGTTCTGTGAGCTTGCGAGAAAGGCGTGTGAGAGCACATGGCTCTAACCACGCACACTCCTTGAACCAGCCACCCTCCCCCGCAACCACAGCCCCATTTACCGGCTCTTCACCACACCCACCTGATCATACCCACAGACGCATGCGTCACAAAAGAAAGCCTTTATTTGCCATTTCTACTTTTCACTGATTTTATCCCTGGTAGTTGCACTGCTTGTGGTCCTCCCTCCGGCCCCCCTCCGCCCCCGCCCCCCCTTCCCCACCAACCACCCTTCGATTCAAGTAACAAGTGAGAAGTGAATAAAAACAATTCATTTACAGGTCCGGTAATTTCTCACAAGGCTGCCAGTAAGATTGCTTCCTTTGTTACCATATGATTACCCCAGCTACGCTATCCAATGGTCAGACGCTAAAATGCCCTCAAATTTGCTGCTCAGTGAGACTGGCGACACATTTGATCCCATTCCATCCCATACACGTACACACAGATACACTCATACAAGCACGCACGTACACACACGCACACACACATACGCAAACACACAGATATACACACAAACACACACATACATACACAAACATGTACAGACACATGCACATACGCACACGCACACACACACACACACACACAAACACACGCATACACATACACACAGACACACATACACATACAAACACGTATACACACATACATACACGCACACACACATACACGCACACAGACACACAGACACACACCACACAGTGAGTGCAGGGAGCGCAGATAAAAATAACACCCCTTATAAGCTCAAATGGCACAGCTGTAAAGATTGTTGAGTGTAAATTAGTGACGTCATGGGTGAGGGTGAGTGTCTGGGTCTGGAACAGAGAGAGAGAGAGAGAGAGAGAGAGAGAGAGAGAGAGAGAGAGAGAGAGAGAGAGAGAGAGAGACAGGATGAGAGGGATGAAGGAGAGAAGGAAAGAGAGGACAGAGAGAGCTGAAGAGAGGTTAGCTGCGTGTGAGGTAGACAGAGAGAAATAGAGAGAGACAGACGGACAGACTAGAGGGGGGGGGAGATGTCTTATTACACTTAGGACATCGAACTTTCCTTCAAGAAATTATGTGAAAGCATTGCCAAAGGAGATTCATATGTGTTTAATCTTGAAAGACGCTGTCCTCATAATTGGTCTTTATATAAAATAGCTGGACTTCGACACAGCCAAACAAAAAATTAAAAATATACACGCTGCATTGCAGAAATCCGAATTCCTCTGATGTCTTTTAATGACAAGTGCCCTCTTACCTGTTACAGTTACTAGTTCAGTAATCCGTGGGATAACACGAAAACAGCTAGGGTCTTGAGAATTTAGATCAGTTGTCGTACCCTGCTCGTTTAGATCAATTGTATGTATATATACCACATTGAGTGGATCTGGTATTATCGCCCACGTGATCCCCGTGGTGTTTACACATTTACTCATTAAGTAGATGACGGCTGCTCCGCATGATAACAAATGGATGAAAAATTACAGGGTCCAGCCCACCCATAAATCATCGCCCTGTATTTCATTAAAGGATATATAATGATATTGGCCATTTGTGGTCCAGAATTGCAGAGCAATCTTCCTGTACATGATTAGTTTCGCACGTAAACTCTTAACTTATAACACTACTCCCCAGTGCTTAATTTAGAACTAATCCCTGATGACTACCCAGTATAATTCTAAGGTCCAACCAACGTTGATTTGAGATTGCGACGTCGTTCGGACCAAACCACAACATTAAGTTTGGTTGTTCTTTGGTTGTGATTGGCTGCGACACAGATCAACGTCTAACCAAAGCCTTTAATACAACGTTGAACAGACGTTGGGTGAGCAGCCGTATTTTTGGCTGTTGCTTTCGGTCGAGGCAAATAAGCAGCTTTCTCCGACGTCTAATCAACGTCTTTGGTGTAACGTTAAATAGACGTCAAATTGACATTGAATCGACGTTGCCTAGACGTCAGACGCACAAGCAAAAACCCAACTCGGTCATGTTATCGAAATGGTAGCCATAACAGGTGCCTTCATAAACAGGTCAAATCAAGGACGTAAAATATAAGCATTTCAAGAGCGCACAAGATTATTTTTGTACAACATTCATGGAGATCGACTTCATACGTGCCTTGCGGTAGTGTATGGCCCAAGGGTCGGTACTGTTATGGAGACTGACCACACTATGATTGTCGATGACAAGATGGCCATAGACTATTGTTGTTGTCCAGAGGTCTGTCTATAGTCACTTTCCCGACATTTATAGAACGTCGCTAGATAGACTTCTTTTTGCAGTCTTGTACAACGTTGATCAGACGTCGTTTTATCGACGTCTGTCGGAGGAAAGCATACGTTTAAACCCGGTATGGATTCGACATCAGGTGCTACGTCTGTCCAACGCCGGGGCAACGTCGCAGTGTTTTCTAGGTATGGAAGGATACTGAACATTTTCAACACTTCCTGCTGTTTGCTTGAGCTGGTAAATGCCTCTGCCTGTCATGAATTAAAGACACAAATGTGAGGTTCATTGAAGCACAAAAAGTGCAAAAAAATTACGCACAACGCAAACAAACTTTCTGAAGTGGTTCAACATATTTACTTCTATTATTATTATTATTATTATTATTATTATTATTATTATTATTATTATTATTATTATTATTATTATTATTATTATTATTATTATTATTATTATTATTATCATTATTATTATTACTACTACTATTATTATTATTATTATTATTATTATTATTATTATTATTATTATTATTATTATTATTATTATTATTATTGTTATTATTATAATTATTATTACTTTGTGTAAGATGTGGCCAGTTAATGGGAAACGATTAGAAATATATTGTGGTGCAAGATGCACATGGTTATCTGTGATGGGATTTGATATATATATATATATATATATATATATATATATATATATATATATATATATATATATATATATACATACATATATATATATGTACATATATAAATCTGTAATTTGGCATTCTCTGTTTTCTTTTGTCATATTTTATTCCCTTTCGCAGTTTGTTACGGTATTCTGTGAATAATTGCATAGCTATGGACTTGTATTGTATACTCTTTTTATTTTTATTTTTATTGAACACTTGAATTATTGCCCATTGTGTTAAATGCCAAAAGGACTGCTACCGTCCCATCGTAAATTCGAACTCAAAAGTTGGACAATATCTGATATGTGTTCTCTTCCTATTCCAAAAGCTAAGCTCCCCCACCGCCCCTCCCCCACCCTCCCCCAACTCCCCCCACCCTCTCTTTCTGCTTATTAACTGTACGTGCTGTTAATGTCTCTCCTTCTATCACAAATAACAATAAACCAAGAGAAAGATAATGGTGATTACGCATTTCTTTTATCTGAGAATACAGATAACAAGAACACGCACTTCCATTGGCTGTTATGTTCTTCTATGTCCTGTGAGTTTTCGCAAAGCTTTCTTGCAAACTAGACCGAATTTCACCACTACACTACACCCACCCATTTTGGGACATGGCAGTCAAGATTGATATGACTGTAACATGATGTGCTTTATGTTCTTCCGTAAAGATATTTACGTCTCCAAAGTTTTTCTCTTTTTTCTCGCTTTCAGGGGGAGTGGGGGGGGGGGGGGGGATTCAAGCTCAAAATACCACCCAAAATAGCGAGTTGCCGGTCAGACTTTTTTATTGAAACACGAAGTTTAAATAACCATCTATTTTTTTTCGCATTGAGGGGGTGGAGGAGGAGGGGGGTTCAAACCACTGAATACCCCCTTCAACGTCAATTCGAAAGCCACAAAAACCTGACAAGATCGACGAAAGCGGATCCAGATAAGGCCAAATCATCTCTCCCAAACTAGGCCTTTTAAAAGTATCATTTTAAACTCCAGATACGACAGTAGGTCTCCACAAAGATCAATTAATTAAGGATTTATTGACGTGAGCCGTGACGTGGTTAATTATAATAATGTTTGTTTTTATTTAAAAGTGGAATTGGCCTTATTTTGGACAGTTTGAGATATCACATTATTCTATTCAGGACCTCTTCGCTGATATTTGTTACGCCATCTGGTGGTAAAAAATGTGAAATTAAGAAGCAAATTTCCTGTGAACAAAAACAATTTTTTTTTGCTAGTAGATCTCCTAAGTTTGCCCAATTGCCCACACCAAAGGGGGTGACGTTTGGATGTGCTTGGAATTCCCCATTCACAGTCATGAGCCTTTCAGGGCGAAACACTGTAGGATCACCCCATGTTGCCTTACGTATATGGGCGCTGTAGAAATTAGGAAAGACACTGATTGTCTTAGGGATTTCAACACCAAGAAGATTAGTACTTGCCGCACCTTTTGAGCGATAATAAGGATCGGGTACGACAGAGCTATGGCGATGGGCTTCTAAAATTACCGCCTCCAATTATGGCACATGTGTTCCGTTCTGTTTTGTCCGCTGTCCCGAAATGTCCGCTAATTACAAACTGTTCCAAAATGTCCGCTAACCCTGTTCCAAAATATCCGCTCGTCCCGTATTTTCCGCTAACCCTGTTCCAAAGTATCCGTAATGTCCGCTAACCCTGTTCCAAAGTGATCCCTCGTCCCGTATTGTCCGCTAATCCTGTTCCAAAGTGTCCGCTCATCCGGGTTTGTCCGCAAACCCCGTACCGTTTCATCCGCTTGTAGTGTCCGCTAAATCTTCAATTTTTTAGCCAGCCGACTTTGTCGGGCTGGGTTAGTCGTATCATTACAGGGTGCTTGAATGTATAAGCGCATGTGCGTATGTGCGTCTGTTAAACTTTCTCTTTAAAATGTTACTCCTCCCACAGTTTTGCTCCAATGGTCTTGATATTATGCAGGAATGTTCCCTGGGTGGTCCCCCACCTGGCTATTACCTTTTTTGACGATTGAGGACAAACTGACAAAATGGCGGAACTTTTCGTGCCCTTTTAACCCATTTTAAAATGCTATATCTCCTACAGTTCTACATCAACCGCTTAGATGTTGCGCAGAGATGTTCGCCAAGGTTTCGCCTACCAGGCCTACAGAAAAGGTAGAACTTTGAAGATTGGCAAAAAGTGGAATAAATGGCGGTAAACTAGACCGAATTTCGCTACACGTAGCGAAATGGCACCCACTTGCAATGGTACAATCTATCTGGTCAAAGACACATTTTTCAGTGTTTCGACATAATTACCAGCTTCCGAATTATTATCTTGAACGAGGACATCGAAGTGAATATAATGTTATCTCTTTTGGGTACAAATAATCAAATTCAGTTTTCTAAACGTTTCCGAGATAATGGTCAACTTCCGGTTTTTGACCTTGACGATGATGGAGGAGGTCAAAGTCACCGAGGTAGCTCTTATATAATGTCTTTTAGGCCCAAATGATCGAAAATAAGCTCAAAATCGCTCTACCTCTAACCGTTTTCGAGATAATGGTCAACTTCCGGCTTTTGACCTTGACCATAACGGAGGAGGTAAAGGTCACCGAGGTACCTCTTGTATAATGTCTTTCAGACCCAAAGGGTAAAAATAAGCTCAAATTTGCTCTAACCTTCTCTAACCGTTTTCGAGATAATGGTCAACTTCCGGATTTTGACCTTGACCATGACAGTAGTGTAGAAACGAGAGTTCTGCGTCAATCAATCATCGTGACGTCATCAGTCATGTGACCAATTGAACCCCGCCCATCAATTAAAGCTGTCAATTGTTGAACAATACCATGATATATGTTCTAAAAATATGTTATAAAAATAATTCGAACACGTCTTTGGAATGGGCTTGCCATTCGAACGCATGTTTGAATGGGCTTGCAATTCGAACACATCTTTGAATGATGTGTTCTTCTCACCTAAAAAATGCTAACAGCCACCTATGCAAATAGCCTGTGACTCCTTTATGCCAAAACTTGATAAAAAAACTGAATCAAAGGCTAAAAATTTCATTCAAATCGGTTGAACATAACGAAAGTTATCTACTTTTTTAAAAGTTACTAAAATAAACATTATGCTTACAGCCACATGTGCAAATAGCCTGCGATTACTTTATGTCAAAACTAGGAATAAAACTGAATCAAAGGGTGAAATTTCCATTCAAATCGGTTGAATAAAACAAAAGTGATCTACTTTTTTAAAAGTTACTAAAACTCAATGTTGTAAAATTTCCCCAGTCTAAAAATAGATATGAGGGGGTGTGACGCCACGATGATTGACTGGTGATAGAAAGAAAGTGGGTGGGGCATCATTGTCTTCACTGATTTCATTGGCTTTTTCATTGGTCACGTGATTCATGACGTCACGATGATTGACAGGTGATAGACAGAAAGTGGGCGGGGCTTAATTGATCAATTATTGACAGCTTTAATTGATGGGCGGGGTTTAATTGGTCACATGACTGATGACGTCACGATGATTGATTGACGCAGAACTCTCGTTTCTACACTACTGTCATGGTCAAGGTCAAAATCCGGAAGTTGACCATTATCTCGAAAACGGTTAGAGATAGAGCAAATTTCAGTTTATTTTTACCCTTTGGATCTGAAAGACATTATATAAGAGGTACCTCGGTGACCTTTACTTCCTCCGTTATGGTCAAGGTCAAAAACCGGAAGTTGACCATTATCTCGAAAACGGTTAGAGGTAGAGCGCTTTTGAGCTTATTTTCGACCATTTGGGCCTAAAAGACATTATATAAGAGCTACCTCGGTGACTTTGACCTCCTCCATCATCGTCAAGGTCAAAAACCGGAAGTTGACCATTATCTCGGAAACGGTTAGAAAACTGTATTTGATTATTTGTACCCAAAAGAGATAACATTATATTCACTTCGATGTCCTCGTTCAAGATAATAATTCGGAAGCTGGTAGTTAAGTGGAAACACTGAAAATGTGTCTTTGACCAGATAGATTGTACCATTGCAAGTGGGTGCCATTTCGCTACGTGTAGCGAAATTCGGTCTAGTTTACCGCCATTTATTCCACTTTTTGCCAAACTTGAAAGTTCCGCCTTTTCGGTAGGCCTGGTAGGCGAACCCTTGGC